>JAOPSE010000037.1:12698553-12841236 GCA_029449295.1 Zea luxurians
AAGTTCCCATGCCCAGTTGCAAGGAAGCTCTTAGGTTCATTTGGTTGAAAAAGAGGTGCTTTGCCGAGTGTCAGGGCCATAACACTCGGCAGAGAAAGCAACACCTGGGCACCGGTAAAGCTTCTTTGTCGAGTGTTGTGGTCCTAGCACTCGGCAAAGAGGCAAGCTTTGCCGAGTGCCTCCTAGAGCACTTGGCAAAGAAGCTGACAAAGGGCCTCGCTGGTAGACCCTTTGCCGAGTGCGGGCTAGTGGCACTCGGCAAAGTCTTTGCCTTTGTCGAGTGCCCGATAAAAAGTACTCGGCAAAGAAGCCGTTGCCGATGTACTGTTCGCCGAGATCTCTTTGCCGAGTGTCACACTCGGCAAAGACTTTACCGATTGTCACACTCGGCAAAGACATTGTCGAGTGTTTTTCAGGCTTTGCCGAGTGCTTCAGGCACTCGGCAGAGCGTTCGATTCGGTAGTGTTGGACCTGTGTCGTTCGCTCATGCGCAGGCGTAGCCTCACCCTCGCGCTCGTAGCCTCACCACTTGTCGCTCCCTCGCATGCAGCCTCGCGAGTTTCATGGCTCGCTCGTCCTCTAGACGCGATGGTCCTTGAACCATAGTGCCCAGAGCTTAGATCCACCCGTGGCAGCGATGCCGAAGGCAACGACGTGGAGGAGGACGCGAACAGCCATGGGCTGAGGCGTGGAGCCCATCAGTGGATGGAGGGAGAAGGCGGTGTTGTGGATTTTAGGTTCCTATCGTCCTGTGTACCCGCGCCGGCGCCGAAGAGGGAGATGAACATGGGTGACGAAGAAATGGTAGCGGCATTAGAGTAAATAAACCTGTAGGTGATTGTGTTGAAATAATGAGCTTTTAAATGGGTCACTAAATAAATAGTCTGGATGGATTGGGGATGCATGATTTTGGTACGATTGGATCGGATTTGTAACACCCCAGGTGTTTATATTCCACTCGACAACGAGTACGGATTTAAGCACGTAATATCAGTGGATAAATGGACGTTAAATTTTTATCATCTCCGTCTATCGTGATTTTCATATCGCATCTGTTTCGTTTGTCGCGAGCGTGAAATCGTTGTTATTTTTATCTATCCGGGCTCTTCCTAAATTTTCGTGATGTTCGGAACATTGTTATTCCGAAAATCGGTGCGTCTGGTGATTATTTAAAATTCATCGATCACGCAAAGGCAAATTTGAGAATTTAGTTCAACCCTCTGAGTTCGTCCCAAACAAATAAAATCGGACCGAGATGATAAGAGCTGAACCGAGTATTTATAGTTAATCTATTTCCCTGTTTGTAACTGCAGAAAAACTTAATATGTGTATCTCGGATAACATGTTAATCTAACCCATTTATATAGTGTCAAACTCGAACACTCATTCTGAGCAATGAGAGTATCCACCGAATTAAGCACAGTCTAAAAATATTGAAGCCGAAATTGGTGTAATCCGGTCAGTTTACCTCCTGCTCAAACAAACTCATTCGAATTCCTCAATAAAGTCTAAATACCAAAGGTGATCTTCTTGGCTCGGTCTGTGTGTTTCTCGTCTAGATCTACATCTAGAAAAATAAATAACTGATAAAAATTCATCTGACTCCAGAAGAATTTACCAAATCAAATTGTATCCAAATATTGTTGTCAATGTTATTTTGGTCTGAATCATTTCAACGTCGTTCAAATCCCGTTAGTTATGTATTCTTTATTTAATAAGATTATAGGAGAAGAAAACATTCTTTTACTTCAGCCACCGCCATTCTTTCACTTATCCTCGCCATTTTCTTTTCTAATCCAAACTAGGCATCACATGATCCATGAGATCTCTATAATAGAGCTCATGGTCCATGTCTCTTCCACATCAGGACCTTCTTATCCTTCTTCACTTATCTAGACACCAATATTCTGGCCACTGCTCTATCTCTAATTTCTCCATCAGTCTTATACACGTCAAGCATTGGCAAAATATCTTTTTCTCAGATTTTTTCTCTACCGTTTAGGCTTGCTCCCGGTTGATTTTTTTCTGCGTTGTTCTTATCCCCTGCGCCGCTTACTAATCGGATGAGTCTCCTGCGAGCCTTCCTTTTTCCTTATCCACATCATCCTGGCAACAACTCGATCCTTGCTTTTAACCATCACACGAAGCCTTGGAGCCTCACGTCGGATGTCTGCTCCAATCCATGGGCCGCCGTAGCCCAGCTCTCTCACACCGCGTTCCTCCCTCCAGTTCGCCCAGCCGCGACCTCATCCAGCTGCTCCAGCGCACCCAGCCGCTCCTCCAGCTCGCGACCCTCTCTCTCTCTTTCCGAGGTCCCTCCATGGCTGGCGCTCGGACCTGCTCGGCCCCTTTCCCTGCGTGCGAGCTTAGTGTTCTCCCTGCGCGCTGCGGAGCTCCGGCTTAGCCTTCTTCCTAGCGCCGTGGTCCTCCCCTAGCCTCTGCTCCTTCAATAGGCTGGCCATGGATTTGTTCTACGCGCTCCGGGTCTTTCAGTCCTCTGCTTCTCTCGGCCTCCTATTTTTTTTGTGTCGAACGCCATGGAGCTCACGGCGCCTCCAGCTGGTTAGCCTTGGGTGTCGAGATGCTGTTCCCTACTCGTCCTCGACTCTGTGGTGCTCCAGCTTGCCGAGTTCCTTGCTCGCGCAAGTCTTCTGCGCGGCCTCCTGCTCGCCCGGCCGAAGCGCCCTGCTCGCCCTCCTGCGTCGAGCTCCCTCGTTGTCTGCACCGTCGAAGCTTCCCGAGCCGTGCGCTCCTCTGTCCAGACCACCAGCATCCAATTCCAGTATTCTCGTCATTGAAGAACAGTCGCCGACGCTCTGCGTCCTCGCCGTGTCCGTGAAGCTGTCATGGAGTGTGGTCATTTCTCTTTGCGTCGTGTGCACAGCACGCCGTCGTCTTCGTGTTGTTGGCAAGCCCTTGTGTGCGTTCGCGCTCGCCATCCCTTGCTCGACCTCGTCGTCGAGCTTCGCCTTGCCGGTCGTCGTTCTTCGCTCAGCAAGGTTTCATTCTAAACTGCGCTGTCCTTCAAGTTCGCGTCCTTGGCGGACTCGCACCCTCCGTGTCGTGTCTGCTCGTCCATGGTGTCAGCCTGTACGGACATGGGTCTCGCTTGAGTCGTGGTGCCGTCGATGCAACGTGGGGTTGGCTCTCTGCTCTGCCTAGCTCGTCGAGTCCAGGAATCTGCACGCACGTCACCGTCGGTGCCCAACATCTTTGTGTCACCCTTTGTGTGCTGCGACATCCCCTTGCTCCGTGTCGTCAATCCACGTTGTGCCCACGACGTGCTCGTCGACTCCGATGATCTGTTTTTTCCAATTGCAAGCTGCCTACGTCGATTTTCGGAACTCCTTGTCGTGCTCGACCCTGTCATCATTGTTCCGTATGTCATTAAGAAATCCCAAGAGTCGGGTGAAGACGAAGCTAGCAGCGTGATGTTCACCAAGTACTCAACGCAAGGGCTGAACCAGAATCCTTGCCGTGTTCGCGGATAGCGCGTCAAATTTAATCGTGGGTAAGCTGATCCATATTTTCGGTTAGCTTAATTATTAAATTAGTTCGATAAATACGATGTGATTATTTTCACGATTTGAAGTAGTCGCGTTGGGTAGATTTGAGATGTTAATTATGTGACGTATGGTAAATTAGTGAATGAAGTTTAAATTTAGTATTTTAAAATGTCTAAACAATAATATTATTAGTATTACTTATGACGAATTATAATAGTTTGATAAAATTAATGGTAGGCTATATATGATAACTTAGAGTGGTATGTAATTTAATCCAGTCGTTGTGGTCTAAAAGTGATGTACTTTTATTCCTGTTCTAGATTTAAATTCCTTAGACCACTAAATTTAGAATTTAATTAGTTAATTAGTTGATAAACTATGTTTAGGCCAATTGTATTAAATGTGTATAGTATGTTGTTTCATGATGTTTGCGTTAGGTTCGTTTAATTTAGAGAAGCGTGATTATTGCGCTTAGTCGTACGTCGGTAACTAGTATTTCCATATAAACTTGTACAACGCCCCGCCGCTAGGTGTTTAATGCGCTATCGTATAGCACTATTTAGATTTGTGCTATTCCTGTTGATATGCATTCAGGTACGTGAATTAACCACGTGATGCGGAGAATCAAAGCCAAGTCGACCCCAAGATGGCGTAACGGGGGACTGATTCGCAAGATGATGCTGATGGACAAACCTGAAGATGGATAACGAAGCAAGTATCGGAACAAAGGCTAATCGTTAAGTGATCGACGTCTAACAAACACTAACCTAGTGTTTTTTCCAGGCAAGCCATGGTGCATGCAACCCCTTTCCTTGTGTTTTTAATAATTTTTGCACACTTTAAGTCTAGTGAAATGTGCATTAGGTTTATAGGAGTTGCTTGGAACCTTTTGATGCATTGCCTTCCTTGATATCCATACCATTATAGATACTTCTGGTGAAGTATCAAAATATGATTGATAAAAATGCTTAGCTCTGCTTAGATCTTGTGGGTAGAAGTTGTCTTTTGCAATTAGGCCTAGCTCAGGGGTTATCCTGAGGAAAGATGGCTTCTACCTACAAGAATATTTTCATTGAGAGCATGGTGGGATCTTACTGCAAAGTTCCCTTTGATGCTCTTTTCATCCTAGGAACATAAACAATCCTAAGGATGGAAGTACTTAAATTGGGACTTGGGCTAGGAACAGGTGATGTTCCGTCCAGGTTAATTAAGGATTGGATGCGTATGTAGGCCTGTTGATCAAGGACTATCTTAACTAGCCACATGTGCTGGAAATGGGACATGGTAAGCTTGAACCCGGCTATTCCATACATGAAAAGACAATCGCGCACTGGGAGTGGAGAGATGGCGAGAGTGGCACGTACCCTCCTAGCAAAGGACCGCCTAAAAGGGGTGGTGTGCTCTTGGGTGGCGCGGACCTGTTCATGCAGTGGAGGATCCGTGGGAATGGTAGACATGTAAGGTTTTCGAGAAACATATGTCGTGTGGTTAGAGATCCTCAACTGAGTAAATCAATTCGGATCGCCGTTATATCCCCGGAGAGTGGAGACTTGATCGCTGCTCTGCAACCTAGGTCAGGAAGTGAACATTATGAATAAAAATGATGTTGTATTGATGAGATGGTGAAATTAGACTAGGTGCAAACAGAGTCTATTAATATTTAATCTAGCATTAAAATATTGAAAGTAAGGATTCACTTTAGTAAGCTATTTCTGCAAAAGTATCTAAGTTGATTCTTGCTAAAGCCTCTCCTTGATTCCTAAATCCAGCATACCCTTGAGAGTCTTTTCTTTAGTCGGGTAAGTCTTGCTGAGTAATTCCATACTCAGGGTTTTATTCCCTATTGTTTTTCAGGTTATAGTCTTGTGCTGCCGTTGATGGTGTTAAGTGCCGGTGGGCTCGGCCTTCTTATAGAAGTATACCCCGTCTTTATCTTCTTACTGAGGATGGTTAGTTGAGCTAGCATATATTTCAAACTTATACTTTTGTAATCACTCCGATAAAATAATATAAAAACTTTGTAACTTGTAAAATTTGGTTTCCGCTGCAAAAATATTGGTGTGTGTGATTTGTGTTACTTAATCCCGCGGTTCTGGTTGTAAGTGGTTTATCCGATGTCCTTGGGGCAATCGGACGGATCCTGTTAAGTTATCTGGTGCAGATGCATGGCCGTCTGAGGTCTTTGGGACAAGGACAGGTGCATGTGGGCCCGATACCTTGGGAGGTTCTGCCACAGCTGGTATCGAAGCAGGATTAAGTATATACGGTCACATACATATTTTCAAAACAAAAGTTTTGGTTTTAGAATACTTATTTTCAACTAAACACATTGTTTGGTTTTGAAAAACAGTTTTGAAAAACTATAATGCTAGCGACATCCTCTATTAAGCCCTAAGTTAAGGACTATCAGGTGGCTTAGTTCAAAACTAGTAACCCACAATTGGGGGTATTGCATACATGTGTATTGTTATTTTTGAGGCCATTCATTTTTTTATGGATTGACGCTCAGGTAAGGTGAGATGTGAGAGCATGACCGAACAAATGTCGGTCTAGGGGAGTGTCTAAATGTTGCGTCCGATTATATACATGTTTCTACATATGTATATATGAAGACTGCGATGTGGAGTAATTATCTTTTCGGGATTCAGTACCCCATGGATGTGTATGGGTATACAGACATGGGAATACTGAGAAGTGTAATGTACTTGTAACGATGCACCTACGCTCAGGTAAGAAGGTGAGTTACCATAATAAGTTGCCCTATGGTTAAAGTGTGGCAACGGCGCCTATACGTGGCTCGGCGCTTAATGATGAGCTGGCCCCCATATAGCAATATATGGAGTATAAACTGTGATAAACTGTCTTGTGTGGATATTGCATCGGGGGAAAATGGGCTGTGATGGAATTTTCTGCAGGTACACTAACCTCGAAAACATATGTGTAGTTGACGACTAGCAAAATACAGAGAGAGTTGTAAGTATGCCATCGATATAAAACGCTATGGCCACATTCTGTGGCAAAATCAGTGAGGACGACTAGGACGAGCATGCATCCTGATTGTTGCATCATGTTTGTCACCTATACACCTAAAATGCTTCTCTCATCCTTATTCCAGAAACCAGTGATTGTAGATAATCTAGTGTAATGTTGAATTATGAACTTCGATAAAATAGTTGTTCTCCGTTCCTTAGGTATTATGTTTAGATGCTATATGTTGCTCTTGTGCTTAATGTGTCAATAGAAGGTTAGTGACATGTTTGCCTAAACCCAAATCTAGGCCATGTTCTTAGTTGGAGAACCATGACTCAACGTTGATTTGCCCGTTATCACTCCATGACCAAACACATACAAATAAATGCTTAGAAAATTTCTTTGTTGAACATAAAGTGTACCTAGGCTTAAAACAAGGATATCGAGTCATGTTTCTAACCAAAACCATTTCCTTGTTCGGTTGGTGCAAGTAGATATCTCTATTTTGCCTCTTCTTAAAAGATCATGTCGTTATTTTATCAACCTAACTTAGGAAAGACATGTCCGACCATTTTCTTGAATTTGATGCCTTTGGTTTCCTCATGTTTATCGAAGGCATATCAACTTAATCTTTGACCTTGTGATCTCTGTGATGGGCATAGAAATATGCTTGGGGCTAAAGTTACAGTCTCCCATCATACTCCCTCACCACCCAGTTTAGGTTATGGCCATGCCTTGTTCATTTCATCGGGCCATGATCTATTTGGCTCTCTACTTGTAACCATTCATACAGGTGGAGTATATCTTTGTATATTATCACCCTTGCCCAGTCTATTTGTGTTGTGCAAGATTTCTTATTGGTTATGTCTGATACTGGTGTTATGACTAAAGCCGATGGTGCCGCGACGAAACCAAGGGCCTCCGGTGGGTGATCAACACATGGTTGCGCTACTTGGCACGCGTTGGTATCACCGTTAGCAGTCATAATCCATTATGAGATTATATCAATATGTTATCTCTGCACAAATTGTTCCTGCATGTGAGATTCATTATTGGTGCTGTTTGGTAATGGTGTCACGATTAATGACTTATGGTGCCACAGCGAAACTGAGAGCCTCCTGTGAATGCGCACACAGGATTGTGCTACTTGTCGAATGCTGGTATCAAGGTCTCTAGTCATGATCCACTGTGGAACTACCCTGATGGTTATCTTCCGTGGACCTTCCCTTCAAATAATTTTTATGTTGTTTGTGAAGTGATCAAGCAACATCTGTCATCTCCGTTGGATCAAAAGGGCATACCACTTTCATGTGTGGTCTTATTTCTTTTGATCTTGGTAGTGACTACTCATATAAGTTCCCTTTACATCCTTTGTGTAAAGGTAAAGCCTTGGAGCTTTTTAGTGTTGGAAAACAACTGATTAGCTCTCAAAATGGTGATTGTCTTTCCCTGCTGCTGAGATGCAGGAGTTGTTCATTTGCTCCCCTATTTAATCCATGTATTTCCGAACCCTGTCCGTTCATCTCGCATGAAGAAACGGATGAACAACCTCACCAAATGGATTTCTACCCAAATACATGATCAACTGTTAACAAGAGTGAACTCTTCACCCTGATTTGCCGATGGTACTGAGGGGACTTGCTCAATGTCAAAAGTAGTTCAACAAGTTGGTTCTACTAACTTGTAATTGCTTTATGAACAAAGGTCGAGTCTAGAGATCGTTTTGTCGAGTTATCTAAACTCACTTTGGTTCAACCCACCTAAAGGAAGTGTTTATAAGAATCGAGATTAAGTTGGCCAATAACAACCTAGTCATCACTCTAGTCATGCCTCGATCGTCACGTGTGCTTTTCCACCATGTGTGATCAAGTCGAGCCGTGCTAAGTATTTGATGAAATGGGTTGGTCGTGAAGTCAACATCTACGGATCTCTTCATTGATATTTTCTCCAGTCTCTATAATTTTTTCTTGAACTTGGATTTTCTAGCTAACATGGGTCAACTGTGATGTTATTCGACATTCACACCTGTCTCATGTGCTATGAACTTACCGTGACCCCTTGTTGGTGAACCTCTTTCTGTGTGTTTTACCTAAGAGGTTGCATCTGGTTCTGTTTGGGTAAAGTCGCATATCCACCTCTCGCCCAGCAGACTCAGATAGTACAGTGTCATCAGAAAAAGCAAACTGCACACATGGAACCTTATGTGTTCCTCTGGCAGACATCGCCTCTATTGGTGGACATCTTTGAATTAGCTTAAGGCGATACATGTTATGTCCACTAGAGAAACAACATCCTGAGACACTCGCCTTCGCTCAAGATTGGCCTATGGTTATCGCTGATATGAACATGGGCTACATACTTCTCTACCCTTAGAAGTCTTTCGCTCTAAATCTCGGGACGAGATTCTTTTAAGGGGTGAGGGCTGTAACACCCTAGGTGTTTATATTCCGCTCGACAACGAGTACGGATTTAAGCACGCAATATAAGTGGATAAACGAATGTTAAATTTTTATAATCTCCGTCTATCGCGATTTTCATATCGCATCTGTTTTGTTTGTCGCGAGCACGACATCGTTGTTATTTTTATCTATCCGGGCTCTTCCTAAATTTTCGTGATGTTCAGAACATTGTTATTCCGAAAATCGGTGCGTCTGGTGATTATTTAAAATTCATCGATCACGCAAAGGCAAATTTGAGAATTTAGTTCAACCCTCTGAGTTCGTCCCAAACAAATAAAATCGGACCGAGATGATAAGAGCTGAAACCGAGTATTTATAGTTAATCTTTTTCCCTGTTTGTAACTGCAGAAAACTTAATATGTGTATCTCGGATAACATGTTAATCTAACCCATTTATATAGTGTCAAACTCGAACACTCATTCTGAGCAATGAGAGTATCCACCGAATTAAGCACAGTCTAAAAATATTGAAGCCGAAATTGGTTTAATCCAGTCAGTTTACCTCCTGCTCAAACAAACTCATTCGAATTCCTCAATAAAGTCTAAATACCAAAGGCGATCTTCTTGGCTCGGTCCGTGTGTTTCTCGTCTAGATCTACATCTAGAAAAATAAATAACTGATAAAAATTCATCTGACTCCAGAAGAATTTACCAAATCAAATTGTATCCAAATATTGTCATTAATGTTATTTTGGTCTGAATCATTTCAACGTCGTTCAAATCTCGTTAGTTATGTATTCTTTATTTAATAAGATTATAGGAGAAGAAAACGTTCTTTTACTTCAGCCACCGCCATTCTTTCACTTATCCTCACCATTTTCTTTTCTAATCCAAACTAGGCATCACACGATACATGAGATCTCTATAATAGAGCTCATGGTCCTTGTCTCCTCCACGTCAGGACCTTCTTATCCTTCTTCACGTATCTAGACACCAATATTCTGGCCATCGCTCTATCTCTAATTTCTCCATCAGTCTTATACACGTCAAGCCTTGGCAAAATATCTTTTTATCAGATTTTTTCTCTACCGTTTAGGCTTGCTCCCGGTTGTTTTTTTTCTGCGTTGTTCTTATCCCTGCGCCGCTTACTAAATCGGATGAGTCTCCTGCGAGCCTTCCTTTTCCTTATCCACATCATCCTAGCAACAGCTCGATCCTTGCTTTTAACCATCACACGAAGCCGTGGAGCCTCACGTCGGATGTCTGCTCCAATCCATGGCCGCCGCAGCCCAGCTCTCTCACGCCGCATTCCTCCCTCCAGTTCGCCCAGCCGCGACTTCGTCCAGCTACTCGAGCGCACCCAGCCGCTCCTCCAGCTCATGACCCTCTCTCTCTCTCTCTCTTCCGAGGTCCCTCCATGGCTGGTGCTCTGACCTGCTCGGCCCCTTCCCCTGCGTGCGAGCTCAGTGTTCTCCCTGCGCGCTGCGGAGCTCCGGCTTAGCCTTCTTCCTAGCGCCGCGGTCCTCCCCTAGCCTCTGCTCCTTCAATAGGCTGGCCATGGATTTGTTCTACGCGCTCCGAGTCTCTCAGTCCTCTGCTTCTCTCGGCCTCCTGTTTTTTTTGTGTCGACCACCATGGAGCTCACGACGCCTCCTGCTGGTTAGCCTTGGGCGTCGGGATGCTATTCCCTACTCGTCCTGGACTCTATGGTGCTCCAGCTTGCCGAGTTCCTTGCTCGCGCAAGTCTTCTGCGCGGCCTCCTACTCGCCCGGCCGAAGCGCCCTGCTCGCCCTCCTGCGTCGAGCTCCCTCGTTGTCTGCGCCGTCGAAGCTTCCCGAGCCGTGCGCTCCTCTGTCCGGACCACCAGCATCCAATTCCAGTATTCTCGCCATTGAAGAACAGTCGCCGCGCTCTGCGTCCTAGCCGTGTCCGTGAAGCTGTCGTGGAGTGTGGTCGTTTCTCTTTGCATCGTGTGCACAACACGCCGTCGTATTCGTGTTGTTGGCAAGCCCTTGTGTGCGTTCGCACTCACCATCCCTTGCTCGACCTCGTCGTCGAGCTTCGCCTTGCCGGTCGTCGTTCTTCGCTCAGCAAGGTTTCTTTCCAAACTGCGTTGTCCTTCAAGTTCGCGTCCTTGGCGGACTCGCACCCTCCGTGTCATGTCTGCTCGTCCATGGTGTCGGCCCGTACAGACACGGGTCTCGCTTGAGTCACGCTGCCGTCGATGCAATGCGGGGTTGGCTCTCTGCTCTGCCCAGCTCGTCGAGTCCCAGGAATCTGCACGCACATCACCGTCGGTGCCCAACATCTTTGTGTCACCCTTTGTGTGCTGTGACATCCCCTTGCTCCTCGTCGTCAATCCATGTTGTGCCCACGACGTGCTCGTCGACTCTGATGATCTGTTTTTCCAATTGCAAGCTACCTACGTCGATTTTCGGAACTCCTTTCGTGCTCGACCCTGTCATCGTTGTTCCGTATGTCATCAAGAAATCCCAAGAGTCGGGTGAAGACGAAGCTAGCAGCGTGATGTTCACCAAGTACTCAATGCAAGGGCTGAACCAGAATCCTTGCCGTGTTCGCGGATAGCACGTCAAATTTAATCGTGGGTAAGCTGATCCATATTTCCGTTAGCTTAATTATTAAATTAGTTCGATAAATACGATGTGATTATTTTCATGATTTTGAAGTAGTCGCGTTGGGTAGATTTGAGATGTTAATTATGTGACGTATGGTAAATTAGTGAATGAAGTTTAAATTTAGTATTTTAAAATGTCTAAACAATAATATTATTAGTATTACTTATGACGAATTATAATTGTTTGATAAAATTAATGGTAGGCTATATATGATAACTTAGAGTGGTATGTAATTTAATCCAGTCGTGTGGTCTAAAAAGTGATGTACTTTTATTCCTGTTCTAGATTTAAATTCCTTAGACCACTAAATTTAGAATTTAATTAGTTAATTAGCTGATAAACTATGTATAGGCCAATTGTATTGAATATGTATAGTATGATGTTTCATGATGTTTGCGTTAGGTTCGTTTAATTTAGAGAAGCGTGACTATTGCGCTTAGTCGTACGTCGGTAACTAGTATTTCCATATAAACTTGTACAATGCCCCGCCGCTAGGTGTTTAATGCGCTATCGTATAGCACTATTTAGATTTGTGCTATTCCTGTTGATATGCATTCATGTGCATAATGCATTTCATTCAGGTACGTCAATTAACCACGTGATGCGGAGAACCAAAGCCAAGTCGACCCCAAGATGGCGTAACGGGGGGACTGATTCGCAAGATGATGCTGATGGACAAACCTGAAGATGGATAACGAAGCAAGTATCGGAACAAAGGCTAATCGTTAAGTGATCGACGTCTAACAAACACTAACCTAGTGTTTCTTCCAGGCAAGCCTCGGTGCATGTAACCCCTTTCCTTGTGTTTTTAAATAATTTTTGCACACTTTAAGTCTAGTGAAATGTGCATTAGGTTTATAGGAGTTGCTTGGAACCCTTTGATGCATTGCCTTCCTTGATATCCATACCTTTATAGATACTTCTGGTGAAGTATCAAAATATGATTTATAAAAATGCTTAGCTCTGCTTAGATCTTGTGGGTAGAAGTTGTCTTTTGCAATAAGGCCTAGCTCAGGGGTTATCCTGAGGAAAGATGGCTTCTACCTACAAGAATATTTTCATTGAGAGCGTGGTGGGATCTTACTGCAAAGTTCCCTTTGATGCTCTTTTCATCCTAGGAACATAAACAATCCTAAGGATGGAAGTACTTAAATTGGGACTTGGGCTAGGAACAGGTGATGTTCCATCCAGGTTAATTAAGGATTGGATGCGTATGTAGGCCTGTTGATCAAGGACTATGTTAACTAGCCACATGCCCTGGAAATGGGACAGGTTAAGCTTGAACCCGGCTATTCCATACATGAAAAGACAATCGCGCACTGGGAGTGGAGAGATGGCGAGAGTGGCACGTACCCTCCTGGCAAAGGACCGCCTAAAAGTTGTGGTGTGCTCTCGGGTGGCGCGGACCTGTTCATGCAGTGGAGGATCCGTGGGAATGGTAGACATGCAAGGTTTACGAGAAACATATGTCGTGTGGTTAGAGATCCTTAGCTGAGTAAATCGATTCGGATCGCCGTTATATCCCCGGAGAGTGGAGACTTGATCGCTGCCCTGCAACCTAAGTCAGGAAGTGGACATTATGAATAAAAATGATGTTGTATTGATGAGATGGTGAAATTAGACTAGGTGCAAACAGAGTCTATTAATATTTAATCTAGCATTAAAATATTGAAAGTAAGGATTCACTTTAGTAAGCTATTTCTGCAAAAGTATCTAAGTTGATTTTTGCTAAAGCCTCTCCTTGATTCCTAAATCCAGCATACCCTTGAGAGTCTTTTCTTTAGTCGGGTAAATCTTGCTGAGTAATTCCATACTCAGGGTTTTATTCCCTATTGTTTTTCAGGTTATAGTCTTGTGCTGCTGTTGATGGTGTTAAGTGCCGGTGGGCTTGGCCTTCTTATAGAAGTATACCCCGTCTTTATCTTCTTACTGAGGATGATCAGTTGAGCTAGCATATATTTCAAACTTATACTTTTGTAATCACTCCGATAAAATAATATAAAAATTTTGTAACTTCTAAAATTTGGTTTCCGCTGCAAAAATATTGGTGTGTGTGATTTGTGTTACTTAATCCCGCGGTTCTGGTTGTAAGTGGTTTATCCGACGTCCTTGGGGCAATCGGATGGATCCTGTTAAGTTATCTGGTGCACATGCATGGCCGTCTGAGGTCTTTGGGACAAGGACAGGTGCATGTGGGCCCGATACCTTGGGAGGTTCTGGCACAGGGTTGGCACTATTACATCAAGTCTTTCTTTAGATATTGAAAGTCTAGAGCTCATAATATATATATATATATATATATATGGCAGGTATAAAGGAAGTCCAGACCGCCCGCCCCTATAACCTAGTTTAACCCGGCGCGCCGACTCAAGCAGGCTGCCGGGTGCACCACCCACCCCACATCTGTGCGCGCAAAAAAAAGAATGCATACATGAGCCAAACACGTTCCCTTGCATGCGCGTAAATTTAGGAGAGATATGTGTGGCGGTTTCTATTTTTAAATGCTTTATTTCCTCCGTAAATAAAGGATCGCTGCAATAGCCATGCTGCTAGGCTTGTAAGGACCAGTTTATGAAATATAACGATACTAAATATGCTACATTGTGTAGATAATTATGCAATTCAGTATACTGCGTAAAAATCTATTACCCGCTGCATGCGCACAAATTTATGATGGAAAGAATGTGCAATGAAAGATAATGAATTGGCATGCATAGAAACAAAATATCATATTTAATGTTTTATTTCTTCCATAAATATAGGATCCCTTCAACAGCCATGCACCTAAACTCGTTAGAACTAGTTTATGATAAAATACCGATACCAATTATACTACATGATTTAGGTATTTATGTAATTCGGTACACTGCATAAAAATCTGTTTCCTGCTGCAGGTGCACAAATTTAGGATGGCAAGATTTGCGATGAAAGGAAATCGATTGGTATGCATAGAAATAAAAAACTTATTTAAATGCTACACGATGTAAGTATTTATACAATACGGTACACTACGTAAAAAATCTGGCATGTTGTTCACTGGTGAACACATCTCCAGGTTCGAGCGTAAAAACCTTAAGTTTTGAGCATAAAACCCCTAAATTATAAGCATAAATATCGAGCCAATGTGAGATGTTGATAGCTCTAGTAGGTTGTTATTACGATCCTATTTTTATGGCAGATCCGAAAAACATGGCAGTCGCATGCATGCGGTTTCTATTTTTATACATATCAAAAAATTATGGCGAATCGTGAGAGTTTCCATTGCATGCGTGTAAATTTTGGATTATATTTTCCTTTCCAGTTCACGCGCGCAAAAAATTGGATGACATGAGTCATATAGAGCATAAATTCTTATACAGCGTCGCATAAATACTTACACCGTGTAGCATAATTGATAAAAAAAATCTAATATCGGTCCAACTAAGAACGCCAGCGGAAATTAGGGACAATTTTATGGCAGACGTAAAAATATGGCATTTACAAACATAATTAATTTGATTTGATTTTTTATGACAAATACTAACATGCGGGAATTAAGGATAGTTTTATGGCAGACATACAAATCTGGCATTTACGAGCGTAAATGATTTGATTTTTTATGGTAATTACGAACAACATAAATCAAGGAATTGTCTTTCCAATGTGCATGCAAAAAATATGCATGCAGTAAACTGATATATGAACTCCGTGTTCAAGAATAAAATCGTACAATTTTTAGCGTAAATAATACATGTGGTAGGCATAAAACACAATAATCGAAAAGAAAACACGAATCGGAGGAGGTAGTCGCCGGAGGACGTCGTCGACGACACAAGCATAGATGTAGGTTGTCACTCGGGCCGCCCGAACTGTGCCGGATCAGAGGATGTCATGCGGTTCTAGTAACTAGAGGAAGCTATGGTCTTCTAGTAACTAGAGGAAGCTCTGGTCTAATAATATATTTTGGTCCAGTTATGCCACAATCATTCCTAACATAACCAGAATTTATTTGGAGACCCATTATTTTAGCACAAACCACCAGCGTGTTTCTTTAACCTAAACACCGCCCCGTTTCTTCGTCTCCCATTTTCCTCCACGGCACCGCGCTACCGCCATCTCCCTCCATTCGCTGATGGGCACCATGCCTCCACCCATGGCTAGTCGTGTCCTCCGCCGCGTCGCTACCTTCGGCCTCGTCGCCGCCAATGTGAGGTTCCAGCATCGGTGTCCAAGTTGATGCCTCCCTATAATATCTCTCCCTTCCAAGGATGGGCACGCGAGGAGGGAGAACCTAGCGAAGGTAGCCGAGGGGAAGACACCGGAGTAGGCCATGTTCCACTCCATGCCGCACTCATGGCTACCCCTCGAAAGGGGAAGCTCACCAAGTTCTCTGTCCATGCCGCCGCCGGCTCCTACAAGTAAGCTCCTGCCCTTTGCTTATTTCTAGATTGATATGTCAAGATACGCTTTTTTCATTTGAGCTCACTGTTATATGAAAGTCTATAGACTGCCTTCGTCCCCTTCATCACTGCCGATGACCGTGACTTGGCCACCACAACAAAAGCACTCAGGATCCTTGATTTTTGTGGTCCAGATGTAATTGAATTGGTCGTGACTTACTTTGATACATTAGCCAAATGTCCAGTTATTCAACTCAGATTGTATGCCTATACAATTTGTTCTTATACTGTACTATCTATGTATGCTCCTGCTTCTTGCGTTTTGGTTTACACTATTTTAGGCCTCCTCGACACGCGCTCTGGCGAAGTGCACCACCACATTTGAGGATGTCATCTCCATGGTAAAGTGGGTGATACCTAACCTGTTTCGCGCTGACCTGTAGCACTTTCATATATTACAACCTAATTCTTTTGCGTGGTATCCTAAAAGGGAAATGTGCCCTTGGGCCATTTCTATAAATGTTTTGGTGATTAGATGCCCAACACATATTGTTTTAGTTCATATGTGCTAAATGTTAAGGAAGTGCAAATCAAGAATCAAGGTATGTCTCTAGCCTTAGTAAATTGTTTTTTGGATACTAACATATGTCTCTAAGTGCTAGGAACCTTGTCAAGAAAAGTAGAAATGGATTGGAGAAGGTTGGCTAAGTCTAGCCAAGAATTGCATTAGCCTGTGGTGCACCGGACTATCTGGTGCACAGGCTGGTTTAGCAGTGAAGTCACTGCTCTCAGGAACCGACGGGGGCGACGTGGCTATAAATCACCGTACTGTCCGGTGGTGCACCGGACTGTCCGGTGAGCCATCTGCGCCAAGCTCAATGCTCAGCGACGAACTCTTCGCTCTCGGGAGTTCACCAAGGACGCTGCGGCTAAAATTCACCGGACTGATCGGTGTGCATCAGACTGTCCGGTGAGCCAACGGCGCCCGCGGCCAACTGTTAGCAGCGCGATCTACGGGCGACACGTGGCCTAGCCAACGGTCACTTGGGCGCACCGGACAGTGTCTGGTGCACCAAGGGAACCGAAGGTCCAACGGTCGGCTTCGCCAGAAAAGGAAGGAGATCGGGCACCGGACAGGCATTGTTCATGTCCGGTGGTGCACCGGACTGTCCGGTGCGCCACCCGACAAAAGGCAAGAATTGCCTTCCAAATGGATCTCCAACGGCTCCTAGCTGCCTTGGGCTATAAAAGGGACCCCTAAGCGCATGGAGCACTACACCAAGCATTCAAAAAACATCCTAAGATGCCTAAACTCTGCAACCACGCAATCAGATCATCGTGTTTGAGATTTGAGCACCGTTTGAGTTGTAAACTCCCTGCGTCGTGTTTGTGTGCTCACGTCTTGACTTGTGTAACACCCTGAATTTGGGGGTATATTTTTTTCTCTAATATCCATCAAATTCAGGTGTTACTTTCTTGTTCCTCTTTCTTTTCGCTCCTTTATTTATTTCTTTCCAAGTAATAGGAAATTTTACTCTAGTTATAGCTATTAATAAAACCCTAAGGGAGTAATGATTGATGCATCATGCAGAAATAAATTTGTTTTTGTGTGATGTTTTGCTTTGGTGTGTATCTGAGAGCACCTAGAGGGGGGGTGAATAGGTGATCCTGTAAAATTCAACACTAATAGCCACAAAACTTAGTTATGAAAGTTAGAACGACTAATTAGCTTGAGATGAGCTCTTGGGAACACAGACAATCAAAGAGAGAGCAATCACAAGAGACACGCGATTTTATCCCGTGGTTCGGCCAAGTAACACTTGTCTACTTCCACGTTGTGGCGTCCCAATGGACGAGGGTTGCACGCAACCCCTTTCAAGTGATCCAATGATCAACTTGAATACCACAGTTTTTCTTCCTTATATCCTTTTCCCGTTTGCGAGGAATCTCCACAAGTTGGAGCCTCTCGCCCTTACAATGATGATCACAAAGAAAGCACGGAGTAAGGTTGGGATGAGCAACACACACAAGACACAAATTGCAGCACACCCACGCACTCAAGAGAAGACTTGAGCTCAAATGACAACACAGGGAGTCCTTGACTCGAATAGAGCTCAAATCTCAAAACAACAAAACGAATGCACACGAACGAAGTCTGGATGCCTTAGGATGCTTTAGTGAATGCTTGTGTAGCTCCTCCATGCACCTAGGCGTCCCTTTTATAGCCCCAAGGCAGCTAGGAGCCGTTGGAGGCCAACAAGGAAGGCCATCCTTGCCTTTTGTTGAGTGGCGCACCGGACAGTTCGGTGCGCCACCGGATAGTCACTGTAGACGGTCTGGTGCCGATCTCCTTCCTTTTCTGGCATAGACGACCGTTGCAGCTCCGGGCCGGTTGGCGCACCGGACACTGTCCAGTGCACACCGGACAGTCCAGTGCCACCCGCCGACCGTTGGAGCTGCCACGCGTCGCGTGAAGATTGCGCGGCTGACCGTTGGCACAAATGACCATTGGCTCACCGGACAATCCGATGCACCACCGGACAGTCCGATGAATTTTAGTCGTACGCCGCTGATCCTCTTCTCGAGAGCGACGAGTTCGTCGCAGACGACTCACCGGACAGTCCGGTGCACCACCGGACAGTCCGGTGAATTATAGCCGTACGACGCCTCGAGTCCCAAGAGCGGCATGTTCACGTGAAATAGCCTGGCGCACCGGACACTGTCTGGTGCACCACCGGACAGTCCGATGTGCCAGGCTGAGCTAAACCTTGGCTGCACACATCCAAGTCTTTTGCAATTCTTTCTTTTCATGTTTCTAGCACTTAGACAAAATATGTTAGTACTCAAAACAATGTACTAAGTCTAGAAACATACCTCATGTCTTGATTTGCACTTTTCTCTTCATTTAGCACATAAGAACTCAATTAAATGTGTTGGGCACTTAATCACCAAAACATAATAGAAATTGCCCAAGGGCACATTTCCCTTTCAATCTCCCCCTTTTTGGTGATTTATGCCAACACATCCAAAAGCAACCAAAAGAAGTGCAACATCAATGCAATTGAGAACAAAATTGTCTTTGCACAAGTTTTGACATATTTGGATCAATCTTTGCCACCACTTGGTTTGTTTTTGCAAATCAAATTCATTTTCCTATCTCTAAGTCAAACTCACTTGTTTGGGCACAAAGAGAGATAATCCAAGAGTGAAATTGATCAAATGCCAAACCCCCCCCCTTTCCCCATAATCATAAATTCTCCCCCACAAGAGACCAAATAAGAGTATTTTGGACAAATCAAAAGTTCTAACTCTATTGTTTTCAAAATTCACAAGTGGTAGCTGATCCATTTGCTTTGGCCTTAATTTCTCCCCCTTTGGCATTAAGCACCAAAACGGGATCATTCTTGGCCCTTTAACCCCATTGCCTCACCAAATTTGTCAATTAAGAGCAAAAAGGCAATAAGAGCATAGGTATGAACTTGGAAGTAAATACTCCAATACCGGAGTGCAGTGGAAGTTCTTTGCAACGTCCAAGTCCATTTTTCCTTTCAATGCACCTTTGAGACTACATCAAGAATACTCAAACACAAAGGTTAGTCTCAAAGGGTCAAGTTGTAGCACATCTCCCCCTAAATATGTGCATCATTCACACATGGACTTGTGAGGTCCGGGGATCCCTTGCACAACTTGAGCACCATCAATAAGCAACAAATTACATAAATGCATGAAGTAACATGGTCAACAGGATTATCCGCCATGCGGATTGCACTCTCATTGTCACATAGGAGTGGGACTTCGCTCAGATTGTAGCAAAAGTCCCGGAGGGTTTGCCTCATCCAAAGTAGTTGCGCGCAACACTGTCATGCGGCAACATACTCGGCCTCAGCGGTGGATAGGGCAACGGATGTTTGTTTCTTTGAACTCCAAGACACCAGGGACCTTCCTAGGAATTAGCATGTCCCTGATGTACTCTTCCTATCAACCTTGCACCCGGCATAATCGGAGTCTGAATATCCAATTATGAAAAAGGTAGACCCCTTTGGATACTAGATCCCGAAGCAAGGCATAGCAACTAAATATCTAAGAATTCACTTAACGGCCACAAGGTGACATTCCTTGGGGTCGGATTGAAATTAGCACACATGCATAGACTAAGCATAATGTCTGATCTACTAGCACACAAATAAAGCAAGGAACCTATCATAGACCGGTATGCCTTTTGATCAACGGACTTACCTCCTTTGTTGAGGTCGACATGCCCGTCGGTTCCCATCGGTGTCTTCATGGGCTTTGTGTCCTTCATCCCAAACCTCTTGAGAAGGTCTTGAATGTACTTCATTTGGGAGAGGAAGGTGTCATCCTTGATTTGCTTCACTTGGAACCCAAGGAAGTAGTTCAACTCGCCCATCATCGACATCTCAAACTTTTGAGTCATCACCCTGCTAAACTCCTCACAAGACTTTTGGTTAGTAGAACCAAATATTATGTCATCGACATAAATTTGGCACATAAAAAGGTCACCATCACAAGTCTTAGTGAAAAGAGTGGGATCGGCTTTCCCAACCTTGAAAGCATTAGCAATTAAGAAATCTCTAAGGCATTCATACCATGCTCTTGGGGCTTGCTTAAGTCCATAGAGCGCCTTTGAGAGCTTACACACATGGTCGGGGTACCTGTCATCCTCAAAGCCAGGGGGTTGTTCCACATACACCTCCTCCTTGATTGGCCCGTTGAGGAAAGCGCTCTTCATATCCATTTGAAACAACCTGAAAGAGTGGTGAGCGGCATAGGCTAATAATATTCTAATAGACTCTAGCCTAGCCACAGGAGCAAAAGTCTCCTCAAAATCCAAACCTGCGACTTGGGCTTAACCTTTTGCCACAAGTCGAGCCTTGTTTCTTGTCACCACCCCGTGCTCGTCTTGCTTGTTGCGGAACACCCACTTGGTTCCCACAACATTTTGCTTGGGACGTGGCACCAGGATCCAAACTTCATTCCTCTTGAAGTTGTTGAGCTCTTCCTGCATGGCCAACACCCAATCCAGATCCTGCAAGGCCTCTTCTACCCTGAAAGGCTCAATAGAAGAGACAAACGAGTAATGCTCACAAAAATTAGCTAGACGTGAATAAGTTGTTACTCCCTTGCTGATATCACCCAGAATTTGATCGACGTGGTGATTTCTTTGGACCGTCGCTCGGACTTGAGTTGAAGGGGCCCATGGTGCTTCTTCCTCCATAACTTGTTCTTCTTGTGCTCCCCCTTGATCACGCGCTTCTTCTTGAGGAACCTATCCATCATCTTGAGTTGGGGGTTGCACCATTGTTAAGGAAGAAGGTTGATCTTGCTCTTGTTGTTACTGTGGTCGCACATCACCTATCGCCATCGTGTGCATTGCGGCCGTTGGAACATCATCTTCATCTACATCATCAAGATCAACTTGCTCTCTTGGAGAGCCATTAGTCTCATCAAATACAACGTCGCTAGAGACTTCAACCAAACCCGATGATTTGTTGAAGACTCTATATGCCCTTGTATTTGAGTCATACCCTAGTAAAAACCCTTCTACTGCCTTAGGAGAAAATTTAGAATTTCTACCTTTCTTCACTAGAATGTAACATTTGCTGTCAAATACACGAAAGTATGAGACATTGGGTTTGTTACCAGTAAGGATTTCATACGAGGTCTTCTTGAGAAGGCGATGTAGGTAGAGCCGGTTTATGGCGTGGCAAGCTGTATTCACAGCTTCAGACCAAAACTGCTCGGGCATCTTGAACTCTCCAAGCATCATCCTCGCCATGTCGATGAGCGTCCTGTTCTTCCTCTCTACCACACCGTTTTGCTGTGGTGTGTAGGGAGCAGAGAACTCGTGCTTGATGCCTTCTTCTTCAAGATACTCCTCCACTTACAGATTCTTGAACTCGGACCCGTTGTCGCTTCTTATCTTTTTCACCTTGAGCTCAAATTTGTTTTGAGCCCTCCTTAGAAAGCGCTTTAGGGTCCCTTGGTTTCTTATTTATCCTGCAAAAAGAACACCCAAGTGAAGCGGGAAAAATCATCAACAATTACTAGACCATACTTACTTCCCCCGATGCTAAGGTAGGCGACGGGTCCGAAGAGGTCCATGTGAAGAAGCTCTAGTGGTCTTGATGTTGTCATCACATTCTTGTTGTGATGAGTGCTTCCCACTTGTTTCCCTGCTTGACAAGCTGCACAAGGTCTATCTTTTTCGAAACATACATTGGTTAGTCCTAACACATGTTCTCCCTTTAGAAGCTTATGAAGGTTCTTCATCCCAACATGTGCTAGACGACGATGCCACAGCCAGCCCATGCTAGTCTTAGCTATTAAGCATGCATCTAGATCGGCCTCCTCTTTCAAAAAATCAACTAAGTAGAGTTTGCCGTCTAATACACCCTTAAATGCTAATGAACCATCACTCCTTCTAAAGACAGAAACATCAATATTAGTAAATAGACAATTATAACCCATGTTACATAATTGACTCACATATAATAAGTTGTACCCGAGCGATTCAACTAAGAACACATTGGATATAGAATGCTCGGATGAAATGGCTATCTTGCCCAAGCCTTTGACCTTACCTTGGTTCCCATCTCCAAAAATAATTGTATCTTGGGAATCCTTATTCTTGACGTAGGAGGTGAACATCTTCTTCTCCCCTGTCATGTGGTTTGTGCATCCGCTGTCGATAATCCAGCTTGAGCCCCTGGATGCATAAACATGCAAGGCAATTTACACTTGGGTTTTAGGTACCCAACTCTTGTTGGGTCCTACAAGGTTAGTCACAATAGCCTTTGGAACCCAAATACAAGTCTTGTCTCCCTTGCATTTGGATCCCAATTTCCTAGCCACTACTTTTGCATTCTTACATAAAAGCGCAAATGAAGTATTGCAAGCATGGTAAATAGTAGTGGATTCATTACACACTTTCCTAGGCACATGATGCACAACATGGTTTCTCCTAGGCCTACTTCTACCGTGGACAAAAGTAGAACTCGAGGCAAACATTGCATGTGAATCAAAAGCATCATGATCATAACTCCTATCATAATTGGAATGACTAGCAATTTTCCTATTATACATAAAAGCATGATTCTTTTTAATACTACTAGCCATAGGGGCCTTCCCTTTCTCCTTGGTGAGAATGGGAGCCTTTTGGCTTGTTAAGTTCTTGGCTTGCTTTCAAAAACGAAGCCCATCCTTAATTGAGGGGTGTCTACCAATTGTGTAGGCATCCATAGCAAACTTTAATTTATCAAAATCAAACTTGCAAGTCTTAAGTTGAGCATTAAGACTTGCCACCTCATCATTTAATTTAGAAATGGACGCAAGATGATCATCACAAGCATCAATATCAAAATCCTTGCATCTATTGCAAATAACTACATGTTCTACACAAGATCTAGTATTATTAGCTTCCTCTAGCTTAGCATTTAAATCATCATTCAAAATCTTTAAACTAGAGATTGATTCATGACACACAGACAATTCAGAGAATAACATTTCATTTCTCTTAATTTTTAGAGCAAGAGATTTTTGAACGCTAACAAATTTATCATGCTCTTCATACAAAATATTCTCTTGCTTTTCTAAAAGTCTATCCTTTTCATTTAAAGCATCAATTAGTTCATTAATCTTTTCTACTTTAGCTCTATCTAATCCTTTAAATAGACTAGAGTAATCTACTTCATCATCGGAGGAATCCTCATCACTAGAAGTAGAGTACTTAGGGGAATCTCGAACACTCACCTTCTTCTCCTTGGCCATGAGGCAAGTGTGGCGTTTGTTGGGGAAGAGTGAAGATTTGTTGAAGGCCGAGGCTACCAGTCCTTCATCGTCGGAGTTGGATGAAGAGCAGTCTGAATCCCATTCTTTGCCAAGGTGCGCCTCGCCCTTCGCCTTCTTGTAAGCCTTCTTCTTCTCCCTCTTCCCATGCTTTTCTTGTTCCTAGTCATTATCATTATCGGTGCATTGTGCTATAAAATGACCAGTCTTACCGCATTTAAAACAGGAGCGCTTCCCCCTTGCTTTGTTCTTGTTGGGGTACTCCTTGCGTCCTTTTAGTGCGGTCTTGAAGCACTTGATGATTAGGGCCATCTCATCTTCGTTTAGCCCGGCAGCCTCAACTTGTGCCACCTTGCTTGGTAGCGCCTCCCTGCTGCTTGTTACTTTGAGAGCAACGAGTTGAGGCTCGTAGACGAGTAGAGGGCCATTAAGAGCATCATCCACGTATCGCGCTTCCTTTACCATCATACGCCTGCTCACGAATTTTCCGAGTATCTCCTCGGGCATCATTTTGGTGTACCTAGGATTTTCACGGATGAGGTTTACAAGATGGGGGTCAATTACCGTGAATGACCTTAGCATAAGTCGGACGACGTCGTGGTCTGTCCATCTTGTGCTTCCATAGCTTCTAATCTTGTTGACTAGGGTCTTGAGCCTGTTGTAGGTTTGCGTTGGCTCCTCTCCCCTGATCATCACAAATCTCCCTAGCTCACCTTCCACCAACTCCATTTTGGTGATCATGGTGACGTTGTTTCCCTCATGAGATATCTTGAGAGTGTCCCAGATTTGCTTAGCGTTGTCCAAGCCGCTCACCTTGTTGTATTCATCCTTACACAAAGAAGCTAGCAAAACAGTGGTAGCTTGTGCATTCTTATGAATTTGCTCATTAATATACATAGGGTTATCCGTACTATCGAAATGCATTCCATTTTCAACTATCTCCCAAATACTAGGATGGAGAGAAAATAAGTGACTACGCATTTTGTGACTCCAAAAAGAGTAGTCTTCTCCATCAAAGTGTGGAGGTTTCCCAAGTGGAATTGATAGCGAATGAGCATTAGAGTTGAATGGAATACGAGAATAATCAAATGAATAGTTTTGATTAACCAGTTTCTTTTTAGACGAGTCATCATCGTTGTCGTCTCTTGGTGAAGAAGAAGATTCATCGCTGTCGTAGTAGACGATCTTCTTGATGCGTCTCTTCTTCTTCCCGTCCTTCTTCTTGTGACTCGAGCTAGAGTCAGTGGGCTTGTCATCTCTTGGCTCGTTGAAGATGGACTCCTTCTCCTTGTCGTTAACCACCATCCCCTTTCCCTTAGGATCCATCTCTTCGAGCGATTAGTCCCTTATGTGAAGAGAACGGCTCTGATACCAATTGAGAGCACCTAGAGGGGGGTGAATAGGTGATCCTATAAAATTCAACACTAATAGCCACAAAACTTAGTTATGAAAGTTAGAACGGCTAAGTAGCTTGAGACGAGCTCTTGGGAACACAGACAATCAAAGAGAGAGCAATCACAAGAGACACGCGATTTTATCCTGTGGTTCGGCCAAGTAACACTTGCCTACTTCCACGTTGTGGCGTTCCAATGGACAAGGGTTGCACTCAACCCCTTTCAAGTGATCCAATGATCAACTTGAATACCACGACTTTTCTTCCTTATATCCTTTTCCCGTTTGCGAGGAATCTCCACAAGTTGGAGCCTCTCGCCCTTACAATGATGATCACAAAGAAAGCACGAAGTAAGGTTGGGATGAGCAACAAACACAAGACACAAATTGCAGCACACCCATGCACATAAGAGAAGACTTGAGCTCAAATGACAACACTGGGAGTCCTTCACTCGAATAGAGCTCAAATCTCAAACACAACGAAACGAATGCGCGGGAACGAAGTCTGGATGCCTTAGGATGCTTTAGTGAATGCTTGTGTAGCTCCTCCATGCGCCAGGGGTCCCTTTTATAGCCCCAAGGCAGCTAGGAGCCGTTGGAGGCCAACAAGGAAGGCCATCCTTGCCTTTTGTCGAGTGGCGCACCGGACAGTCCGGTGCGCCACCGGACAGTCACTGTAGACGGTCCGGTGCCGATCTCCTTCCTTTTCTAGCACAGACGATCGTTGCAGCTCTGGGCCGGTTGGCGCACTGGACACTGTCTGGTGCACACCGGACAGTCCGGTGCCCCGCACCGACCGTTGGAGCTGCCACACGTCGCGCGAAGATTGCGCGGCCGACCGTTGGCGCAGACGACCGTTGGCTCACCGGACAGTTCGGTGAATTTTAGCCGTACGCCGCTGATCCTCTTCCCAAGAGCGACCAGTTCACCACAGACGACTCACCGGACAGTTCGGTGCACCACCAGACAGTCCGGTGAATTATAGCCGTATGCCGCCGTCGAGTCCCGAGAGCGGCCTGTTCACGCGGACTAGTCTGGCGCACCGGACACTGTCCGGTGCACCACCAGACAGTCCGGTGTGCCAGGCCGAGCTGAACTTTGGCTGCACGCAGCCAAGTCTTTTGCAATTCTTTCTTTTCCTGTTTCTAGCACTTAGACAAAATAAGTTAGTACTCAAAACAATGTACTAAGTCTAGAAACATACCTCATGTATTGATTTGCACTTTTCTCTTCATTTAGCACATAAGAACTCAATTAAATGTGTTGGGCACTTAATCACCAAAACATAATAGAAATTGCCCAAGGGCACATTTCCCTTTCAGTATCCATTTAATATGTAGCTCATTATGGTAAATAAACTTGATAGCAGGAAATAGAAAAGAAAAGGAAGAAAAGTAATAAAAGGGGGAAATCCTTTTCTCCCAGCGTGGCCCAGCTCCTTAGCCGCATGTACATGCGCGAGCATGCGCGTGTCCCTGCCGCCAGACCCACCTGTCAAAGACCCCCGTCGTCCATGTTTATTGTCTTTCCCAACCGCCCATCGCCCACGACGCCGTGCCCCGCTCCATGCAAAACCACCCACGCCGGTTCCATTTGGAGCCCCTGCACCCACTCATCCCCCTCCTCTCCCTCACAAACAGCACACGACTAGAGCGGCGCCGGCTATGCCGGCCTCGCCCTGCTGGAGACGCCGCCGTCGCCAAACTCGACGTGCATAGGTGAGCCTTCTTCCTCCTCGCCTCGGACCTCTTCTTCCTCGCGTAGCTCCCTTCGTGTTCCCTCCTCTTAGCATTCTCCCGCGTGGCAGGCTTGCAGCAGTCCTACGGCGAACGCGGCTAGGAAGCTGTTTTGCCTATGCACATCGCTCGCCTGCCCAGCGCAGTGCTGCGGCAGCATAGCGCGCGTGCTCGTTTCTCCTTTGCGCGCCCCTGCAGCTCCGCACGACACCCAGCACTGGCCACTCACGCAACACGCCTGGCCCCTGCCTCGCCCCGCCCCAGCCCCATGGTCGCTCCTCCCAGCCTGCGAGCTCGCCCCAGTCCGCAGGCAGCATGGTGCCTGCACATAGCCCAAGCGGCCCTTGCTGACCGTCCACTCCAGGGTGCGGTGCTCCTGCCAGCCGGCGGGCGTAGCAAGCCCCCATCCCTTCGAGCGTGAAGATCAGGCCGAGCTAGCCCCTGCAGTCCCCATGGCAAACTGTGTTCCTGTGTGCGTGGGTAGTTGCAGAGAGGAGGAAGAAATGCCACGCTCGATCCCACCTCTTTCCAATTCTCTGTGGCTAAGTTTTGTGTGGCCTAGTGTGTGACTTGTTTGCAACCAATAGGAATCCGCCACATCACTTTAAATCCGTGAATCGCTAATTACATGTTAGCTCTTGCGTTATAAATATGTTTTGTTTTGTTCCGGTTGCGTTAGAATTGTAACGACGTTGCCACATGTTTTAGTTGATTAATTAATTGTTGGTTTGTTCGAGGGTTATTAAAATAATAATTTGATTAGAACGAGTCTATAGTTTTAACTTGTGCTTTTATAAATATAAATGTTAATTAGCTTGATTAATACTAGCTTAAATACTTTTTATTAATTATTTGTTTGTTGTTCACGTGATTTGCGCGTCATCGTGCTGTTCGCGCGCGTAGTCGTGTTGGCTCGCGCGTATCGTGTGCTATCACGCGTGTTGGTTCACATGCCGTCCGCGTGCTGTTTCGTACAGTGTCGAGTGTCATCGTGCGTCATTCGCGTGAGTCGCGCGTTGTTCGCTCGCGCCGTTTGCACGTGTTGCTCTCATCGTCGTCACATCTGGTTCGCGCGTGTCACGCGTGCTGTTTCGCGTCTCGTTCGCGCGTGTCGCGCGTGCTGTCTCCCGTGTCGATCGCGTGGGTCGCGCGGCGTCTGCTCGTGATAATAAATTGTTTTTGCTTATAATCATTCATGTTAATAACATTAATTTATCAGGTCACATATTCTAATTAATTTATTTAATGGTTGCTCGACTAATGCTTATTAGATTAGTATTAAATATATAGTTGTAAACTTGCGCTTTTATAAGTAAACATTAACATGGTTAATATTGTTGGCGTTTCGACCCCGGGGGGTCCCTGGACCGACGAGTAAATTGTCGCTGCGTGTCTCAGCCCAGATGGGTCGGCGCGAGACGGAGACACAAGGGGGGAAAACAGTAAGGGGAACCATGGCCTCGTGTTGTCCTGCGCCCGGGCGGATGCGCTTGCAGTAGGGGGTTACAAGCGTTCGCGAGGGAGAAAGAGAGAGAGAGCCTGTGCGTCAGCCCATCCCCTCGCGCAGCCACCTTTTTTTTGTACGAGGGCCCTGGACCTTCCTTTTATAAACGTAAGGAGAGGATCCAGGTGTACAACGGAGGGTGTAGCAGTGTGCTAACGTGTCTAGCAGAGGGGAGCCAGAGCCCTATGTACATGCCGACGTGGCTGTCGGAGAGGTGTTGGAGCCCTGTTCATGTGGCGTCGTGGCCGTCGGAGGAGCGCTTGAGCCCTGTAGAAGTACAACTGTTGGGGCTGTCGGATTCTTGCTGACGTATCCTTGCTTCCGTAGGGGGCTGAGAACCGTCGTCGTCATGGAGCACGCGGGGTGCCATCATTACTTGTTTTACCGGGGCGAGCCAGATGGGACGCCGGTCTTGTTCCCCGTAGCCTAAGCTAGCTAGGGGTAGGGTAATGTTGTACCCCCCTACGACGTGGTCGGTCCGAGCCCAAGGTCGGGCGAGGCGGTGGCTCTTCCGAGGTCGAGGCTGAGTCTGAGCCCGGGGGTCGGGCGAGGCAGAGACCGTCGTCCGAGGTCGGGGTTGAGTCCGAGCCCGGGAGTCGGGCGAGGTGGAGACCGTCGTCCGAGGTCGAGGTTGAGTCCGAGCCCTGGGGTCGGGCGAGACGGAGACCGTCTTCCGGAGTCGAGGTTGAGTCCGAGCCCTGGGGTCAGGCGAGGCGGAGACCATCTTCTGGAGTCGAGGTTGAGTCCGAGCCCTAGGGTCGGGCGAGGCGGAGACCGTCTTCTAGAGTTGAGGTTGAGTCCGAGCCCTAGGGTCGGGCAAGGCGGAGACCGTCGTCCGGAGTCGAGGTTGAGTCCGAGCCCTGGGGTCCGGCGAGGCGGAGCTTCCTATGGCGCCCGAGGCTTGACTTAGCTGATGTCAGCCTCACCCTGGCAGGTCGCACAGTAGTCGGAGCAGCGCAGGCGGCATTGTTTTCCTGTCAGGTCAGTCAGTGGAGGGGCGAAGTGACTGCGGTCACTTCGGCCTTGTCGACTGGAGAGCGTGCGTCAGGATAAGGTGTCAGGCGATCCTTGCATTGAATGCTCCTACGATACGGTCGGTTGGCGTGGCGATTTGGCCAAGGTTGCTTCTCCGCGAAGCCTGCCTGAGCTGGGCCTCGGGCGAGTCGAAGGTGCGCCCGTTGCTTGAGGAGACCCTCGGGCAAGGCGTGAATCTGCCTTGGTCTATCGTTCCTGCCCGAGGCTGGGCTCAGGCGACGCGAGATCGTGTCCCTTGAGTGGATGGAGCCTTGACCGGAATTGTGCCCATCAGGCCTTTGCAGCTTTGTGCTGATGGGGGTTACCAGCTGAGATTAGGAGTCTTGGGGGTACCCCTAATTACGGTCCCCGACAGTAGCCCCGAGCCTCAAAGGGAGTGTGGGTACTCGCTTGGAGGCTTTGTTGCACTTTTTTGCAAGGGGACCGGCCTTTCTCGGTTGCATTTCATTCTGGTGGGTGCGCGCGAGCACACCCGCCGGGTGTAGCCCCCAAGGCCTCGGAGGAGTGGTTTGACTCCTTTGAGGTCTTAATGCCTTTCGTGATGCCTCAGCCGGTCTGGTTGTTCCCTCATGTGAACTGGTCATTGCCCGGGTGCATAGTCAGGTTCCGAGTTCTCGGGCCGGTATGTTGACGCTGTCACCTATTTGGCCAGAGCCGGGTTTGCGAGAGCAGCCCCCGAGCCTCTGCACAGGGCGAGAAGACGGTCAAGGACTCACTCGGCTTTTTTCATACGCCCCTTCATCGCCTTACCGCAAGGAGGAGGGGGGGAAGCGCCATGTTGCCCTCAGAGGGCGCCGAACATGGTGTCTCCGGTGAGTTGCTAACGGGTGATCCGAGTGGACGCCCATGCCCCGTTCGATAAGGGTTGGCTAGTGGCCCAGAGGCGCGCTCCAAAAGTACCTGTAGGTGATTTGCCGGACCCGGTCCCGTTTGATAGGGTCTGAGGGCTCGATGCCTCCCTCTGATGGGATTCCGTTACAGAATCGCTCCTGCTGGTCTCGGAAATGTCCTAGGGTATCTCAGGAGCGTAGCCCAAGCCTTGGCCATGTATCGGACGTACCTAGAGTCATCCCTCGCTCTGCGTGTTCTCGGGCGACTGTCGAACCCTTCGAGAGGCCAGCCTACGAACCCCTGATCAATAGTGGGTGCGGAGCCCGAGTGGCCTGAGGCGGCTGTTGAAACCTTCCGAGGGGCCAGCCTTCGAACCTCTGACCAGTAGCGGGGGCTCGGAGCCCGAGTGCTCTGAGGCAGCTGTCGAACCCTTCCGAGGGGCCAGCCTTCGAACCTCTGATCAGTAGGGGGCTTGGAGCCCGCTTCCTTCGCGGAGAAGGATCCCTTTCGAAGTATCCCATTTCCCGGTCCCTGTAGCAAGAGAGAGTAAGGGGAAGCGAAAAAGGATACGAAATTGAACGACGTGGCGTACCTTTTTTGACGCGGTCATTATGGCGGAGGTGAAGCGTCGCCCGCTTCGCCTGCCAAAGGTGTCGCTTGCCCTACCGCAAAGTTAATGCGACGGGACGAGTGGTTCGTGGGGCAGTCGTTGTGCATCCACGAGCCGTTCGAGGAACGGAACACGGGCGTGTCGTCTTCACGCCGTGGGAGAGGGCTCTCTCGCTGTTCCAGGAGGGGACATGAGCCTGCAGACGATTTTACCGCCGCTTCCGCTCGCCTGCTGCCGCCATTACTGTCGGCCCACTTCTGGCCATATCGTTCGTCGCGCCTTCTCCCGCGGCTGACTGACCCGTGACCAGCGTGCCTGGTTGGCACTACTGGGCCGTGCGCAGGGTTGCCTCGAGTTGCGGCACCGATTCCGCGGTCGAGGATGCGCGGCACTGGCGCGAGTGGCGGTGCAGTTTCTCGCACGTAGTAACTGGCGCGCCGGTTACATGACGTGTGGGCCTAGGCCTCCATGCTGGATGCGTCGAAGTCGAAAGAGTGCACCCCCTTGGTGTAGTTGCATGCCGCATGCATGGCGGTCCGCCCTTTCACCCGCTGGTCTGGCGAAAGTGGAGGAGTGCTTGTAACCGCTGGGCAGTTGCGTGCTCCGTGCGTGGCGGTTTGGCTTCTTCTGTCCTGGGCCAGCTCGCATGATGCGTGGGACCCAGCCCCCGTGTCGTTGGGGGAGGACCTTGGAGCGTGTTAGTGAAGACTTAGTCCGCGATGGCTGAGGATGCGAGCAGGGAGAGTCGCCTTTAAAAAGGGATCAACCTCCTGGGTGGTAGCCATGCCTTCGCATTTTCCTCATGCGTCACGTCCTTCCGCCTTCCGAGCCCCCGGATGGGGAGCGCCCATGTTGTCTTTGTCTCGTTGTGGAAGGAGCGCAACCTTGTGGAGGTTGGTAACTTTCAGCCATCGTTCGGCTTCAAGGATTTTCATCTGGTAGCCCGGCCGCATCCCCTCGCCGATGGTCACCCAAGACGGTGACCACCAGTTTGATGGTGGGGAGAAGCAAGTCGGGCTGCGGCTTCTGCCCCACCCTAAGCTTCAAGGATCTTCATCATCCTTGCTGGGGCAGAGGGCGAGCTGAGCCGGAGCTCTACCTCCCGTATGGGCCGGCGGGCCACCTCCTCCTTCAGCGTTCATGGGAGAGGGCGCTCACCGGCTTAGCGGAAGGGGCGGACTTCGACAACGCGTGGTCGGGCGACCGTAAGCGTCGTCAGCTCCAGCATGCCTGGTTCGCTGGCTCAACTGGCTCTGGCACGGCTTCCGGTGCCACCTCCCACCGCTGGGCGGAGTGCGGCTATCTTCCCGCCATACGGGCGGCTTGTAACACCCGGATTTTAGGGGTCCAAAACCCGGGGTTAACATAAACACCAGGTATGCTGGGACCAAGTCTCATACATATGATGTATAGTGGCACAGGATCGAATGTCACATCTTTATATATAACAGGTGTTCTATACAAAATAAATAGTTACATTATAAGGAGACAACGGTCCAGCAACCCAAAAGTTGACTGGGAGACGACGACCTAGACCTCTCACGAACTCATCACAGCAGCCTCCATGAGCATCATCCTGCAGAACCTGCTCTTGACCTGTGGTGTATGTGAGACAGCAAGAGTGAGCTCACATACGTTCATCGCTCAACAAGTTGTGGGGAATAATGTGCATGAACTCGCCAAAGGTGGGAGCTCATGTGAAGTGTAAGGCTTACCAAAGAAGATGGTTAGAGCTGAGCATTGCTTTTAATGTTGGTCAAAATTTTATTAGCAATTACTAAGTATAAGTAAATACCAACCCAATTAAATAGTAGAACAAAAGTTAACAACTTCACCTGCAATGCAATGCATATGACAAATTGAATTTAGTTCCATAAATTAATCATGTGAGGGTCCGAGCTGCTCATGACCGTGAGCACGGCTAGTATACCAGTTTTACACTCTGCAGAGGTTGCGCATCTTTACCCACAAGTCGTGTTACCCATCTGCCAAGGGGTCATGAATCCCATACACCTCTACCAAGGAAGTGAGGCAGGGTAGCACTACGAGGCCTTTACAAAGTTCCACTAGCTTCCGAAAACCCGCTACAGTTTATAGGAAGATCCAGTGCAGGAATCCCTTGCAGGACCGCCATCGCAGCAAAATCCTCCCGAGGGCCTCCCTACACTGACCTCTCCCCTACTGCCCTTGCCCCTTTCGGGTAAGGTAGTCTTCCACTAGCTTTCCTAATTAATCAGCCAAGGGCATCCCATACTACCCTTGTGGTAGCACTGTTTTCCCGGGTGGTCGCTCCATGTTCCAATTAACATAATGATCTTAACATGAACCATAATTAACAACTGATAACAAAAGTATAATCATGAATAGTGTAATCTTCATACCCAAAACCACATAAAGCACTAGCAAGTACTACCCAAAAAGTTTAGTGGTAAACAAGGTATAAAGATAATCAAACTAGGGTAACCTATTGGGTCCCATCAAAATTAACCTATGCAGATCATTATGATTAATTAGAACATGAGTAGGTGAAAAGAAGTGATCAAGGGCACAACTTGCCTGGGCCTTGAGATTCCAGGTACCAGGATGATCTTCAGATGACTTGTGACCTCACTGCTAGTCGTAGCAATACAAACATACATGGTATAGGCAAAATTAACATTACACCAAACATATATGCAAAATACATATTAATAATCTACATATTAAAATAAGATCACAGGAAAAAGAATTATTAATTTTGGAGTTGTAGAATTCAAGTTATGAGTTTCCTAAGATTTAAGGTGATTATAATATGATTAAATGATAAATAAATTTTCTGACAGAGTTCATGTCAAAACAGTGATTCTAAATGGTAGAGAATATTATTACAAAATTTTAGGAATTGGAATGACTCAATTTGGAGCTAAAATGGATTTTCTATGAATTATCTAAGTTTTAGCAATTATTTTCATATTAAAAATCTATTTAATAACTATTTTCTCTGATTTTACTATGTTCTGGACTGGGCCTCAATTATAAGAAAACGCAGGGGCCTTCTCGAAAGAATCCTCAGACACAGAGAACAGTCGCCCAGGGACGGCGGGTTGATTCACCGAAACCCGAGGGACTCTTTATGAAGATTACCCACCGAAGGGGTATCGTGAATCCAGGGCCGTCCGATCACAAACCGATGGCCCAGATTAAATCGAGTCGACACCGAAACGGTACGTGCTCAGAGCCGTCGGATCCAGATCTAACGGTCACGAATTTAAGACCACGTGATCCCATCCCGAACGTCCATCCACAATCGGACGGCTGCGATCAAACCGAGCGAAGGGGTACGCTTTCTCTAATCTCGGCCGTTCGTCGCCGAATCGACGGACGCGACCCCTTCTCCCTCCCCACGCCGACGACGAGGACCCCCCCTGGACTCACACGGCGGCGCTCTCGCCGGACTTTCGGGTTTCGACGCCCTGCTGCCCGATCGACCACTTCCAAGGATGCTACACTACGGCAAAGGTAGGGCGAACGCAATGGGGGATCAATTACCTCGGATTGGCGACGATGGAAGCTCGGCCACGACGCGGCGCGGGTCCAGGCGGAACTCGCCTCGCCGGTGAGGAATTGCGCGGACACGGTGGCGTCAATGACGGAATTGGTGACGACCGAAGCTCCACGAGTGCACGGCGCAGCGGTCGGATGCCCCGCGGTGGTCCAAGTGCCCGCGGTTCACGAGTTCGACGGCGGCGGCGAGCGCACCTCTCTCCTCTCCTTCAACTCGCTTCCCCCCGCAGCGATGGGATTTACGAAGTCACCACGGAGTACTTGCAGGCACAGGAAGGCAAGGGGGGGGTTCTTATCCCCGGCCGAGGGCGAAGTCCGAGGGAGGGTCGGCGAGCCAGCCGGCCGGAGATCGCGCGGCGGCTGTTACGCGCGACATGGGGGAGTTTGTTGAAGACGCCTGACCACTGGGTCCCACCGAGCAGTGACCGATTGAACACACGCGCGAGGGAGAGGCTGCCCCGTGGGACCCGCCCGTCAGCGAGACATCTTTCCCCAGCCCAAGTCCGCGCACAAGGAAGGAGGCCGACGGGTGGGGCCCGCGTGTCGGCGAAACAGATGAGAGGGCGCGCGCGGGAGGGTTAAGGCTTATGGGCCGCGCGGGGGAGGAAGGCCAGGTGGGCCGAAATGGTGGCCGCCGGCCCATTTAGGTATAGTATCTTTTTTTCCTTTTTCTTTTCTATTTTCTTTTCCCCATTTTCAAATCCAATTCAAATCCAATTTGAATTCAAGTTTAAATTCAAATCTCTATGGCTCATTGTTTCAATTTATTTTTGTGAAGTTATGGATATTAATTCTGAATATACTTGTTTATATATATTATTTATATTTTTGTTTTATATCCCTTCTCTTTCTCTCATTTTCTATTTTCCATTCCAAATTCAAATTTAATTTTAACTATTCAAAATCCAATTCACATTTTACTTTGAATTTCAGGTTCCTAAACTCAAATATAATCCTGAAGGAAATTTAGACTTTACTGTTTGGATTACTTATTTATTTTTAATAAGTATATAGCCTTTCCTTTTCTTTTCTATTTCTAGTTCAAATCCAAATTTATGTTTTCATTTTAGTTTTCAGCTTTTTCAAATGTATCAATTGAAACCCAAAGGTGAATATAAACCATACTTATTTTAATATTACTAACTTAAGTTTTTATTCTCCTTTCTATTTATTTCATGAGATGTATAAATGGTTTTTCTTAAAAGAAAAAGAAAAATTCTTTTCCCATCTTTTTCTTATTTCCCAATTTCCAAGACATTATGATATTTTGTTCAAATTTCTTCTACCAATTCCAAATTCAGAATTTGGGTGTTACAAATCCTACCCCCCTTAAAAATAATCTCGTCCTCGAGATTTGTAAGGAAAAAGGGTGCATGCTCATATTAATTCAACACATATGCATAAACAAAATCTCGGCATGATGCATATCTTTATTAGCAAAACACAGGGTCAAATGGACCTTATTATTATTACTAAAATAGTAAAATACTACTACTAGCTAAACTAATTTTTAGGTCTTACAAATAGTAATATATATATATATATATATGTATCCATATCTATGTTTATCTCTTTATTCTTGTTGCTCGTTGACTTCTTCACCAACTACTTCATCTTCAACTGGCTCTTCTTCTTGAATTTCAAGTTCACCGGGTTCAGCTTCTACTTCTGTATGATGGGCATATCCTCGGTTGATGGATAGGGGTTGACTCTTCCCTGCTGAGGCTTGTCCTTGCTTTATTGGTGCCGGTGTAGTGTAGGCAGCTCTGTTGGGACAGTAGTTGGCGTAGTGTCCCGGTTGTCCACACTTGAAGCATGTCCTGATGGCGGTTGTGTTGGGAGCAGCGGGTCCTACTGGAGTGCTTGCCTTTGGAGGAGCAGTTGGTGTCTGTTGGGTTTGTTGTCCAGAATTGCCACTAGCTGATGTACTTGGAGTGGTGGTATAGCGAGGACGGGAACTGCTTCCAGCCTGCCCTTGGTTGACAGCCTTTCTTTTCTCTCCAAATATACTCCTCTTGTTTTCTACAGCAATAGCTTTATCCAATAGCCTTTGGAAGGATGGGAAGGTGTGCGATACCAGCTGATATTGCAAGGGTCCAATCAAACCATCCAGAAAGAGCTCCTGCTTTTGCTCATCATCCTCAACATCTCTGGGAGCATATCGAGATAACTGGATGAATTTGTCTCTATATTCGCTTACGGACATACTTCCTTGCTTGAGGGATAGAAACTCCTTCCTCTTAATCTTCATGAGTCCAGCAGGAATATGGTAATTCCTGAATTGTGCGGAGAATTCTTCCCAGGTAATTGTATCGGCAGCAGCATGAGCTGCACAGTACGCATCCCACCAATCTGCAGCGGGACCAGCAAGACGACCCGAAGCATAGAGTACTTTCTCCCGGTCCGAACACTGGGCTATGTTGAGCATCTTCTCTATGGACTTTAACCAGTCATCAGCTTGCAGTGGATCTGCGGAGTTGGAGAAGGTTGGTGGTTTGTGACTCATGAATTCCCGGTGCTTGTCCCGGGGTGGAACTGGGGGTGGAGGCAATGGCATTTGTTGTTGTTGCTGCTGTTGTTGAAGTTGTTGCTGCAGCTGCTGTTGTTGTATCCTTCTCTCCTGGCGTATTTCTTCCCGCTCTTGACGCATTTCCCGACGTGCATTCTCTCTTTCCTGGTGCATTTCTTGGCGTTCTTGCTGCATTTGGGCGCGCATATCTGCCATGGTGTCCGCCATTTGCTGCATCATTCTCATTTGAGCTGCGACGAGTGGATCAACTCCGCCTGGTGGAGGATTAGGAGGATTCATTGCTGCTGACTGTGGTTGGGGTTGTTGATTAGCAGGTAAATCAATTCTACCACCCCGCCTGGTATTGACCATCTAAGTTAGAAGCATATGGTAAGATAGCTTTACGAGGGAATCATTTAATAGATAGAATGAATAAACTAATAGTTGGTTATGTACTGGAAATTTCTTTGGCAGGGCTGGGCCAAATATTTTATGTTAAGACTAGGGTAATTAGTTGTACGAGGTGAATGTCCAAAGGTAAGATAGAATGTGTCAAGATGAGATAGATACGGAATACTACATATATTTTCTGAGGGGATGATCTAGTTTGTCTAGTTATCTTACAAATGCTATCCTTTATACCTAGATGTATATGCAGATGTAATTGTGGACATTACTCCACAACCCATCACACTCAATCAAAGATCCAAATCAGACAGATGTCATAAGAACAAACATTCAAATATATAAACACTTATAAAAATAGTTTTGTTTTTGTTCCTAGGATTAGGTCTCCTACTCCTAAAGGTCACTTTAGGCACAGGATTTCAAAGTGTGAAATCCACATTTGTCTTTAGAAAAATAAGGTAAGAATGATCAGAGTAAGCGGAAATAGATAAGAAAAGATTAAGATAAGTTTAGAAAGAATCAGAGTAGCCAAGGTAAGTAAATAATGGTTGTCCAGTTCTATCTAGGTTTCGTCCTACAGTCAACATTGCTCTGATACCACTTCTGTAACACCCGGATTTTAGGGGTCCAAAACCCGGGGTTAACATAAACACCAGGTATGCTGGGACCAAGTCTCATACATATGATGTATAGTGGCACAGGATCGAATGTCACATCTTTATATATAACAGGTGTTCTATACAAAATAAATAGTTACATTATAAGGAGACAACGGTCCAGCAACCCAAAAGTTGACTGGGAGACGACGACCTAGACCTCTCACGAACTCATCACAGCAGCCTCCATGAGCATCATCCTGCAGAACCTGCTCTTGACCTGTGGTGTATGTGAGACAGCAAGAGTGAGCTCACATACGTTCATCGCTCAACAAGTTGTGGGGAATAATGTGCATGAACTCGCCAAAGGTGGGAGCTCATGTGAAGTGTAAGGCTTACCAAAGAAGATGGTTAGAGCTGAGCATTGCTTTTAATGTTGGTCAAAATTTTATTAGCAATTACTAAGTATAAGTAAATACCAACCCAATTAAATAGTAGAACAAAAGTTAACAACTTCACCTGCAATGCAATGCATATGACAAATTGAATTTAGTTCCATAAATTAATCATGTGAGGGTCCGAGCTGCTCATGACCGTGAGCACGGCTAGTATACCAGTTTTACACTCTGCAGAGGTTGCGCATCTTTACCCACAAGTCGTGTTACCCATCTGCCAAGGGGTCATGAATCCCATACACCTCTACCAAGGAAGTGAGGCAGGGTAGCACTACGAGGCCTTTACAAAGTTCCACTAGCTTCCGAAAACCCGCTACAGTTTATAGGAAGATCCAGTGCAGGAATCCCTTGCAGGACCGCCATCGCAGCAAAATCCTCCCGAGGGCCTCCCTACACTGACCTCTCCCCTACTGCCCTTGCCCCTTTCGGGTAAGGTAGTCTTCCACTAGCTTTCCTAATTAATCAGCCAAGGGCATCCCATACTACCCTTGTGGTAGCACTGTTTTCCCGGGTGGTCGCTCCATGTTCCAATTAACATAATGATCTTAACATGAACCATAATTAACAACTGATAACAAAAGTATAATCATGAATAGTGTAATCTTCATACCCAAAACCACATAAAGCACTAGCAAGTACTACCCAAAAAGTTTAGTGGTAAACAAGGTATAAAGATAATCAAACTAGGGTAACCTATTGGGTCCCATCAAAATTAACCTATGCAGATCATTATGATTAATTAGAACATGAGTAGGTGAAAAGAAGTGATCAAGGGCACAACTTGCCTGGGCCTTGAGATTCCAGGTACCAGGATGATCTTCAGATGACTTGTGACCTCACTGCTAGTCGTAGCAATACAAACATACATGGTATAGGCAAAATTAACATTACACCAAACATATATGCAAAATACATATTAATAATCTACATATTAAAATAAGATCACAGGAAAAAGAATTATTAATTTTGGAGTTGTAGAATTCAAGTTATGAGTTTCCTAAGATTTAAGGTGATTATAATATGATTAAATGATAAATAAATTTTCTGACAGAGTTCATGTCAAAACAGTGATTCTAAATGGTAGAGAATATTATTACAAAATTTTAGGAATTGGAATGACTCAATTTGGAGCTAAAATGGATTTTCTATGAATTATCTAAGTTTTAGCAATTATTTTCATATTAAAAATCTATTTAATAACTATTTTCTCTGATTTTACTATGTTCTGGACTGGGCCTCAATTATAAGAAAACGCAGGGGCCTTCTCGAAAGAATCCTCAGACACAGAGAACAGTCGCCCAGGGACGGCGGGTTGATTCACCGAAACCCGAGGGACTCTTTATGAAGATTACCCACCGAAGGGGTATCGTGAATCCAGGGCCGTCCGATCACAAACCGATGGCCCAGATTAAATCGAGTCGACACCGAAACGGTACGTGCTCAGAGCCGTCGGATCCAGATCTAACGGTCACGAATTTAAGACCACGTGATCCCATCCCGAACGTCCATCCACAATCGGACGGCTGCGATCAAACCGAGCGAAGGGGTACGCTTTCTCTAATCTCGGCCGTTCGTCGCCGAATCGACGGACGCGACCCCTTCTCCCTCCCCACGCCGACGACGAGGACCCCCCCTGGACTCACACGGCGGCGCTCTCGCCGGACTTTCGGGTTTCGACGCCCTGCTGCCCGATCGACCACTTCCAAGGATGCTACACTACGGCAAAGGTAGGGCGAACGCAATGGGGGATCAATTACCTCGGATTGGCGACGATGGAAGCTCGGCCACGACGCGGCGCGGGTCCAGGCGGAACTCGCCTCGCCGGTGAGGAATTGCGCGGACACGGTGGCGTCAATGACGGAATTGGTGACGACCGAAGCTCCACGAGTGCACGGCGCAGCGGTCGGATGCCCCGCGGTGGTCCAAGTGCCCGCGGTTCACGAGTTCGACGGCGGCGGCGAGCGCACCTCTCTCCTCTCCTTCAACTCGCTTCCCCCCGCAGCGATGGGATTTACGAAGTCACCACGGAGTACTTGCAGGCACAGGAAGGCAAGGGGGGGGGGGGTTCTTATCCCCGGCCGAGGGCGAAGTCCGAGGGAGGGTCGGCGAGCCAGCCGGCCGGAGATCGCGCGGCGGCTGTTACGCGCGACATGGGGGAGTTTATTGAAGACGCCTGACCACTGGGTCCCACCGAGCAGTGACCGATTGAACACACGCGCGAGGGAGAGGCTGCCCCGTGGGACCCGCCCGTCAGCGAGACATCTTTCCCCAGCCCAAGTCCGCGCACAAGGAAGGAGGCCGACGGGTGGGGCCCGCGTGTCGGCGAAACAGATGAGAGGGCGCGCGCGGGAGGGTTAAGGCTTATGGGCCGCGCGGGGGAGGAAGGCCAGGTGGGCCGAAATGGTGGCCGCCGGCCCATTTAGGTATAGTATCTTTTTTTTCCTTTTTCTTTTCTATTTTCTTTTCCCCATTTTCAAATCCAATTCAAATCCAATTTGAATTCAAGTTTAAATTCAAATCTCTATGGCTCATTGTTTCAATTTATTTTTGTGAAGTTATGGATATTAATTCTGAATATACTTGTTTATATATATTATTTATATTTTTGTTTTATATCCCTTCTCTTTCTCTCATTTTCTATTTTCCATTCCAAATTCAAATTTAATTTTAACTATTCAAAATCCAATTCACATTTTACTTTGAATTTCAGGTTCCTAAACTCAAATATAATCCTGAAGGAAATTTAGACTTTACTGTTTGGATTACTTATTTATTTTTAATAAGTATATAGCCTTTCCTTTTCTTTTCTATTTCTAGTTCAAATCCAAATTTATGTTTTCATTTTAGTTTTCAGCTTTTTCAAATGTATCAATTGAAACCCAAAGGTGAATATAAACCATACTTATTTTAATATTACTAACTTAAGTTTTTATTCTCCTTTCTATTTATTTCATGAGATGTATAAATGGTTTTTCTTAAAAGAAAAAGAAAAATTCTTTTCCCATCTTTTTCTTATTTCCCAATTTCCAAGACATTATGATATTTTGTTCAAATTTCTTCTACCAATTCCAAATTCAGAATTTGGGTGTTACACGGCTGTTGCGCCGCACGCACCAGGGGACCGCCCAAGATGTCGCGCGCTGCTAGGGTGGCGTTCGTGCTCTTGGGCTGTCCTACCCTTGCTCTGGCACGACGCCTTCACGTGGGGGTCGGTGCTCGCCCGTCCGGGAGGACTTGAGTGGGGATCTGCCGGTGGACAGGTGGCCGGAGAAGTTCTTGTCGCCGACGAGATCCTCGCTGCCATCTGCGCTCCGAGCCTCCGGCTCTTTGGCTTTGATAGCTTGACCTCGCCCCTCGAGTGGGGACGTGGGCGAGGGCCTTGTCGCAGCAGCGTCTGCCCTGAGGTCATCGCTGCTGCTGTTTGGCCGCCCGGAGCGGAGGTCGTTGTCGCTGCTGCAGGAGTGGGCGGCGGTGAGCCACTTGGAGTTCGTCGTCCCGCGGGCCTCCTAGTATGGAGGTTGTTCATACCCGCGGGAACGGAACCAGAGTCCCATTTGTAATGGCATTTGAGTGCCGGTGTCTGTTCATTGTGGCTATCGGGGCCTAAACATCTGTGTATTTGGGTGTAAAGCCGTGTTTCTTCCCCATTTTGAGCACCAGGACTCGCGTGTTGGCTAGCTGGACCGCTTAACCAAGTGTGAGTTGCCCTGTGCGGAAGGTGACGAGTGAGGTATCCGTATCCCGGAGGCGTAGGACTCCCTCGGCTCTGTCGGCCTTACCGCTCAAGGCTTCTCTTGCTCAGTGAAGGAACCCTCGGCTTCTCTGTGATGAGTTGAAACTGGAGGCAGCGGTGTCAACACGGACAGAGGCGGAGTTGGCTGGAGAAGAAACTCCGTCGGCCCAGGAGTAGGGGATTTCCCAGGCCGAGGAGGCGTAGTAGCGGCAGCTGGAACCTGGCCAGGTTGTCCACTGGCGGGACCAACCCTGGAGTCGGGCTACCGAGGCTATGAGCCGGGCCGGTGTCCTCGGGGGACAGCCGGCTGAGGCTACAGAGTGGCCAGTCCGGCCGTCTGCTTGGGCCGGGTTCCTGGAGGAGACCCTGGCGATGATGGCCCAGGCGCAGTGCTGACATCTTCCTTCGAGGTGGAGATCTTTCGATTGTGACGCCGTCTGAGGCGGGCCGGATTCCGCCGAAGGTGGAGTTGATGCCGGGGTTGCTGTTGCTCCCCCTACTGACGTCTGATCCTGCAGGAACAGTTTGTCTATAGTGTGCGTATGTTTTTTGCGGCCGCCGAGGCCCAAACATGTCGTCGTCGTGTTGTAAAGCTGCGTTTCTTTTCCCCTTGTTTCGAGTATCAGGACTTGTTTATCGGTAACAGAATTGTTTATCCGAGCGAGAGTTAGTTATCACAGAAGGTGATGAGTGAGGTATCCGTATCCCGGAGGCGTAGGAGTCCCTCAGCTCGGTCGGCCTTGCCGCTTACGTGTACTCTTACTCGTCCGTAGGATTTTGTTATCGATATAGTCGAGATGGCACGAAAAATCGTTTCAACCAAAAAATTTTCGAGCGCTAAGACTTGTTCGGACAGCGGAATCGCTTATCCGAGCGTGAGTTACTTATCGCAGAAGGTGATGAGTGAGGTATCCGTATCCCAGAGGCGTAGGAGTCCCTCGGCTCGGTCGGCCTTGCCGCTTACGTGTACTCTGTCGTTTTCAGGATTCCACTATCGAAGTAGTCGAAAAGCACGAAAGATGTTCTGGCAGGAAGACTTTTTCCGAGGAAAATTTTGACGCAGAGGGGGTTCCCCCCTTCTAGCCCCCGAGGGAGGGTCGGGCTTTGCCGAGGCAAGGTTGACCCTTCCTTGATGGTTAGACTTTATTTGTGTATGTGAACAAGGTATATGCACGACTTGAAAACATCTTAAGGGTAGAAGCGACGTAGCTGTCGGATGTTCCAAGTGTTGTTGTAGACCTTGCCTTGACTGTTGGCCAGCTTGTATGTTCCGGGCTTCAGAATCTTGGCAATGATGAACGACCCTTCCTAGGGAGGCGTGAGCTTGTGGCACCCTCGGGCGTCTTGTCGTAGCTGAAGCACCAAGTCGCCCACCTGGAGGTCTCGGGACCGAACCCCTCGGGCGTGGTAGCATCGCAGAGACTGCTGATACCTTGCCGAGTGTAGTAGGGCCATGTCCCGAGCCTCCTCCAGCTGGTCCAATGAGTCTTCTCGGCTGGTTCGGTTGCTCCGGTCGTCGTACGCTCTTGTCCTCGGGGAACCATATTCTAAGTCTATGGGCAAGATAGCCTCGGCCCCATAGACTAGAAAGAACGGCGTGAAACCCGTGGCTTGGCTTGGCATCGTCCTCAGACTCCAGACCACCGAGGGGAGTTCCTTCATCCATCGCCTGCGAACTTGTTGAGGTCGTCGTAGATCCTCGGCTTGAGTCCTTGCAGAATCATGTCGTTGGCACGCTCTACCAGCCCATTCGTCATGGGGTGAGCTACGGCGGCCCAGTCCACCCGGATGTGGTGGTCCTCGCAGAAGTTCAGGAACTTTCTGCCAGTGAACTGGGTGCTGTTGTTGGTGATGATGGAGTTCGGGACCCCGAAGCGATGGATGATGTTGGTGAAGAACACCACCGCCTGTTCGGACCTGATGCTGTTTAGGGGTCGGACCTCGATCCACTTGGAGAATTTGTCGATGGCGACCAGCAGGTGCGTGAAGCCCCCGAGTGCCTTCTGCAAGGGACCGACGAGGTCCAGACCCCACACAACAAATGGCCAGGTGATGGGTATTTGTTTGCAAGGCCTGAGCGGGCAGGTGCGTCTGCCTTGCATAGAATTGATACCCTTGGCAGGTGCGTACAATTCTAGTGGCGTCGGCCACCACGGTTGGCCAGTAGAAACCCTGTCGGAAGGCGTTTCCAACGAGGGCCCAAGGTGCTGCGTGGTGACCACAAGCCCCCAAGTGTATTTCTTGCAATAGCTCCTGTCCTTCGGCGATGGATATGCATCGCTGGAGGATGCCTGAGGGGCTGTGGTGGGAGAGCTCCTTTCCATCACCAAGCAAGACGAATGACTTGGCGCGCCGCGCCAGTCGCCGAGCTTCGGCTCTGTCGAGGGGTAGCTCTCCTCGGTGGAGATATTGCAGGTACGGGGTCTGCCAGTTTCGATTAGGCGTGACCCCATTCCGCTCTTCCTCGACGCGCAGTGCCTCACCCTTGGGGGCCGAGGCTGCCTCGGGCGGGGCCGAGGCTGCCTCGGGCTGAGCCGAGGGCGCCTCGGGCAGAGCCAAGGCCTTCTCGGGCTCGGGCGTGTTGTCGGTCTTGACGGAGGGTTGATGTAGGTCTCGGGAGAAGACGTCCGGAGGAACCGTTGTCCGCCCCGAGGCTATCTTAGCCAGCTCATCTGCAGTCTCGTTGTATCGTCGAGCGACGTGGTTGAGCTCGAGCCCGTAGAACTTGTCCTCCAGGCGCCGAACCTCATCACAGTAGGCTTCCATCTTCGGGTCGTGGCAATGGGAGTTCTTCATGACTTGGTCGATGACAAGCTGCGAGTCGCCACGAGCGTCAAGGCACCGGCCCCCCAGCTCGATGGCGATGCGCAACCCGTTAACTAGAGCCTCGTACTCGGCCACGTTGTTGGACACCGGGAAATGGAGGCGTAGCACGTAGCGGAGGTGCTTCCCGAGGAGTGAGATGAAGAGCAGGCCCGCGCCCGCTCCTGTTTTCATCAGCGTCCCATCGAAATACATGGTCCAGAGTTCCAGTTGGATCGGAGCTGCTGGAAGCTGGGTGTCGACCCATTCAGCCACAAAGTCCGCCAAGACTTGGGACTTGATGGCTTTCTGAGGGGCGAACGAGATTGTCTCGCCCATGATCTCCACTGCCCACTTTGCAATCCTTCCCGAGGCCTCTCGGCACTGGATGATCTCCCCCAGGGGGAAGGATGACACCACAGTCACCGGATGAGACTCGAAGTAGTGTCGCAACTTTCGCCGCGTCAGAATTACTGCGTACAGTAGCTTCTGAATTTGCGGGTAGCGGATTTTGGTTTCGGACAGTACCTCACTGATGAAGTAGACCGGCCTCTGGACGAGCAATGCGTGCCCTTCTTCTCGTCTCTCGACCATGATCGCGGCGCTGACCACCTGAGTGGTAGCGGCGACGTAGATCAAGAGGGCTTCTCCGGCAGCGGGGGGCACCAAGATGGGCGCGCTTGTAAGGAGCGCCTTTAGGTTCCCGAGGGCTTTCTCGGCCTTGGGGGTCCAAGTGAAGCACTCGGTCTTCCTCAAGAGGCGGTACAGGGGTAGGCCTCTTTCGCCGAGGCGCGAGATGAAGCGGCTCAGGGCCGCAAGGCATCCCATGACCCTCTGTACTCCTTTCAAGTCCTTGATGGGCCCCATGTTGGTGATGGCCGCGATTTTCTCCGGGATGGCCTTGATGCCCCGCTTGGATACGATGAACCCCAGGAGCATGCCTCCGGGGACTCCGAAGACACACTTCTCGGGATTGAGTTTTACGCCTTTCGCCTTGAGACACTTGAATGTCGTTTCAAGGTCGGAGGGAAGGTCGGAGGCTTTCCTCGTCTTGACTATGATGTCATCGATGTAAGCCTCGACCGTTCGACCAATGTGCTCCCCGAACACGTGGTTCATGCACCTTTGGTATGTCGCACCCGCATTCCTCAAACCGAATGGCATAATAATGTAGCAGTACATGCCAAAAGGTGTGATGAAAGAAGTCGCGAGCTGGTCGGACTCTTTCATCCTGATTTGGTGATACCCTGAGTAGGCATCAAGGAACGACAGGGTTTCGCACTCAGCAGTGGAATCCACGATTTGATCGATGCGAGGCAGGGGGTAGGGAACTTTCGGACATGCTTTGTTTAGACCAGTATAGTCTACACACATCCGCCATTTCCCTCCTTTCTTTTTCACAAGCACAGGGTTGGCTAGCCATTCGGGATGGAATACCTCTTTGATGAACCCTGCATCCATCAGCTTGTGGATCTCCTCGCCTATGGCTCTGTGCTTTTCTTCGTCGAATCGGCGCAGAGGCTGCTTATGGGTCGGGCTCCAGCTCGGAGATCCAGTGAGTGCTCGGCGACATCCCTCGGTATGCCAGGCATGTCCGAGGGACTCCACGCAAAAACCTCGGCGTTTGCGCGGAGAAAGTCGACGAGCACTACTTCCTATTTGGGGTCGAGCTCGGAGCCGATCCGGATCTGCTTGGAGGTGTCGTTGCTGGGGTCGAGAGGAACGGACTTAACCGCCTCAGCTGGCTTGAAGTTGCCGGCGTGGCGCTTCACATCTGGCGCCTCCTTGGAGATGTTCTCCAGGTCGGCGATGAGGGCCTCAGATTCGGCGAGGGCCTCGGCGTACTCCACGCACTCCACGTCGCATTCGTCCGCGTGTCGGTACGTGGGGCCGATGGTGATGACCCCGTTGGGGCCCGGCATCTTGAGCTTGAGGTAAGTGTAGTTGGGGACGACCATGAACTTGGCATAGCATGGTCTCCCCAGCACTGCGTGGTAGGTTCCTCGGAACCCGACCACCTCGAACGTGAGGGTTTCCTTTCGGAAGTTGGAGGGAGTCCCGAAGCAGACGTGCAGATCGAGTTGTCCAAGGGGCTAGACGCGCTTCCCGGGAATGATCCCTTGAAAGGGTGCCGCACCGGCCCGGATCGAGGACAGATCGATCTGCAGGAGCCCAAGGGTGTCGGCATAGATGATGTTGAGGCTGCTGCCTCCGTCCATGAGGACCATGGTAAGCCTGACGTTGCCGATGACGGGATCAACAACGAGCGGGTACTTCCTCGGGCTCGGCACGCGGTCGAGGTGGTCGCCTTGGTCGAAGGTGATGGGCTTGTCAGACCAGTCTAGGTAGACTGGCGCCGCCACCTTCACCGAACAGACCTCCCGGCGCTCTTGCTTGCGGTGCCGAGCCGAGGCGTTCGCCACTTGCCCATCATAGATCATGAAGCAGTCGTGGACCTCGGGGAACTCCTCTGCCTTGTGACCCTCCTTCTTGTCGTTGTCGGGGGCTCTGCCACCTTCCGCCGGGGGCCTGGCCTTGTGGAAGTAGCGCCGAAGCATGACGCATTCCTCAAGGGTGTGCTTGACGGGACCCTGATGATAGGGGCACGACTCCTTGAGCATCTTGTCGAACAGGTTGGCGCCTTCGGGAGGCTTTCGAGGGTTCCTGTGCTCGGCGACGGCGACAAGGTCTGCGTCGGCGGTGTCGCGTTTCGCTTGCGACTTCTTCTTGCCCTTCTTCTTCGTGCCGCGCTGAGCGGACGCCTCAGGGGCGTCTTCCGGCTGGCGCCCCTGAGGCTGCTTGTCCTTCCGAAAGATGGCTTCGACTGCCTCCTGACCAGAGGCGAACTTGGTGGCGATGTCCATCAGCTCGCTCGCCCTGGTGGGAGTCTTGCGACCCAGCTTGCTCACCAGGTCGCGGCAAGTGGTGCCGGCGAGGAACGCGCCGATGACATCCGAGTCGGTGATGTTGGGCAGCTCGTTGCGCTGCTTCGAAAATCGTCGGATGTAGTCCCACAGGGATTCTCCCGGCTGCTGGCGGTAGCTTTGGAGATCCCAGGAGTTTTCAGGGCGCACGTATGTGCCCTGGAAGTTGCCGGCGAAGGCTTTGACCAGGTCGTCCCAGTTGGAGATCTGCGCAGGAGGCAGATGCTCCAGCCAGGCTTGGGCGGCGTCGGAGAGGAACAGGGGGAGGTTGTGGATGATGAGGTTGTCATCATCCATTCCACCCAGCTGGCAGGCCAGCCGGTAGTTCGCGAGCCACAGTTCCGGCCTTGTCTCCCCCGAGTACTTGGTGATGGTAGTCGGGATTCGAAATCGGGTCGAGAACGGCGCCCGTCGTATGGCCCGGCTGAAAGCTTGCGGACCGGGTGGTTCGGGCGAGGGGCTCCGATCCTCCTCGCTGTCGAAGCGTCCCCCACGCCTGGGGTGGTAGCCTCGGTGCACCTTCCCGTCGAGGCGGGCTTGACGGTCGCGGCGGTGGTGCTCGTTGCCGAGGCGACCCTAGGCCGCAGGCGCTGTGTCCCGCGTGCGCCCGGTGTGGATCGAGGCTTCCCGCATGAATCGAGAAGTCGCGGTGCGATGCTCTGGGGGTATCCCTGCCTTCGGGAGGCAGAGCTTTCGGCCCGTCGGACTGCGGCATCCTTTAGGAGATTCTTTAGCTCTCCCTGGATACGCCGCCCCTCGGTGGTGGATGGTTCCGGCATCGCTCGGAGTAGTATTGCTGCTGCAGCCAGGTTCTGACCGACCCCACTAGAAGCCGGGGGCAGCCTTGCCCTGGCATTGTCGGTGATGCGGTGCTGGACGTCCTGGGCCAGATGACGTGCTTCTCCGGCCGGTGCTCGGCCTGCCCACTCCTGCCCGATATTTTGCTGGAGCTGCACAAGTTGTCCTGCTTCCTCGTCGAGCCTGGCCTGCGTCTCGCGAATTTGCTCGAGCTGTGCGTCCTGACCCCCCGCAGGGACTGGGACCACAGCTAGCTCCCGAAGGATGTCAACGCGAGGCGCAGGCCTAGGGGGATCGCCGTTCTCCAGCATACCAAGGTGGTTGCCTTCTTCGAGACCCCCTAGATCGACGTGGAAACATTCGCGACTTGGGCCACAGTCCTCGTCGCCGAGGCTGTGGCTACCATCGGAGCAATCGGAGAGGCAGTAGTCGCATGCGGTCATGAAGTCCCGCATGGCACTGGGGTTATCGAGCCCGGAGAAATCCCAACCAGAGTCAGGCTCGTCGTCTTCCTCGGAACCCGGGGGCTCGTAAGTCGAGACGGTCGTCAATCTGTCCCAGGTTGACCACATATGGTACCCCGGAAGGTTTGGATATGCCTTTATGAAAGCGTCCACCGAAGCGGGGTTGCTTGGTGGGTCGAAGCTGAATCTAAAAGGCACAGGATGTGAAACCAACGGTACCTCTTGATCGACGGATGGTGACGAAGTCGCATCGGGGACGGACTGCACCGTTATCTCAGGTACGAGGCTAACGCCCAGCAAGTCCTTCGCGAGCGTGCTGGCGTCATCCGTCTGCTTGGGGTTGGTGTGTTGCGGGGAAACAACGCTCGTCTTTGTCTCAGACGCGAGGTCAACGCCCGACGTGTCCCCCGCTGGGGCGCCGGCACCGTCGACTCGCTCGACAGCCGACGAAGCGCCACCTCCTGCTTGGCCATGGTTGCCCCGCCTCCTCCTCTGTCGACGGGGAAGGTGATGGGACAGACCCGGATGCTGTTCTTCCATCACGCGGGAAAGACGTCGTCGATTCCGCCGTCGACGGGCGGGCTGATGGCCGCCATTGTCGTTGTCGCACGGCGAAGGAAGGAGTATCATGTCGTAGCTACCGTCGAGAGACATAAACTCAAGACTCCTGAAACGGAGAATCGTCCCGGGTTGGAGAGGTTGCTGGAGGCTACCCATCTGGAGCTTGACGGGAAGCTGTTCGTCAACACGCAGCAGGCCCCTACCTGGCGCGCCAACTGTCGGCGTTTCGACCCCAGGGGGTCCCTGGACCGACGAGTAAATTGTCGCTGCATGTCCCAGCCCAGATGGGTCGGCGCGAGACGGAGACACAAGGGGGGGAACAGTAAGGGGAACCACGGCCTCGTGTTGTCCTGCACCCAGGGCGGATGCGCTTGCAGTAGGGGGTTACAAGCGTTCGTGAGGGAGAAAGAGAGAGAACCTATGCGTTAGCCCATCCTCCCGCGCGGCCACCTTTTTTTGTACGAGGGCCCTGGACCTTCCTTTTATAGACATAAGGAGAGGGTCCAGGTGTACAACGGGGGGCGTAGCAGTGTGTTAACGTGTCTAGCAGAGGCAAGCCAGAGCCCCATGTACATGCCGACGTGGCTGTCGGAGAGGTGTTGGAGCCCTGTTCATGTGGCGTCGTGGCCGTCGGAGGAGCACTTGAGCCCTGTAGAAGTATAGCTGTCGGGGCTGTCGGATCCTTGCTGACGTATCCTTGCTTCCGTAGGGGGCTGAGAACCACCGTCGTCATGGAGCACGCGGGGTGCCGTCATTACTTGTTTTACCGGGGCGAGCCAGATGGGACGCCGGTCTTGTTCCCCGTAGCCTGAGCTAGCTAGGGGTAGGGTAATGATGTACCCCCCTGCGACGTGGTCGGTCCGAGCCCAAGGTCAGGCGAGGCGGTGGCTCCTCCGAGGTCGAGGCTGAGTCCGAGCCTGGGGTCGGGCGAGGCGGAGAACGTCGTCCGAGGTCGGGGTTGAGTCCGAGCCCGGGAGTCGGGCGAGGCGGAGACCGTCGTCCGAGGTCGAGGTTGAGTCCGAGCCCTGGGGTCGGGCGAGGCGGAGACCGTCTTCCGGAGTCGAGGTTGAGTCCGAGCCCTGGGGTCGGGCGAGGCGGAGACCGTCTTCCGGAGTCGAGGTTGAGTCTGAGCCCTAGGGTCGGGCGAGGCGGAGACCGTCGTCCGGAGTCGAGGTTGAGTCCGAGCCCTGGGGTCGGGCGAGGCGGAGACCGTCGTCCGGAGTCGAGGTTGAGTCCGAGCCCTGGGGTCGGGCGAGGCGGAGCTTCCTATGGCGCCCGAGGCTGGACTTGGCTGCTGTCAGCCTCACCCTGGCAGGTGGCACAGCAGTCGGAGCAGCGTAGGCGGCGCTGTTTTCCTGTCAGGTCAGTCAGTGGAGGGGCAAAGTGACTGCGGTCACTTCGGCCTTGTCGACTGGAGAGCGTGTGTCAGGATAAGGTGTCAGGCGATCCTTGCATTGAATGCTCCTGCGATACGGTCGGTTGGCGTGGCGATCTGGCCAAGGTTGCTTCTCCGCGAAGCCTGCCCGAGCTGGGCCTCGGGCGAGTCGAAGGTGCGCCCGTTGCTTGAGGAGACCCTCGGGCGAGGCGTGAATCAGCCTTGGTCTACCGTTCCTGCCCGAGGCTGGGCTCGGGCGAGGCGAGATCGTGTCCCTTGAGTGGACGGAGCCTTGACCAGAATTGCGCCCATCAGGCCTTTGCAGCTTTGTGCTGATGGGGGTTACCAGCTGAGATTAGGAGTCTTGGGGGTACCCCTAATTATGGTCCCCGACAAATATTAACTTAAATATTTTTTATTTATTTGATACTTGTTTAGTTTGAACACGGCATCTAATTAGTTTTTCTCTGCCTATCGTGTCGGCTGTTCCAAATGCGGTGGCATGCTGTTTCGCTTGTCATTCGCGTGCTGCGTGTACGTCGTCGTTCGTTCGTGCCACGTGTATGGTTCGCGTGTTGTCGCGCGCTGTTCTCGCGCGTTGTCATGCGTCAATTGCACATGGTCACGCGTTGTCATGCGCGCTGTCTGTGTGCTCCTTCACGTGTGTCGTGCATGTTGTTCACGCGTGTTGTGCGCGGCGTCATGCTGTTCACGCGTCGTTCGTGTATGTTGCACGTGCTGTTTCGCGTGTGGCGCGCTGTCCGCGCGCGATATTAAACCGTTTGATTATGATCACTCATGTCAATTAATTAACTATTTGTTTAATCGTCCACTATTAAAATAGTAAGTTAGTCAGATCTAAGTAGTAGTTTAAATTTATATTTGATATGATAATGTCAATTCATGTAATTATAATTATGTCGAACTAATATTCTAATTAATACTCGTTTAGTGTAAACGCGATAACTTGTCGACCGTAGCTCCGACTGACACGTTTCTTATCCTCACGTAACCATAGAAGCGTTCTCTATTTTTATTTTGCTTGTTTTTATAATATTTTATCTTGTATGGCGTAATGTTCTTATGCAAGTATATGTTTGTTTGCTTGTGCATGTTCGTCTTCGCTTCACGTTGCGATTAGATCGCGGTTCATTTCCAAGCTTCGAGGAATCAAAGAATCAAGCGTTGGTGACCAAGTGATCTGGTTCTTTGAGTTCTGCAAGGTTGAAGACCCTGAGCATCTGTTTGGTGAAGGCAAGTGTCCTCTGAACCATTATGTCCCATTCATTTTTAATTCACTGTCCCGCATTACATTATTTAAACCTAAGGATTGACTAGTCTGTATTTACCTTATCCTTGTTCACCTTTTTGGGTTATCATGGTTAGCTTTAAGCTATTGCTTTAACTTAATCAATGAACATGATGTGATTATTCATGATATGATGATGTTATCCCGATGATGATATTGTGATACTCTAGGGGGCTTGGGCCATTTTCCCTGAGTACCTCTCTGTAAGGACCTGTTCGTGGAGTGACCACCCGGGATAACAGTGCAGCCATAAGGGTGGAATGGGACGCCCTTAGCTGATTAATTAGATGAACCTGGGGGTATAGTTGGCTTTGCCGGAGGGCCATCAATGGGGGCCGGGGCGTAGTGCTCGCTCTACCAAGGGGGTGTAGAGGTTCATTCGATTTGGTTTTGTTAGTCACCCACCTTGGGGAGGTGTACTGTGTTTGTATGACTGGCGAAACCTAACGAGCAGTTATGCACCAGGGTAGTCTTTGTAAAGGCTACGTAGTGATACCCTGCTAGGCCACCTAGGTAGTGGTCAATGGGGATTAGCTCTCCCCGGGCAGAAAGGGAATCATGACTCGTGGGTAAAGTGTGCAACCTCTACAGAGGAATAGAAACTGATATATCAGTCGTGCTCATGGTTATGCGCCTTGGGATCCTCTTTGATTAGAGATACAAATGGTTCGATATACAATGGTTCTATTTATTATTTTGGTTCGATGATGATAATGGTGTTCCTCGATGACGAAATGATTCACAGGTTGGTTATATGATAAAACTTGGCTTCCACTAATAATAAATACCTAACCAACTAAAAGCAACTGCTTTGACCTTAACCCCACATAAAGCTAGTCTACCTCAGCCAAACGGGACATTTGCTGAGTACGTTCATGTGTACTCACCCTTGCTTTCACAAAACACCAGGTTGCCTTTGGTGCAATCTATGCTCAGGTAAAGAAGAAGGCGTCGAGGCGGATCTCCAGGAGTTCCAGGACTTCGGCGAGTTCGAGGATTAGGCTAGCGACCTCCCCCAGTTAGCTGCCTGTGATGGGTTAATTTACGTTGGCTACATTTCAATTCTGTGTACTTTGATTTATATTATGTAAATGACTCTAGTCTTTAATATTATTACTTACTCTTTATTGTATTCGAAGCATTGTGCTATGATGAGTCATTTATGTAATCGCTGTGTACGTGAATTTCTGATCCTGGCACGTACATGGTTCGCATTCGGTTTACCTTCCAAAACCGGGTGTGACATAAGTGGTATCAAAACCCTTGCTGACTGTAGGACCGCTGACCTAGAGTAGCATTGGTCATTTTAAGGACTTATTGACTATTACTACACCTCATCCTTGATTCTGCTTCAAAATATTAGTCACCTCGACTAATTCTTTGTTGGTCTATACTTCTCTCAATCTATTAGATCTGATCTCACTCTTGTGCTTGCGACATCTTTGTAGATGCCCTCTGATCATAACCTTCTTATCTTTTGGGATTCTTTCCTCTTTCATCATTAAACTGCCACCATTTAGCAATCTCTATTCCATTGGTATTGACATGCTCGTATCCATGGAATCTTCAATACTCTTGTTTCAAATACTTACCTATGAAAACTTTGTTTCCCATTTAAACAATTCTAGTTTATCTGTTTACAATCTTCTTGTCTTTTGAGACCTCTTCCTATTCCGTTGTTAAGTCGTTATCTTTTGGCAATTTCTATTCCCTTGTTCATAGGATGCTCGTATCCTCGGTGTCTTGTATACTCTTATATCTTTATATATATGCTTATCTTCATACCCTAATGTTTGTTTAAGACATTTCAGTCAACATGCCCTTGACCACCCTTGGTTCTTAATGATCCATGAGCGGTCATTTTATTTCGCACATCCTTGGTGATCTTGTTAATTCCTTGTAACTTCCTTCGGTAATGAATTTTTACTTCAACTCTTCCATCGGAACCTCACATATCTTGTCCTTGATTGTTTTCTCCACTTCGTCACTTTGCGAGTCTTGCCCTAACTCTGTCCATGGATTATGCTTTTCATCATCATCACCTTTATCCTTATCACCTCTATATCTTACCTTGATGTTTATCTTATACCGGCCCTTTCAAATCTTCTCTTTTCATCTCAATCTGAGCGTTGTACTTTATCTATTTTTCCCTTGGTCGTATCCCCTTCCTTGTCGCTTGCGAGTTTTTAACTCCATCCTTTGTTGTGCTTTTGTTTGTTATTTGCTTTAACTTTCTCATCTCTCTATCCTACCTTGGTGATTACGTTGTGTCCGTTATCTAAAATCTCCAACCTCATATTCCAATTTGAGAGCGGTGTTTTACTTACCTCACCCTTGGCTATATCCTCTTCTTTACCACATGTAAGCTTGGGTGCAACTCCATTCTTTGTTGTACTCGTACCACTGGCTCCTCAATGCCTTCATCTTTTCTCTCATACCCTTGTCCGTTATCGCCTTTGACCTTGCGATATTGAGGTCTTCTACCTAAATGCACACCATGAACATATCCTTTAAAAGCCTCTCCTTTCGTTCGACCAAGTTTAAGAGTTGTTAGTTACCTATCTCTCCCTTGATTTCTTTTCACTCCTTGTTGCCTTACAAGTTTTGTCTTAATTCCATCCTTTGCTGTGTGTTTTGTTTGCTACCACCATCTCCTTGTCATCCATCGATCTTGCCTTGATACTCATCTTTATTCTGGCTCCTTAAGAATCTCCTCTCTTCCACCTCAATTGGGAAGTGGCAATATACCTATCTGGCCTTTGGACGTATCCTATTCTTTTCCACTTGTAGATCATGTCTTAACTCCATCTTTTATGGTACTTATATCCTTAGTCTTATGCTATTTACCTTCTCTCCTACATCCTTGTCTGTTATTACCTTTAAAACCCTCATGATATCTATGTCCTTGCCTTCTTGCTTACTCTGAACCTACCCTTCAAAGCCTCCTCTTTTCCATCCCTGTTCGGGGATAATGCCTCATCTATTTCATCATTGACTGCTCCCCCTTCTTTGACACCTTGCAAGTTTTGTCTAAATACATCCTTTATTGTGTGTTTGTCCATTATCACCTTAACCCTTGTCATCCCTCGATCTTTACCTTGGTGCTTATCCTGTACCCATATTTTAAAGCTTCCTCTCCCATTTCAGTTCAAGAGTGTTGTCTTACCCATCCCGCTCTTGTTTGTTCCCTTTCCTCTGTCACATTGCAAGTCTTAGCTTTTGCTCGATATCACCCTTACCTTCCTAATATCTAGATCTTCCCATGATGCTTATCCTATGCCTACCTTTTGAAATATCATCTTTCCCATCTCAATTTGAGAATGGTGTTTTACCTATCTTGACCTTGGTTGCATTCTCTCCCCTGTCGATTACAATCCTTGCTTTATCTCCATCCTTTATAGTGCTCATGCCCCTATTCTGTATGTCTTATTATTCCCCTTGCCTTTCGATGGCCTTAGAGTAGTTTCTCCCTTTGTAAGGAAAGACCACCATCTAGTTAACATTAACGTGTAGCAACGAGATGTTTGTTGTTGTATGCTTGTGTTGTTTGTCTTTGTGTTATGAATGATTTGCTTCTTTGTGATGAGTGTTGATGTGTTGTGGCCATTGGTCTACAATGGCATCAGTTTACTAGCTGAGTGCAATAGAGTTAGGTAATTGGGTGATCTCCCTTTTCTCTTTTAATCCATATAGGCTTGCCTTTTCTATCTATACCTTTTCCTCTTGCACCTGTCTGGTTGGCAACCTCCAACCTCTCTTAATAAGTAAAGATTAGAGGTGGCAGCATCTTCACCAAGTGTGTAACAACAATTCTGTTAAGGGGGTTAGCCGCTAACCCCAATGAAGACAATACGATCAACATCAACCAATAAGAATCAAGTGGCGCAACGGAAGCGTGTGTGGGTCCTAACTCACAAGTCCAAGAGATTCTCAAGAATTGCATCAGTTGGTCGTGAACATCTGAAGGTCAAAGCAACCAGTCCGCAAGTTAACCTTGCACCGTCAAAGTCAACTCACAAAAGCCATGAACAACCGATGAACTAGCTTTGTTTTTTTGCTACCTTCTTCTTGAATCTCGGGGGCGAGATTCCTGTTAAGGGGGTTATATTTGTAACACCCTTAATTTGGGGGTATATTTTATCTCTAATATCCATCAAATTCAGGTGTTACTTTCTTGTTCCTCTTTCTTTGCGCTCCTTTATTTATTTATTTCCAAGTAATAGGAAATTTTACTCCAGTTATAGCTATTAATAAAACCCTAAGGGAATAATGATTGATGCATCATGCAGAAATATATTTGTTTTTGTGTGATGTTTTGCTTTGGTGTGTATCCATTTAATATGTAGCTCATTATGGTAAATAAACTTGATAGCAGGAAATAGAAAAGGAAAGGAAAAATTAATAAAAGGGGAAAATCCTTTTCTCCCAGCGTGGCCCAGCTCCTCAGCCGCATGTACACGCGCGAGCGTGCGCGTGTCCCTACCGCCAGACCCATCTGTCAAAGACCCACGTCGTCCGTGTTTATTGTCTTCCCCAACCGCCCGTCGCCCACGACGCCGTGCCCCGCTCCCTGCAAAACCGCCCATGCTAGTTCCATTTGGAGCCCCTGCACCCACTCATCCCCCTCCTCTCCCTCACAAGAAGCACACGACCAGAGCGGCCCCGCCTGCGTCGGCCTCGCCCTGCTGGAGACGCCGCTATCGCTGAACTCAACGTGCATAGGTGAGCCTTCTTCCTCCTCGCCTCGGACCCCTTCTTCCTCGTGCAACTCCCTTCGTGTTCCCTCCTCTCGGCATTCTCCCGCGCGGCAGGCTTGCAGCAGTCCTATGGCGAACGCGGCCAGGAAGCTGTTTTGCCTATGCACATCGCTCGCCTGCCCAGCGCAGTGCTGCGGCAGCATAGCGCGCGTGCGCGTTTCTCCTTTGTGCGCCCTTGCAGCTCCGCACGGCACCCAGGCCCGGCCACTCACGCAACGCGCCTGGCCCCTACCTCGCCCCCGCCCTAGCCCCATGGTCACTCCTCCCGGCCCGCGAGCTCGCCCCTAGCCGCAGGCAGTAGGGTGCCCGCGCACAGCCCAAGCGGCCTTTGCTGACCGTCCCCTCCAGCGCGCGGTGCTCCTGCCAGCCGGCGGGCATAGCAAGCCCCCATCCCTCCGAGCGTGAAGATCAGGCCGAGCTAGCCCCTGCAGTCCCCATGGCAAACTGTGTTCCTGTGTGCATGGGTAGTTGCAGAGAGGAGGAAGAAATGCCACGCTCGATCCCACCTCTTTCCAATTCTCTGGGGCTAAGTTTTGTGTGGCCTAGTGTGTGACTTGTTTGCAACCAATAGGAATCCGCCATATCACTTTAAATCCGTGAATCGCTAATTACATGTTAGCTCTTGCGTTATAAATATGTTTTGTTTTGTTCCGGTTGCGTTAGAATTATAACGACGTTGCCCACATGTTTTAGTTGATTAATTAATTGTTGGTTTGTTCGAGGGTTATTAAAATAACAATTTGATTAGAACGAGTCTATAGTTTTAACTTGTGCTTTTATAAATATAAATGTTAATTAGCTTGATTAATACTAGCTTAAATACTTTTCATTAATTATTTGTTTGTTGTTCGCCTGATTTGCGCGTCATCGTGCTGTTCGCGCGAGTAGGCGCGTTGGCTCGCGCGTATCATGCGCTATCACGCGTGTTGGTTCGCATGCCGTTCGCGCGCTGTTTCGCACAGTGTCGCGTGTCGTCGTGCGTCATTCGTGTGAGTCGCGCGTTGTTCGCGCGCGCCGTTCGCACGTGTTGCTCTCGTCGTCGTTACGTCTGGTTCGCGCGTGTCACGCATGTTGTTTCACGTATCGTTCGCGTGTGTCGCGTGTGCTGTCTCGCGTGTCTATCGCGTGGGTCGCGCGGCGTCTGCTCGTGATAATAAATTGTTTTTGCTTATAATCATTCATGTTAATAACATTAATTTATGAGGTCACATATTCTAATTAATTTATTTAATGGTTGCTCGACTAATGCTTATAGATTAATATTAAATATATAGTTGTTAACTTGCGCTTTTATAATTAAACATTAACATGGTTAATATTAACTTAAATATTTTTTATTTATTTGATACTTGTTTAGTTTGAATACGGCATCTAATTAGTTTTTCTCTACCTATCGTGTCGGCTATTCCGCATGTGGTGGCATGTTGTTTCACGTGTCATTCACGTGCTGCATGTACGTCGTCGTTCGTTCGCGCCACACGTATGGTTCACGTTGTAAGACCCAAAATTAGTAGAAGAAAAAAAATATATAAATAAAGTATCATAATGCTTTGAAAATCAGGGAAATAAGAAAGTGATGAGAAAAGAACTTTTCTTTTAAAGGAAACCATTTATACATCCCATGAAATAAATAACAAGGAGAATAAAACTTAAATTAGTAAAATTAAAATAATATGGTTTATTATTCACCTTTGGGTTTCAATTGATACATTTGAAAAATCTGAAAACTAAAATAGAAGTATAAATTTGAATAAGGAATAGAAAATGAATGGGAAGGCTATATACTTATTAAAAATAAATAAGTAATCCAAACAGTAAAGTCTAAATTTCCTTCAGGATTATGTTTGATTTTAGGAATCTGAAATTCAGAATAAAATTTGAATTTGGTTTTGAATATTTAAAATTGAATTTGAAAACAAAAACAGAAAACATATAAAAGAAAAAGAAAGTAAAAAGGAAAAAAAAAACGTACCTGGGCCGAATCTCAGCTCGCGGCCCACCTAAGCCCTCGCTCCTGGTGATGGCGCCGACAGGGGGGCCCTACATGACAGTCGCGCACGCGCTCACCAGCCATCTTCCCTTCCGCTGACGCGTGGGGTCCACCGGCAGTCACCTCGCGCGCGCGCCGTTTCACTTACACCTGGGACCCGTCTGTCAGCACCATCAACTACCTCCGACAGTGGCGCTGCTCATGCGGTTCTGCTCGGAATCCGCGGTCCCACCGTTGACCAAGCACGACCGGGGTATATAACCCGATCAAGCCTCGCCTCTTGCTCAAACCTTCTTGCGCCGCCACTGTGCAACCCTAGCGTAGATAGAGAAAGGGAGTGCAGCGTGAGAGGCGGGCGGTTTCCGTCGCCGAGGGAGCGCCGCCGTGGATTGTCGGCTATAGCGTGGCTCGGGCCCTAATCTTGTCACCCGAGGATTGGGCAGCGCACGAGGAAGCCGTGCGTGGGTGAAATCGGGGAGTGGTGCCCTGGGATTCTGGGAATTGCTCACCGTCGAGATTGGACCGCCGCGGGCCGCACCTCCTCCGTGGCCAACCCTCCTGTGTGCGCCATCTTAGGTAAATATTCGCCCTCCATGTACGCGCAGTTGTCCGCTTCATTTGGAACCGGTAGAATCGATGTTTGGGCGCGCGGTTCGTAGTTTGGCTGGGCGCCGGCGATGGTGCCGCCGTGGAGGTGCGGCTGTTGCCATCGTCCGGCAAGGAGATGGGGGGAAGTGCTCATGATCGTAGGATTTGCATCTGGCGGTAGCAATTAGGGGTCCTGTGACCGATTCGGCCTGATTCCCCCTCGGCCGTTCGATCCAGATCGTGCGTGCTGGAATCAATCTGAGTATTTTAAATCCCGGTCGTTGATTGTTTGATCGACGACTCTGAGCGAGTACCGTTTCGATGATAGGGTAATGTAATCAGGGCCACAGGATCTAATCTGAACGGCTAGATCTATCCGATACCCCTTCGCCGTGGCCACTTTCTTAAAGAGACCCTGAACTTTTATGAAATAAACCCGCGGTCCACCCTCGGGGTTCTATGTGTCTCGGGAAAACTTGCAAGATGACCCCTGCGCTTTCCTGAAATTGAGGCCCAGTCCAGAGAGTTATAAAATCAGGAAAATGAATTAGAAAATGAGTTTTTAATATAAAAATAATTCCTAGAATTTATATAATTCATAGAAAATGCATATGAACTCCAAATTAATCCATTCCACTTTCTATAATTTTGTAATATTATTGTTTATCAATTAGTGCCACTGGTTTTACATAAAAGTCACATTAAAATTGTTATCTTAATTAATCTTGTACTAAGCACATAGAATCTTTAGAAATCCATAACTTAAAATCTATAACTCCAAAATTAACAATTCTTTTTCCTGTGATCTTATTTTAACATGTAGATTACTATTATTCAGTTTGTACTTATGTTTGGTGTAATGTTAATTTTGCCTATACTATGTTTGTTTGAATTGCTACGACTAGCAGTGAGGTCACGAGTCACCTGAGGATCATCCTGGTACCTGGAATCTCAAGACCCAGGCAAGTTGTGCCCTTGATCACTTCTTTTTACCCAGCCATGTTCTGATTAATCATAATGATCTGCATAGGTTAATTTTGATGGGACCCAATAGGTTACCCTAGTTTGTCTATCTTTATACCTTGTTTACCACTGAACTTTCTGGGTAGTACTTGCTAGTGCTATATGTGGTTTTGGGTATGAGGATACACTATTCATGATTACACTTTTGTTATCAGTTGTTATTTATTATTCATGATATGATCATTATGTTAATTGGAACATGGAGCGACCACCCGGGAAAACAGTGCTACCACAAGGGTGGAATGGGACGCCCTTGGCTGATTAATTAGGAAAGCTAGTGGAAGACTATCTTACCCGAAAGGGGCAAGGGCAGTAGGGGAGTGGTCAGTGTAGGGAGGCCCTCGGGAGGATTTTGCTGCGATGGCGGTCCTGCAAGGGATTCCTGCATTAGAACTTCCTATAAACTGTAGCGGGTTTTCTGAAGCTAGTGGAACTTTGTAAAGGCCTCGTAGTGTTACCCTGCCTCGCTTCCTTGGTAGAGGTGTATGGGATTCATGACCCCTTGGCAGATGGGTAACACGGCTTGTGGGTAAAGATGCGCAACCTCTGCAGAGTGTAAAACTGGTATACTAGCCGTGCTCACGGTCATGAGCAGCTCGGACCCTCACATGATTAAATTATGGAACTTAAACTCAATTTGTCATATGTATTGCATCGCAGGTGATGTTGTTACTTTTGTTCTACTACTTAATTGGGCTGGTATTTACTTATACTTAGTAATTGCTAATAAAATTTTGACCAACTTTAAAAGCAATGCTCAGCTCTAACCATCTTCTTTGGTAAGCCTTACACTTCACATGAGCTCCCACCTTTGGCGAGTTCATGCACATTATTCCCCACAACTTGTTGAGCGATGAACGTATGTGAGCTCACTCTTGCTGTCTCACATACACCACAGGTCAAGACCAGGTACTGCAGGATGATGCTCATGGAGGATGCTGTAATGAGTTCGTGAGTGGTCTAGGTCGTCGTCTCCCAGTCAACTTTGGGTTGCTGGACCGTTGTCTCCTTATAATGTAATTATTTATTTTGTATGGAACTCCTGTTATGTATAAAGATGTGACATTCGATCCTGTGCCACTATACATCATATGTATGAGACTTGGTCCCAGCATACCTGGTGTTTATGTTAACCCCGGGTTTTGGACCCCTAAAATCCGGGTGTTACAGAAGTGGTATCAGAGGAAATGTTGACTGTAGGACGAAACCTAGATAGAACTGGACAACCATTAAATACTTATCTTACTCTGATTCTTTTCTAAACTTATCCTAATCTTTTCTCATCTAATTCCGCTATACTCTGATTATTCTTACCTTTTCCTTCTAAAGACAAATGTGGATTTCACACTTTGAAATCCTGTGCCTAAAAGTGACCTTTAGGAATAGGAGACCTAATCCTAGGGACAAAAACAAAACTATTTTTATAAGTGTTTATGTATTTGAATGTTTGTTCTTATGATATCTGTCTGATTTGGATCTTCGATTGAGTGTGATAGGTGGTGGAGTAATGTCCACAATTACATCTGCATAGACTTAAATAGAATTCATAAGAAAACTAAGCAACTTAGATTATCCTCCATTAAAATGTATCTATCTCATCTTGACATATTCTATCTTACCTTTGGACATTCACCTCGTACAACTAATTACCCTAGTCTTGACATAGAATATCTGGCCCAGCCCTACCAAGGAAGTTTCAGAACATAACCAACTATTAGTTTATTCATTCTGTCTACTAAATGATTCCCTTGCAAAGCTATCTTACCATATGCTTCTAACTTAGATGGTCAATACCAGGCGGGGTGGTGGAATTGATTTACCTGCTAATCAACAACCTCAACCACAGTCAGCAGAGATGAATCCTCCTAATCCTCCACAAGGCGGAGTTGATCCACTAGTCGCAGCTCAAATGAGAATGATGCAACAAATGGCTGACACTATGGCAGATATGCGCACCCAAATGCAGCAAGAACGCCAAGAAATGCACCAGGAAAGAGAGGATGCACGTCGGGAACTGCGCCAAGAGCGGGAAGAGATACGCCAGGAGAGAAGGGTACAACAGCAGCAGCTGCAACAACAACTTCAACAACAGCAGCAACAACAACAAGTGCCATTTCCTCCACCTCCACCACCAGTTCCACCCCGGGACAAGCACCGGGAATTCATGAGCCACAAACCACCAACCTTCTCCAACTCCGCAGATCCACTGCAAGCAGATGACTGGTTAAAGTCCATAGAGAAGATGCTCAACATAGCGCAGTGCTCGGACCGAGAGAAAGTACTCTATGCATCGGGTCGTCTTGCTGGTCCCGCTGCGGATTGGTGGGATGCGTACTGTGCAGCTCATGCTGCTGCCGATACAATTACCTAGGAAGAATTCTCCACACAATTCAGGAATTACCATATTCCTGCTGGACTCATGAAGATTAAGAGGAAGGAGTTTCTATCCCTCAAGCAAGGAAGTATGTCCGTGAGTGAATACAGGGACAAATTCATCCAGTTATCTCGATATGCTCCCAGAGATGTAGAGGATGATGAGCAAAAGCAGGAGCTTTTTCTGGATGGTTTGATTGGACCCTTGCAATATCAACTGGTATCGCACACATTCCCATCCTTCCAAAGGCTACTTGACAAAGCTATTGCTGTAGAGAACAAGAGGAGTATATTTGGAGAAAAAAGAAAGGCTGTCAACCAAGGGCAGGCTGGAAGTAGTTCCCGTCCTCGCTATACTACCACTCCAAGTACACCAGCCAGTGGCAGTTCCGGACAACAAACCCAACAGACACCAACTGCTCCTCCAAAAGCAAGCACTCCAGTAGGACCCATTGCTCCTAACACAACCGCCATCAGGACATGCTTCAAATGTGGACAACCGGGACACTACGCCAACTACTGTCCCAACAGAGCTGCCTACACCACACCGGCTCCGATGAAGCAAGGACAAGCCTCGGCAGGAAAGAGTCAGCCCCTATCTATCAACCGGGGATATGCCCATCATGCAGAAGTAGAAGCTGAACCCGGTGAACTTGAAATTCAAGAAGAAGAGCCAGTTGAAGATGAAGTAGTCGGTGAAGAAGTCAACGAGCAACAAGAATAAGAGGGATAAACATAGATATAGATACATATATATATATATATATATATATATATTTACTATTTGTAAGACCTAAATATTAGTTTAGCTATTAGTTAGTATTCTACTATTCTAGTAATAATAATAAGGTCTATTAACCCTATGTTTTGATAAGGAATTATGCATCATGCCGAGATCTCTTTGTTTGTGCATATGTTCCGAGTATACATCCCTTTTCTTACAAATCTCGAGGACGAGATTATTTTTAAGGGGGGTAGGATTTGTAAGACCCAAAATTAGTAGAAGAAAAAAAATATATAAATAAAGTATCATAATGCTTTGAAAATCAGGGAAATAAGAAAGTGATGAGAAAAGAACTTTTCTTTTAAAGGAAACCATTTATACATCCCATGAAATAAATAACAAGGAGAATAAAACTTAAATTAGTAAAATTAAAATAATATGGTTTATTATTCACCTTTGGGTTTCAATTGATACATTTGAAAAATCTGAAAACTAAAATAGAAGTATAAATTTGAATAAGGAATAGAAAATGAATGGGAAGGCTATATACTTATTAAAAATAAATAAGTAATCCAAACAGTAAAGTCTAAATTTCCTTCAGGATTATGTTTGATTTTAGGAATCTGAAATTCAGAATAAAATTTGAATTTGGTTTTGAATATTTAAAATTGAATTTGAAAACAAAAACAGAAAACATATAAAAGAAAAAGAAAGTAAAAAGGAAAAAAAAAACGTACCTGGGCCGAATCTCAGCTCGCGGCCCACCTAAGCCCTCGCTCCTGGTGATGGCGCCGACAGGGGGGCCCTACATGACAGTCGCGCACGCGCTCACCAGCCATCTTCCCTTCCGCTGACGCGTGGGGTCCACCGGCAGTCACCTCGCGCGCGCGCCGTTTCACTTACACCTAGGACCCGTCTGTCAGCACCATCAACTACCTCCGACAGTGGCGCTGCTCATGCGGTTCTGCTCGGAATCCGCGGTCCCACCGTTGACCAAGCACGGCCGGGGTATATAACCCGATCAAGCCTCGCCTCTTGCTCAAACCTTCTTGCGCCGCCACTGTGCAACCCTAGCGTAGATAGAGAAAGGGAGTGCAGCGTGAGAGGCGGGCGGTTTCCGTCGCCGAGGGAGCGCCGCCGTGGATTGTCGGCTATAGCGTGGCTCGGGCCCTAATCTTGTCACCCAAGGATTGGGCAGCGCACGAGGAAGCCGTGCGTGGGTGAAATCGGGGAGTGGTGCCCTGGGATTCTGGGAATTGCTCACCGTCGAGATTGGACCGCCGCGGGCCGCACCTCCTCCGTGGCCAACCCTCCTGTGTGCGCCATCTTAGGTAAATATTCGCCCTCCATGTACGCGCAGTTGTCCGCTTCATTTGGAACCGGTAGAATCGATGTTTGGGCGCGCGGTTCGTAGTTTGGCTGGGCGCCGGCGATGGTGCCGCCGTGGAGGTGCGGCTGTTGCCATCGTCCGGCAAGGAGATGGGGGGAAGTGCTCATGATCGTAGGATTTGCATCTGGCGGTAGCAATTAGGGGTCCTGTGACCGGTTCGGCCTGATTCCCCCTCGGCCGTTCGATCCAGATCGTGCGTGCTGGAATCAATCTGAGTATTTTAAATCCCGGTCGTTGATTGTTTGATCGACGACTCTGAGCGAGTACCGTTTCGATGATAGGGTAATGTAATCAGGGCCATAGGATCTAATCTGAACGGCTAGATCTATCCGATACCCCTTCGCCGTGGCCACTTTCTTAAAGAGACCCTGAACTTTTATGAAATAAACCCGCGGTCCACCCTCGGGGTTCTATGTGTCTCGGGAAAACTTGCAAGATGACCCCTGCGCTTTCCTGAAATTGAGGCCCAGTCCAGAGAGTTATAAAATCAGGAAAATGAATTAGAAAATGAGTTTTTAATATAAAAATAATTCCTAGAATTTATATAATTCATAGAAAATGCATATGAACTCCAAATTAATCCATTCCACTTTCTATAATTTTGTAATATTATTGTTTATCAATTAGTGCCACTGGTTTTACATAAAAGTCACATTAAAATTGTTATCTTAATTAATCTTGTACTAAGCACATAGAATCTTTAGAAATCCATAACTTAAAATCTATAACTCCAAAATTAACAATTCTTTTTCCTGTGATCTTATTTTAACATGTAGATTACTATTATTCAGTTTGTACTTATGTTTGGTGTAATGTTAATTTTGCCTATACTATGTTTGTTTGAATTGCTACGACTAGCAGTGAGGTCACGAGTCACCTGAGGATCATCCTGGTACCTGGAATCTCAAGACCCAGGCAAGTTGTGCCCTTGATCACTTCTTTTTACCCAGCCATGTTCTGATTAATCATAATGATCTGCATAGGTTAATTTTGATGGGACCCAATAGGTTACCCTAGTTTGTCTATCTTTATACCTTGTTTACCACTGAACTTTCTGGGTAGTACTTGCTAGTGCTATATGTGGTTTTGGGTATGAGGATACACTATTCATGATTACACTTTTGTTATCAGTTGTTATTTATTATTCATGATATGATCATTATGTTAATTGGAACATAGAGCGACCACCCGGGAAAACAGTGCTACCACAAGGGTGGAATGGGACGCCCTTGGCTGATTAATTAGGAAAGCTAGTGGAAGACTACCTTACCCGAAAGGGGCAAGGGCAGTAGGGGAGTGGTCAGTGTAGGGAGGCCCTCGGGAGGATTTTGCTGCGATGGCGGTCCTGCAAGGGATTCCTGCATTGGAACTTCCTATAAACTGTAGCGGGTTTTCTGAAGCTAGTGGAACTTTGTAAAGGCCTCGTAGTGTTACCCTGCCTCGCTTCCTTGGTAGAGGTGTATGGGATTCATGACCCCTTGGCAGATGGGTAACACGGCTTGTGGGTAAAGATGCGCAACCTCTGCAGAGTGTAAAACTGGTATACTAGCCGTGCTCACGGTCATGAGCAGCTCGGACCCTCACATGATTAAATTATGGAACTTAAACTCAATTTGTCATATGCATTGCATCGCAGGTGATGTTGTTACTTTTGTTCTACTACTTAATTGGGCTGGTATTTACTTATACTTAGTAATTGCTAATAAAATTTTGACCAACTTTAAAAGCAATGCTCAGCTCTAACCATCTTCTTTGGTAAGCCTTACACTTCACGTGAGCTCCCACCTTTGGCGAGTTCATGCACATTATTCCCCACAACTTGTTGAGCGATGAACGTATGTGAGCTCACTCTTGCTGTCTCACATACACCACAGGTCAAGACCAGGTACTGCAGGATGATGCTCATGGAGGATGCTGTAATGAGTTCGTGAGTGGTCTAGGTCGTCGTCTCCCAGTCAACTTTGGGTTGCTGGACCGTTGTCTCCTTATAATGTAATTATTTATTTTGTATGGAACTCCTGTTATGTATAAAGATGTGACATTCGATCCTGTGCCACTATACATCATATGTATGAGACTTGGTCCCAGCATACCTGGTGTTTATGTTAACCCCGGGTTTTGGACCCCTAAAATCCGGGTGTTACACACGTGTTGTCGCGCGCTGTTCGCGCGCGTTGTCACGCGTCAGTTGCATATGGGCACATGTTGTCGTGCGCGCTGTCTGTGTGCTCCTTCACGTGTGTCATGCACGTTGTTCACGCGTGTTGTGCGAGGCGTCACGCTGTTCACGCGTCGTTTGTGTATGTCGCACGTGATGTTTCGCGTGTCGCGCGCTGTCCGCGCGCGATATTAAACCGTTTGATTATGATCACTCATGTCAATTAATTAACTATTTGTTTAATTGTCCACTATTAAAATAGTAAGTTAGTCAGATCTAAGTAGTAGTTTTAATTTATATTTGATATTATAATGTCAATTCATGTAATTATAATTATGTCGAACTAATATTCTAATTAATACTTGTGTAGTGTAAACGCGATAACTTGTTGACCGTAGCTTCGACCTACGCGTTTCTTATCCTCACGTAACCGTAGAAGCGTTCTCTATTTTTATTTTGCTCGTTTTTATAATATTTTATCTTGTATGGTATAATGTTCTTATGTAAGTATATATTTGTTTGCTTGCGCCTGTTCGTCTTCGGTTCGCGTTGCGATTAGATCGCGGTTCATTTCCGAGCTACGAGGAATCAAAGAATCAAGCGTTGGCGATCAAGTGATCCGGTTCTTTGAGTTCTGCAAGGTTGAAGACCCTGAGCATCTGTTTGGAGAAGGCAACATAACCCATTCATTTTTAATTCACTGTCCTGCATTACATTATTTAAACCTACGGATTGACTAGTCTGTATTTACCTTATCCTTGTTCACCTTTTTGGGTTATCATGGTTAGCTTTAAGCTATTGCTTTAACTTAATCAATGAACATGATGTGATTATTCATGATACGATGATGTTATCCCGATGATGATATTGTGATACTCTAGGGGGCTCGGGCCATTTTCCCAGAGTACCTCTCCGTAAGGACCTATTCGTGGAGTGACCACCCGGGATAACAGTGCAGCCATGAGGGTGGAATGGGACGCCCTTAGCTGATTAATTAGATGAACCTAGGGGTATAGTTGGCTTTACCAGAGGGCCGTCAATGGGGGCCGAGACATAGTGCTCGCTCTGCCAAGGGGGGTGCAGAGGTTCATTCGATTTGGTTTTGTTAGTCACCCACCTTGGAGAGGGGTATTGTGTTTGTACGACTCGTGAAAGCTAACGAGCAGCTATGCACCAGGGGAGTCTTTGTAAAGGCTACGTAGTGATAACCTGCCAGGCCACCTAGGTAGTGGTCAATGGGGATTAGCTCTCCCTGGGTAGAAAGGGAATCATGACTCGTGGGTAAAGTGTGCAACCTCTGCAAAGGAATAGAAACTGATATATCAGCCATGCTCATGGTTATGAGCGGCCTTGGGATCCTCTTTGATTAGAGATACAAATGGTTCGATATACAATGGTTCTATTTATTATTTTGGTTCGATGATGATAATGGTGTTCCTCGATGAGGAAATGATTCATGGGTTGGTTATATGATAAAACTTGGCTTCCACTAATAATAAATACTTGACCAACTAAAAGCAACTGCTTTGACCTTAACCCCACATAAAGCTAGTCCACCTCAGCCAAACGTGACATTTGCTGAGTACGTTGATGTGTACTCACCCTTGCTTTCACAAAACACCAGGTTGCCTTTGGTGCAATCTATGCTCAGGTAAAGAAGAAGGCGTCGAGGCGGATCTCCAGGAGTTCCACGACTTCGGCGAGTTCGAGGATTAGGCTAGCGACCTCCCCTAGTTAGCTGCCTGTGGTGGGTTAATTTACGTTGGCTACGTTTCGATTCTGTGTACTTTGATTTATATTATGTAAATGACTCTAGTCTTTAATATTATTACTTACTCTTTATTGTATTCGAAGCATTGTGCTATGAAGAGTCATTTATGTAATCGCTGTGTACGTGAATTTCTGATCCTAGCACGTACATGGTTCGCATTCGGTTTACCTTCCAAAATCGGGTGTGACACTTGTGTGCGTGTGTTTGCTACGATTCGAGTCTTGTGTGTGTTTCTTTCCCTCCCTTACTCTTGTGCTTTGTGTTGTGATCAACTTTGTAAGGGTGAGAGGCTCAAACTTGTGGAGATTCCTCACAAACGGGAAAACAACTATAAGGAAGAAACCGTGGTATTCAAGTGGATCATTGGATCACTTGAAAGGGGTTGAGTGCAACCCTCGTCCATTGGGACGCCACAACGTGGAAGTAGGCAAGTGTTATACTTGGCCGAACCATGGGATAAAATCACCGTGTCTCTTGTGTCACTCTTTTGTGTGATTTGTTTCTTCTCTTGAGTTCTTGCTTAATCACTTGTTCTATTGTTCCATAGTTCAATACTCACTCTAAAGGAACAATCAAGTGAAGAGTTATTGCTTTAACAACTTGGCTTCAATCTTTCTAACATTTATAAACCAAGTTTGTGCTATTTAGTATTTGATTTTACACGATCACCTATTCACCCCCCTCCTTTAGGTGCTCTCAATTGGTATCAGAGTCGTGCTCTTCATTTAAGGGACTAACCGCCCGAAGGGATGGATCCTATGGGCAAGGGATGGTGATAAACGACAAGGAGAAGGATTCCCTCTTCAACAAGCCAAGAGACGACAAGCCTGCTGACTCAGGCTCGAGTCACAAGAAGAGGGATAGGAAGAAGAAGAGGTGCATTAAGAAGATCATCTACTACAACAGCGACGCCTCCTCTTCTTCACCAAGGGATGACGACGAAGACGACTCCTCGTCTAAAAAGAAAACGGTTAATCTAAATTATTCCTTTGATTATTCCCGCATACCTTACAATTGAAATGCTCATCTACTCTCTATTCCACTTGGAAAACCCCCACACTTCGATGGCGAGGATTACTCATTTTGGAGTCATATGCGTAGTCACTTATTTTCCCTCCATCCTAGCATTTGGGAAATTGTAAAAAATGGAATGCATTTTGATAGCATTGACAATCTCGTATTTTGATAGCAAGGGAGTAACAACTCGCTCAGGATTAGCTAATTTTGTGAGCATTACTCGTTTGTCTCTTCTATTGAGCCTTTCAGGGTAGAAGAAGCCTTACAGGATCCGGACTGGGTGTTGGCCATGCAGGAAGAGCTCAACAACTTCAAAAGAAATGAAGTTTGGAGCCTGGTGCCATGTCTAAGGCAAAATGTTATGGGAACCAAGTGGGTGTTCTGCAACAAGCAAGACGAACACGGAGTGGTGACAAGGAACAAGGCTCGACTTGTGCCAAAAGGTTATGCCCTAGTCGCAGGTTTGGATTTTGAGGAGACTTTTTCTCCTGTGGCTAGGTTAGAATCAATTTGGATTTTATTGGCCTATGCTGCTCACCATTCTTTTAAGTTGTTCCAAATGGACATGAAGAGCGCCTTCCTCAATAGACCAATCAATGAGGAGGTATATGTGGAACAACCCCCTGGCTTTGAGGATGACAGGTATCCTGACCACGTCTACAAGCTCTTTAAGGCTCTCTATGGACTTAAGCAAGCCCCAAGAGAATGGTATGAATGCCTTAGAGATTTTCTTATTGCTAATGCTTTCAAGGTTGGGAAAGCTGATCCTACTCTATTCACAAAGACTTGTAATGGTGATCTTTTTATATGCCAAATATATGTCGATGACATTATATTTGGTTCTACTAATCAAAAGTCTTGTGAGGAGTTTAGTAGGGTGATGATGCAAAAGTTCGAGATGTCAATGATGGGCGAGTTGAACTACTTCCTTGGATTTCAAGTGAAGCAACTCAAGGAAGGCACCTTCATCTCCCAAACAAAGTACACTCAAGATCTTCTCAAGAGGTTTGGGATGAAGGATGCAAAGCCCGTGAAGACACCGATGGGAACTGACGGACATCTGGACCTCAACAAAGGAGGTAAGTCTATTGATCAAAAGGCATACCGATCAATGATAGGATCATTACTTTATCTTTGTGCTAGTACACCGGATATTATGCTAAGCGTATGCATGTGTGCTAGATTTCAATCTGACCCCAAGGAGTGTCACGTTGTGGTTGTTAAGCGAATTCTTAGATATTTAGTCTCTACGCCTTGCTTCGGGATCTCGTATCCAAAGGGGTTTACCTTTGACTTAATCGAATACTCAGACTCTGACTATGCCGAGTGCAAGGTTGATAGGAAGAGCACATCAGGGACTTGTCAGTTTCTGGGAAGGTCCCTGGTGTCTTGGAGCTCTAAGAAGCAAACATCCATTGCCCTACCCACCGCTGAGGCCGAGTATGTTGCCGTAGGACAGTGTTGTGCGCAACTACTTTGGATGAGGTAAACCCTCTGGGACTTTGGCTACAATCTGAGCAAAGTCCCGCTCCTATGTGACAATGAGAGTGCAATCTACTTGGCGGATAATCCTGTTGAACACAACCGCACTAAGCACATAGACATCCGACATCACTTTCTGAGAGACCACCAGCAAAGGGGAGATATCGATATTTACCACATTAGCACCGAGAACCAGCTATCTGATAGCTTCACCAAGCCTTTAGATGAGAAAAGGTTTTGTAGGTTGTGTAGTGAGCTAAATGTCTTAGATTCGCATAACTTGGATTGATCTATAGCATACATGTGTTTTATGCCTTTGATCATGTTACTTTAAGCTTTACTGTTTTTAATTGCTTATATGTGGTGCTCAAGTTGTACAAGTCATCCCTGGACCTCACAAGTCCCTTTACAAATGATGCACATGTTTATGGGGAGATGTGCTACAACTTGACTCCCTTGAGACTAACTTGTTTGTTTGTTTGAGTATTCTTTAAATAGTCTTAAAGAGATATTGAAAGGGAAAAGTGAACTAGGACAACGAAAGAGCTTCCACTGCATTCCGGTAAATGTATCTTGTCCTATGTTCCTTGTTATACTCTCATTGCCTTTTTGCTCTTATTTGACATTTTGGTGAGGCAATGGGGTTAAAAGGCCAAAAAGGTCTCCTGTTTTGGTGCTTAATGCCAAAGGGGGAGAAATTAAGGCCAAAGCAAATGGATCAGCCAACCACTTGTGAATTTCAAAAATTGTAGAGTTAGAATTTGTATTTTGTCCAAAATCCTCTCATTGCAAAATTTGGTCTCTTATGGGCGAGAATTTTGAGTATGGAAAAGGGGGAATTTTTGGCACTTGATCAAATTTACTCTTGAAATATCTCTCTATTTGCCCAAACAAGTGTGTTAGACGTAGAGATAGGAAAAAGAATTTGTTTTGTGAAAATAAACCAAGTGGTGGCAAAAGTGATCCAAATATGCCAAATCCCAAGTGATAAAATTTGGTCTTCAATTTGCACTTTTGAGAATGATGTTGCACTTTTAGTTGCTTTTTAATGGGTTGGCATAAATCACCAAAAAGGGGGAGATTGAAAGGGAAATGTGCCCTTGGGCAATTTCTATAAATGTTTTGGTGATTAGATGCCCAACACATATTGTTTTAGTTCATATGTGCTAAATGTTAAGGAAGTGCAAATCAAGAATCAAGGTATGTCTCTAGCCTTAGTAAATTGTTTTTTGGATACTAACATATGTCTCTAAGTGCTAGGAACCTTGTCAAGAAAAGTAGAAATGGATTGGAGAAGATTGGCTAAGTCTAACCAAGAATTGCATCAGCTTGTGGTGCACCGGACAGTGTCCGGTGCACAGGCTGGTTTAGCAGTGAAGTCACTGCTCTCGGGAACCGGTGGGGGCGACGTGGCTATAAATCACCGGACTGTCCGGTGGTGCACCGGACTGTCCGGTGAGCCATCTTCAGCCGAGCTCAATGCTCAGCGACGAACTCATCGCTCTCGGGAGTTCACCAAGGACGCCACGGCTAAAATTCACCAGACTGACCAGTGTGCACCGGACTATCCGGTGAGCCAACGGCGCCCGCGGCCAACGGTCGGCAGCGCGATCAACGAGCGACATGTGGCATAGCCAACGGTCACTTGGGCGCATCGGACAGTGTCTGGTGCGCCAAGGGAACCAATGGTCCAACGGTCGGCTTCGCCAGAAAAGGAAGGAGATCGGGCACCGGACAGGCACTGTTCATGTCCAGTGGTGCACTGGACTGTCCGGTGCGCCACCCGACAAAAGGCAAGAATTGCCTTCCAAATGGATCTCCAACGGCTCCTAGCTGCCTTGGGGCTATAAAAGGGACCCCTAGGCGCATGGAGCACTACACCAAGCATTCAAAAAACATCCTAAGACGCCTAGACTCCGCAACCACACAATCGGATCATCGTGTTTGAGATTTGAGCACCGTTTGAGTTGTAAACTCCCTGCGCCGTGTTTGTGTGCTCACATCTTGACTTGTGGGTGTGTGTGTGTGTTTGCTGTGATTCAAGTCTTGTGTGTGTTTCTTTCCCTCCCTTACTCTTGTGCTTTGTGTTGTGATCAACTTTGTAAGGGTGAGAGGCTCCAACTTGTGGAGATTCCTCACAAACGGGAAAACTACTATAAGGAAGAAATCGTGGTATTCAAGTGGATCATTGGATCACTTGAAAGGGGTTGAGTGCAACCCTCGTCCATTGGGACGCCACAACGTGGAAGTAGGCAAGTGTTATACTTAGCCGAACCACGGGATGAAATCACTGTGTCTCTTGCGTCACTCTTTTGTGTGATTGGTTTCTTCTCTCGAGTTCTCGCTTAATCACTTGTTCTATTGTTCCATAGTTCAATACTCACTCTAAAGGAACAATCAAGTGAAGAGTTCTCGCTTTAACAACTTGGCGTCAATCCTTCTAACATTTATAAACCAAGTTTGTGGTATTTAGTATTTGATTTTACATGATCACCTATTCAACCCCCCTCTAGGTGCTCTCATATCCCCAACATGAGCGTTGTTATATCCTCATCCTTGTGATGTTCACTCCCATTAAAATACCATTGCATTAAGTAGATAATCTGGTAATAGGACATCTAAATAATTTTGGTAATTGACCTTGAGGGAAAATGGTACATCCAATTACTGCTTACAAATTCATCTTTTTACGGGTCGTTGACTTGCTGATCGCGTTTGTGCATTACATTTTTCGTTCAATTGTTTTATTTTTACATGTTTTTTATTATTTGAATAACTATAGATATATATATCCAAACTGCACTAGTAGAGAAAACTCTTAAAACGCATGTCCCAATATAAATATAATATGAAGGATTATTGTGCTTAAACAAATTTTAGATTATGGGCATAGCCTACTCAGTTCATACTGAAATGAATAAATGATGAAATTACTCATTTGTTTTACTGAGTTTATTACAGAGTTCCTATAACTTTAAATGTTAGATGTGGTATTTACTCTTTTTTGCTTAAAGGGATGAATAAACAGTCCATTTTTAGTGTTTAGTTGAAAAGTCACCTACTTGGTGTCCCTGGCGACCTGGTGACCTACCTGAGGTGTTTTTTTGCTTTGAGTGCAAGTTTATGCTACACTCATGTTACAAGAAAGAATGCAGGGTCTTATAAAGGGGGCTGAAAATTTTGACGTGTCAAAAAATTTAGGTTCTCTATGTATTCTCAATGGTGGATCAAACAAGCAATGCGTAAATCTATCTCAGAGCAATCCCAAATATTCTGCTTGCTTGTATGCCCACCACCCAGATCCTGTTCTTTTCCCTGTATCAATGTCTTGATGCACTCTTTTGTCTCCACAACTGTAGACTATATCACTAGATTAAAAAAGAATGTTTGCCTAGACTAGTGCAATAAGTTCTATTTATCAATTGTGCATAAGGATTCTAAAGCTAATTTTGGCTATTTTTACATTGCATCATCCTTCCTTGTACTAAAATTCTATGCAAGTGATAGGCATTTCCATTGTTGTGCTAGTTGTATTCTATGATGCACCTTGTATATTTGAAGCTAGCAACTCAAACATAAACTAAAATCAAAATTTTTGTTTTTATGTTGGCCACTCCTGCAAGCAATTCATTGTTCCAAGAAGACATTGAGGCCCTCACAAAGAGGACACAAGATGGTGGGACAGAAGTGGTTGAAGCAAAGGCTGGCAAAGGGCCCTGCAACATTGTATATGGTGTAAGTTTAGAGCATATGAATCGTTCTCACTGTCAGCATGTCTATTGGTTACTCTATAGAATATCTTGTCTATTTATTAGCCTTTTAGAATTTTATGATTACTTTCTTCTATGCTTTGCAATTATTCAATCAGTAGATGCTTCTTGCCTTCATTGATTTTTCTATGAAGAACTACTTGTGGCATAAATTAGCTGCTACATCAGTGGATGACTTCCGTTCATTGAATTTTCTATGAGACTATGGTATAAATTAGTTGCTACATGGTTGCCTGTTACATGTTCGTCCACAGATCGTCTTGTAATCTTAAGCTTATAACTTCCAAGCTAGTTAAATGCATGGGACCAAAATTTACTATATTTACAACTACTATTTTACGACTCTTCATGTATTCATTTGATTGTATGTCTATTGCATCAGTTCCATGTCAAAACTAGTTGTATAGCTACCAAGCTATGTGTAAACCCTGAATAATGCCTTAAGAAGTTTTAGCTAGTTCTTTATTATAAGAATAATAGTAAAAGTCTATTTGAATCTGAGTTTTAATTCTAGGGCATATTTCTCTTCTAAAATGCATATTAAATAAATATATAAATATATATGCATCCTACTAGAGTTTATTTGATTGTGCACATATTTTAAGGAATTAATGCTGAAGTTTGAACTTAATGGAATTTGAATTGGGAAATCAAAATCTAGAAATAAAGTTTTAAATGAGTAAATTATCTCTTTCATAAGTAAATAATAGGAAGTAAAATAAATAATATTAATGCAAATAGTAATAGTTATATTCACAGTGGGATTTTATTGTGTATTTGAAACCTGAAGTTCAAAAGAAGAATTTCAATTTAGTGAATCCTTGAAATGGGAATTTGAAAAGAAATGAGAAAAAGAAAAAGAAAGGAAACCATCACTTGGCCCGGGGTCCTTACTTCTAGCCCACTTGGCCTTTGTACTCTTGGGCCCAACCAACCCAACCTGCCTTGTGGGGAGCCGATGCTGACACCCATGGCCCGTGTGTCAGCGTTCTCCTTGTCGCACCTGACTCGGCCATCGCGCGCACCCTCGTTCTTGCCTGACACTGAGCCATGGGGCCAACCCAGCAGACTCCTAAGCTCCGCACCTGCATTGTCTGGGTCACCGATGGGTTGTTGCCTTCCTCTGGGATCGTCGCGTGCCCAAGGCTACAAAGTCCAGCTAGCTACATTGCCCCACCTATCTAGTCGGGTGCCGCCACCACTTGACGCCGAAATCTAGAGCCGCCATAGCCGCAGAACTTGAACCAAAGGAGAGGGGGAAACACTGTGAACTTTTTATTTAGATCGTTCTGTGAGCAACTCTTGGTATAATTGTTTGCAATGGCGATATCACAAGCTCTTCATGGATATGTGACGATGGTTTGGGTTACAGGTACCTCATGGATCACTTCTTATGCACTATGCAAGCACTCTATTTTTGTAAACTCACTGCCTTGCGGATTTACATAGCTTTTGGTCTCCTTGTTTTTTTTATCTTTTATAAAGCATTGCATTTCCATCCATTCACTATTTGTTCTTGAAAAATATGAACTTCTGATTGTATCCCTGTTTACTACGAGGTGGATGTTGCCTCTATAATATGTTTTGTTTCCTTTTATTATAGAAGTACCTTTAAGCAATGTCCGTGACTAAATGGATCTATGTTCAGTTTTTCCATTAAAACTTTCACCCCGTTCGCTGCAGCTGCAGCTACAATACTTTTAGAGAGAAAAATTGCAGTCGCAATTGCAGTAAGGGCAGCCGAACAGTGTCTGTGTGAGGTGTCACATGCTTTCAATTTACAATATTTACAACTAGCATTACAAATAATGAAAATACAGTTGTAGTTACAACCTTTTCTCCATTATGTGTGTGCACATATACATTGCTACCTCTACATTTTGCATTTGAGTGAAGTGATCTCTGGAAAATTAAATAACTGCAATTTATACGATGTTGTTTGTTGCTATATCATGCATATAGTAATAATGTACTACTGTATTCTTCATCCATGACACCATGACAATTTTCAGTTCTTAGGTTGGAATAGCAATCCTATTTGAGGAATGGTCTTGCTTTTTTGCTAATGACTAGCTCCAATTTTTCCCACTGCAGACAAGCCTAAGGATATAGTCGGGTGGTGTAATGGATTCACGGCCTTATTTCTTTCTGTGAGATCTTTAGAAATCTTTCAGGGAATGGAATGCATATGGGGACTTTTCTTCCATGTTAAATGGCAGTGGCTCTGGCATATCTTTCTACCATCCACTATTTGTGGACCCATCTATACACTAAACACACTTAAAATGTTTTCTACACCACGGAGCCCGCACAATTTACTAGTTAAGATATAGTTTAGTTCCACAGCAATGGTCGATATAGCAGAAGCCAAGTGTTCTGATGATTTGTTTTTTCAATTGTGTTTTCTGTTATTGGTTTAGCATGCACATATATTGACATGATTTATGGCATGGTATCTGCCATCTTTGTTATATTTATGACATCATTATTGATTGAATTGTGCGACATGAATGATGGATCTTTTTAACCTCCTGACCTTCATTGTAATCACTCATTATCGTATTTTGTATATCATTTATGGGTTCACGGATATGAAATGGTAGGTTTCTTATTTTTTTAATCTGAACCATGCGTTGCCTTTTGAGTTGTTACATAATAAATGGTCCAGTCGATGTGTTTTACGTTCAAAAAATTCAACGCGGCATGCATGGAAACTAACGCTAAACATGCGCGATTTAAACGTCATAATTCGTTACGAAACTGATCAACGATTTATGCTAAAATTCACGCCTATTTACGCTATTTTGATTCACGTTTTACGCAAGAATCTGCCTGAGCCAGAACCCGCACACGATCGGACACGTGCGATTTTTACGCCGTAATTTTTGGGCCCCATTCGTCGTTATGAAACAGGTCGACGATTTACACTAAAATTTGTATCCATTTACGCTGCTTTGGTTCACGTTTTACGCAAAAATCTGCCCGAGCCAGAACCCACGCACAATCGGACGCATGTGATTTTTACGCTGTAATTTTTGGGCCCCATTCATCGTTATGAAATAGATCTACGATTTACTCTAAAATTCGTACTTATTTACGCTGGTTTGGTTCACGTTTTACGCTAAAATCCGCCCGAGCCAGAACCCGCGCAGGATCGGACGCTCGTGATTTTTACGCCGTAATTTTTGGGCCCCATTCATCGTTATGAAATAGATCTACGATTTACGCTAAAATTCGTACTCATTTATGCTGGTTCGGTTCACGTTTTACGCTAAAATCCGCCCGAGTCAGAACCCACGCACGATCGGACGTGTGCGATTTTTACACCGTAATTTTTGGGCCCCATTCGTCGTTATGAAACATATCTACGATTTATGCTAAAATTCGTTATCATTTACGCTGGTTTGGTTCACGTTTTACGCTAAAATCTGTCTGAGCCAGAACCGTGTACGATCGGATGCACGCCTACCTGCTCGGAGGTATAACTGGCTGGGGCTTTCCGGTACTAATGGAACTAAAATATGTAATTCTATTTTGATGATTTTTTTATAAAAAATTAAAATACATAAGTAGCCTCATAAATTTATGAAATTTTATTAAGGTGTAAAATATGCGTACATATAAATTCTAAAAATATTTGGATTCAAGAAGTAGCTAAATGATTGTGAAATAGTGTCTTATACAGTATTCAACAAAAAAATGTTACTGATGCTATCCGTATCCGACAAATTCCGTATTTGATACACAAGTGCTATCTGTGTCCGACTAATTTCGTATTCGATACACAGCTATCCGTGTTTGCATCCAAGAACATTCGTATTTGTATTTATATCCGAAGATATCCCTGTTCGAATTCGAATCCGAAGAAAAATATAAAAACAAATATAATTTAAACAAATATGATTTCTACGATATCCACCGTTCACATCTCATCTACACGCAAAGAACGCTACAGGACGCTATGCGCGCATCCATGGACAGGTTCCCCACACGAGAGGCGCTCGCCGGCGCGTCCTTTCAATGCCATGGCACGGCCGGGCAAGCCCTCGGCGTCGCCGAGCATGTGATTGTTGCGGCGGAAGGGCACAGGGGATGGCGGTTCACTGGTCGGCCGGGCAAGCGATTCTCGCTGGCCAAGTGCTTGTCGCGGGACTCAGGCAACGGCACGCGACGTTCATGGCACAGGACGAGGACGCAGCTTCCTCGGCGCGCCTCGCTGGCATCGAGCGGGTGTCAGCGCCGGTCGTGTCCTTGGCGCCGTGCCTGCAGTAGAGTCCGGTGGAGATCCACATCTTGCTGCAGGTGGCATCGCGTTAGTGGCATCCGGTGGAGATCAACATCCTCATAAAGTGTCCATATCGAAAAATAATTATACAAAATGTCCTAGATATTAATCTACGTGACCTTTTGCAAATTTTTCTTGAAATAGTTGTCGTTCATGCTGTATGAAAAAGTGGCTGAAAAATAAACGTAAGTTGCAGTCATTTTTTATGCGTAGGTGCGTACGTTGCAGACAATAATACTATTTATAAAAAATAATTATATAATGTTTATTTTGAAAACAGCATATAAACTATGTTGCCAATAGTTTTTTTATAATGGCTTTGGCTTCTTCAGAAAAGTTGCTCGCATGGAGAAGTTAGAGCCAAAACTATTGTTGGAAAAGCTAAAGCCCTATCAAAGGGGCTCTCATCTCAAGCTGGTGCCTTCTTACTCATGTATATGGATGTTCTATTCGAAGGCGGGCTTCGGTATTAAACCTATAATACTTGAAGTAGGCTAGAATATAACGGTTAAATTAGTATTTTGAGACCTTAAGTAGAAAAGCATTCTATATTTGAGTCCTAAAAGTTAAAATAGGATCAGATTTAAAATATTTAGGGCCATAAAAACATTTACAGTTTCAATATTTGAGTACTATATCACGTTATTAGAAAATAAATCATGTTATTTAGAAAATAAAATGTTAGAAATAGTGTACAAAATAAGGATAGAGCTCTAGAATATATGGAGTCCTATATTTAGGACCTAAGAGCATCTCCAACCATGGGTCCTAAATAGGAGTCCTAAAAATTAAAATGGGACCTGTTTTGAAGAGTTTAGGGCCTAATTAACATTTCTAACTCCAATAGCAGGCCCTATAACGAGCCCTTTACTGTTTTTTTCGTTGCCCGCTAAAATCTTTACCGCCATTTTTTCTTTCCAGGCAACTCTTCCCACCACTCTTTCCTCTGCCGCCAAAGGGTGCCCCGCATACCACTTGATCAGTGCACCTAATCACCGTCTGGCAGGTACTACTTGATCTCATCCTTTTTTTAATCTTGTTGCCGCAGCAGATCACATGATGTATGATTTTTTTTAATTCCGCTGCCGTCGCGATCTCATGATGTGAAATATTTTAATCTTGTTGCCACCGCGATCTCATGACCTAAAAGTATTTTAATCGTGCTGTCGCCGCTTACTACTGTTTACGAATTGTATCATTGTATTTGTACATGTTTAATTTGCATCTTATTTCCTAATCTTTGACGTATTACGGCAGCGACATGACTGGAAATAAGAGACGTATGATTCAACGTGAAGATGATGAGCTAGATGATGAATTTGATCAGTACATGCAACTTATGATGGGTGAATACCGGAAGAGGAAGAATGAGAAGCGTAACAGACATCGAGGTTTAGTTTTTGGACATCGAGTTTATGATCGGAGTAGAGGAGAACACGATATAAAATTATATCGTGATTACTTTGCTGAATGTCCAACATATCCAGAGAAAATTTTTCGGCGACGCTTTCGGATGAGTTCCCGCCTATTCAAAAGGATAGCTGCAGCCGTTGAACAACATGATGACTATTTTGTTCAAAAGAAAAATGTTGTCGGTGCTCTTGGTTTTTCCAGTCTACAGAAGGTAACTGCAGCTTATAGGCAGCTAGCTTATGGTGTTCCAGCAGATTATGTTGATGAGTATGTGAGGATTGGTGAAAGCACTGCTATTGAGAGCCTACGGAAATTTGTGAGGTCTATTTGTGAGATTTTTGGAGCAGAGTACCTGAGAAGTCCAAATGAACAAGATACAGCTAGGTTGCTTAATATTGCAGAACAACGTGGATTTCCTGGAATGCTTGGTAGTATTGATTGTATGCATTGGAAGTGGAAAAATTGTCCTACGACTTTCCAAGGCATGTACTGTGGTCATGTGAAAGAACCAACTATTATACTTGAGGCAATTGCGTCTACGGATTTTATGGATATGGCATGCCTTCTTTGGCCTACCAGGTTCGCTCAATGATATTGATGTTTTGCACAGATCTCCTCTTTTTGACAGACTTGCTCAAGGTAAAGCCCCAGCTGTGAACTATACGATTAACGGGCACAATTATGATATGGGTTACTATTTGGCAGATGGAATCTATCTAGTTGGTTGACCTTTGTGAAAACAATTAAGGCTGCCGCAAATTTGAAGGACCAAAATTTTTCTGCTGCTCAAGAGTCTCAAAGAAAAGATGTCGAACGTGCATTTGGTGTCTTGGAGACTCGCTTTGCCATTGTAAGAGGACCAGCGCGGTTTTGGGATGAAGCAACACTTCGAGACATTATGATGGCATGCATAATAATGCATAACATGATAATTGAAGATGAACGTGGCGCTGATCGTCTTGATGTACCGTATGATAAGAGTGATGCTGAGACAAGCGGTGTGGTTTCACGTGCAGGGGCATCAGATTTTTCGTCTTTTGTTAAGAAGCATCAAGAAATCAGAGATCCTTGCATGCACCAGCAACTAAAGAAGGACCTAGTTGAACATCTATGGCAGTGGCAAGGGCAGCGGAATAAGCAGCAGCATTAGTTTAGTTTATTTATCATTAGTTCGGTTTATTTATCATAGTATCAGTACCAACTGTATCTATCAGCATTATTTATCATAGTATCGGTTTACTTCTTTGAAAGCTTACGTGTGCATAGATATAAAACATTTCAACCACTGACAACCAAAAATAGCAGCTGAACATATTACATGTGCATGAGAATCACACTAATCTCATTGCCATGCACCAAAAACAGCAGCTGAACATAAGTTCACACACTAATGAAAAGACAATGTCTGAAATTATAAATGAGATGTTTCACAACTCTAATCTCATGGCTGGCTACTCCCGAAACAGCGAGCTAAAATCTCATCTTTCAACAACTGAAAGTATTGCTTTGATTGGTCGTCCATTGTGCTTGTGTCGGTTGTCATGATTATTTTGTCATGCTGGTCTTGCTCCAATTGTAGCTTCTTTTTCTCAAGCTCCAAGAACTTGTCATCACGGTCCTTTCGGTCTTTCTCAATTTCTATCCTTGATTCTCTCATTTTTTTTAACTTCATCAATGAAAGGATCAGATTCATCATCACCATGCTTTTTCGCCTTTGCCTTTTCCTTTTCAGCTTTTCTTCCTAGTGACCTTTGAACAGCAGGATGAACTTCACCAGTGCCATTGTTACATTCTGGAAGTGTCTTGCCTACATAGTTTGCTTTATTTGGTGACCACTTTGGCTCAAACCTAAGAATGTTCCATGCATGAAAAAGGGAGAAAGCCTTTTTGTGTAGTTCTAGGAACATTGCTTTTGCTTCGGCAATCTACAAAATAATAGAACATAAAGAACAAGTCGTCATATTTATGTACAAGAATAGAGACAAGAAGCTTTACCTTGTCATTACTTGTTTTTCCACTTTCATTCTTCCTTTCTATGCTGTCATGAAAACCGCAAAAAATACTCACTTTCTTATTAATTATACCCCATCGGTGCTTCAATGATGACCAGTTGCGATCTGTCACAAATGTCTTGTTCTCATGAAAATAATTCTCAATTCTCTCCCAATATTTGTCGTCTTTTTGATCTCTTCCAGTAATAGAATCTATGCTTGTATTAAGATAAGCTGAAATCAGTAAAATGTCTTCGGCTTCACTGAAATTCTTGGATCGACCCTTTGCTTTTGACTGTGAGTTCATTTCATTCAGCGGTGGTGAATCCATGACTTCAATTTCAGCTTCTTCATCCTCCAAAACACCTGTGTTTTCCTGACTAAGTAGAGAGCTGAAATAACCAGGAGGCAATGCACTGCAAAGAAATTAACACAAAAGGCCACCAGTGAATAAACATCATTATCACTTATGTCCAACATAAATCAATCTACATATGGACATCACAATTCAGATGGCAGTGGCACTACTGTGCATATCACTATTTACGCATCAATAATCTGACTGACATGCTACACAAATTAGAAAAAGCAAGATCGATTACAAGGCCTACTCCCTCATCACAATCAGAATTAACAACAGTCATGTATTAATACCTGTAATCAGACATCATCGTCGAGGGATCAGCACTGCCCACAGTAGATCGATGTACAGATGTCGATGGTGTGCTCTGTCGACTGTCGAAGGTGCCAGGTTCTACTCTCCCTATCGCATCTAGGGTAGCAAGCAAGGAGGTACGGCGACGCTGCTGTGGTTTCAGCAGCGCAGTGGAGGGGGATTTGGAGCTGCGACGACGTTGTTTGGGCTGTGGCGCCCCTTGGTCAACGGGATCCATGCAGGCGGCGGCTTCAGGCGAGGAGACGGCCAGGCGGTGGCTTGGGGGAGGTAGCCAGGCGAGGAGACGGCCAGGCGGCGGCTTCAGGCTTCAGGCGAGGAGACAGCCAGAAGAGGATGGAGTCGGTTGGGTTCGGAAGAAAAAAAGAAAGATAGGGTCCGACTCTGTGGGTACTATATCTAGGACCCCAAACACCGAGTCTCAAATCTCATTGACAAAAATTAGTAAAATAGGACTCTTGTTGGAGGCTTTTTTTCCTCTTGAGTCCTATATTTCAATTTAAGACCCAATTTAGGACCCCTGTTGGAGATGCTCTAAGATACCGAGTCTTATAATTGTTTAATTAATTTTTATGAAATAGAACCTCTCTTAGGTTTATAGGGTTGGGGTCCTATTAAAGATGGCAATGGGTACCCGGAACCTGAATACCCGACGGGTTTTGCCCGATATAAAGGCAGGTATGGGATGATTTCTCTACCCACGGATATGTTAATGGGTAAAAACCTCTGCCCATTGTGTAGACGGGTACTGGTACGGGTTGGAACTACCCATATGTTGGGAACCTTTCCGTTCGGGCAGGTTAATCCAATGGGGAAATGGAAAGAGCGTTTATAAGGTTTAGTACGGAATGCCAAAAGCTTACTTCATCATTCGAGCGGGCACTATACAGGGGTATTTATAGGCACTCGAGCGGCCGCATGTCCCTTGACAAAGACATTTATGCCCTCGAGTACCTAGTTTATCCCTAGAATATTCCCACGAGGGGGGTTACAGGCAGTCATTACGATAAAGGCTATTATAGACGCGGCCCATAACGCGCTTATCCTCGCAGGGCCCATAACCATGGCCGAATCCCACATGGGCCTCCCGGGGCGGTAACAACGTGGGAGACCCATAGACTTCGACAAAGCCTTCGTCTTGCAACAGCGAGACCGAAGGAGACCGCGCAGGTCTCCATCTAGTCGGCGCCTTCGGCTTGTTCGGACGCGTTCTGTGGATGTAGACTTCGTCGGAGTGATGAGGAGACGAAGGCATCGAGTGAAGGGTAGCGTGTTCACCTTCGCCCCAACATTTTCCCTCCGAGGGACCAGTTCGACTAAGTCATCTGGTGCCGAAGACGCCGCTAGATGGTGAAGACGCTGCCCTCGCCCGAAGTGGTCCCGCGGGGGTTTTTGAAATGTGACCGTTGATGGACGTGTTACTGTTAGACTGCATGTTTCCCAAAGCGTCGCGTCCTATCTATAAAAAGGCGACCACGGTCGGCCTGGTCCCGTCTTTCGCTCGCGCTATAGAAATCCTAGCTTTCGTGAACTGCTCGCTTGCCCCCCTTGCTCTCCCGCTTCGGAGCTCTGGCCCGCATCAAGCAGACCGCGCGTCGCCGCCGACGGTACGTTCCAATGCCTTCTTCTTCGTCTGCTGCGAGTGCATCATCGGCCGTGCCGTCGTTCGAGGATACATTGAGCGATTTGGCGGTGATGGAGTTGCTGCCTGGCCATACCATCAAGTTCGGCACCTCAAGGATTTCCTCGGTTCACGTGCTGGAGATGCAGTAGCTTGGGTACTTTGGTGACGGCGTTAGGCGGGTGCCGGGTGCAGAGGAGATCCCTGAGCCTGAAGGCGAGTTGGTTGTTTTCGAGTCTTTTTTTGTTGCCGGCCTTCGCCTCCCGGTGCATCGCTTCGTGTCAGAGGTGTTGCAAAGGTTCGAAGTGCAGGTTCACCAGTTGACGCCCAACGCCGTGGTTGCACTGGTGAAGTATGTTTGGGCGGTTACTTCTTACGGCGGGCAGCCGTCTGTGGAGGTCTTCACTAAGAATTATTACCTGCATTGGCAGAAGAGGAAGATAGGAAATAAGATTGCTCAATTTGGATCGTGCACCTTCACGCCGAGGACTGGAAAGACTTCGGTGGAGGTCGTGGAGATAGTCCCTTGCGCCAGGAACAAGTGGGGCAACTGGTGGGATTATTGGTTCTATGTTTCTCCTAGCGATGCCGAAGACCTGCCTAGCCTGCCTCCGGCCATTCTTTGTTCACATTATTATGTGGCGTTCCCTCAATTCGAGGTGGCGGAAGATGACGAGGATGAGAGGGCCCTTCGGTATGCTGCCCGCTTGAGTAGCGGGCGCGATTTGGTCGAGGAATTTATCGGGTATGGAGTGTGGCCCTTGGCACATGGCTAGGTTTTGGGCGAAGTGTGCCCCCGGCGGATGCCGACCCTGGGCGATCGGTTGGTGCGAAGTCTTGCCTTCGCTGTGGATTTGCGTGGTTGGAGCCTGGCCGCTTTTGTGCGCAAAGTGGAGGCTGAAGCCGTGAGGATTGTGGGAATGTATGTTCCGAGGACGGAGACCCTGAGGAGTTGGGATATATGCGGTTCAAATGTTCGGTTGAACCACGTCTTTGAGTTGAACCGCCTGTCGTATGCCGGCTACCCGGGGGACGACGACGTCGATGCTGCTGTCCACCGTGGGAAAAGGCGGTGGCGATGGTCGACAAAGGCCCATCGCGGGGAGCAGCGCCGAGCATGGCCTCCAAGAAGGGAAAATTAGGTACAATGGCCGAAGGGTTGTGGGCTTCCGAACGTTTTGCTGCCGAATTATTGGGGACATGCGCGGTTCCCAGGGAGATGATGTCTTCGCCTGAGCTCCGGGAGTCCTCCGCGCGAATGCTGAAGGTCACCGGAGGTCGTTGTCCTAGGAATGTTTCGATTCCCTGGGCAGCTAGCGAGGACATGTTTACATCTCGATTAGCTCGTGAGATGAAAATTTTCCCTTACGGACGGAATGTTGCTACTGTTGTGATGGCAGTGATGGAGAAGGATCGCCAAGATGCGCCGCGGAAACGTTGGGCCTTCGTGAGGGTTGGTGACCCACGGTGCAAGGTCAAAATGGCACGGGGGAGTGTGAAGTCTGCCGCCCCCGGCTCCAGCAAGCCTCCGCTGGGCGCAAAGTCTGCCGCCCCCGGCCCCAGCAAGCTGCTCCCTGACGCGCCCACACAGGAGCGAAGGCCTCCATCCCCGCCGCATGCTGCTAAGACAGAAGTGGGTGGGGCCGAGGTCTCCATGGATATTTCTGTGGAGGACTATCTTGTCGGCAGTGTTGCGATTTTTGACGCCCATAAGGGCGAGGACCTGTCAGTGAGTTTTTTTACGGGGTCTAGGTGTCTGACGTGACTATGGTGCAGGGTCGGAGGCTGGGCAACTGGCTGTTGTCCCGGCGCCGGCGGCGGCTGAGGCGAAGGGGTCTTTGTAGGACCCATGGTCCAGGTTCTGCTCCAGCGGCGAAATTGCTTCGGTCGCCACCGCTAAGGATGTGGCGGGCTCCATTGCGCAGCAGCTGAAGCATGTGAGTAATCTTTGACTTCGGCAGTTTGCTCTTCTTATATGACTTCGAATTTTGACGGTTTTTTATGCCAGGCGGCCGCCTTCGCCGAGCATATTGCATCGAGGGCCCTGACCTCGGAGTTCGCTGCTGAAAGGCGATGACTCAAGGGGAGGATTGAGCGCCTCCAGATGCAGCACACTGAGGCTGTGCGAGACAAATCGGCCACGGAGAACAAAAGCCACAACCTGATGGAGAAGCTGTTGGTCGCGGAGTAGGATTGGGCATAAAACCGGAGCCCAAAGTTCGTTACCCAAAATACCCGAACCCGTACCCATTTAGCTCGAGACCCGTTACCCGAATAGCTAAACGGGTAACAAAACTGAATACCCGAAGTAAGTTTTGGCTAATCGGGTATTCATCCGTGGTACCCGAAGTACCCATTCTACCCGAAATTAGGTAGCACGCTAGCCCAAGCCCAACAGCGGCACAGCACAGCCCACGGGCCATGCCCACTTGATATCCCTGATGGCCTGATGTCGCAACTCGCAACCCTAGCTCCCAGCCTCCCACGTGCTTCAAGTCTTCCTAGTTCCCACTTCCCAGGCGGCCGGCGACGTCCTCCCAGAGTCCCAGACGGACAGACACAGTCCAAGCCTCCTAGCTCCTAGGCCAATCCTCCCAGGCTCCCAGCCCTAGGTGGCATCCTCACTCCTCTTACCTCTCCCAGTCCTAGGCGGCAGGAGACCAGGCACAGCCGTCTAGGCGGCTGCACCGCCGCAGTCACGCGCACCGTGAGGTAACCAGGTACCTTTTATTTCTTCCACACCTCGTTCAATAGTGCACACGTGGTAGAGAAGTAACCTCTTTATTCCAAAAGAAATGCATTTGATTACGAGTCAATTAATCTCAAATTTAACTAAATATATGCCAAATCCTATGTCTGTTGTTATGTGTGTAAAGGAATGACTACTTTGTCTCTGTCTTCTTGTGTGCGTTGCGGTAGTTATACTGCCATGTGAATGTGGAAAACCGCGAAGCCGCAGCCCTCTGATACTATCGAACAGTGAATACATGGCATTTTGTCTTGATTTTGTAATAATAGCTGATAAGTCTTGGTTTATGACTTTGTTTGTTGTCTACCTGTCATGTACTCTTGTATATGATTTATAATAGCGGGTACCTAAATTTTACCCAAACCCAAACCCGAATTTGTGGGTACCCGAAATTTCGGGTACGAGTACGGGTTCTACTGTTGGAAACCCGAAATATAAAAAACCCAAAAGGCCCGACTCAAAATTTCAGGTAAACCCAAACGCCCAGTCCTATCGCGGAGGCCGAAAAAGAGGACCTCGACTGCCGGCTGGTGGCGGAAAAGGGGGATGCGGACAGGGCCTACGCGGAGGCCCAGGCTGCGCGTGCTGAGGCCAATCTCGCTGTCCAACGTGCTGCTGAGGCGGAGTTGAGCCACAGGAGCCTGCGCGGCTACCTAGACAAAGCGGAGGCCTCTACCCGCATAGGGGTCGACCGAGCACACGTGTTGCTCGTGGACACGTACCGGCAGCTTGGTGCGCGTACCGCCCGCTTTGATGCGTCCGATAAGGAGGTGGGCCTCCGCTTCCTCGGGTGGCTGCAGGAGGAACTGGAGATGCTTCCAGCGATCGTGATGGGTCTCATGTCCTTCGCCTCGCTCATCACCTGTGAAGGGGCCGCGAATGCCTTGTCCCGTGAGGGATGCAGGCACTTCAAAGTCTTTGACCGATCCGACGAAGACTTTGACTGCGGAATTTTCCAGGTTGAAGATGAGGTGCTAAAGCGGTCTGCTGGGGCGCTTTATGATAGGATGTGGGGCCCTCACGGCCGTGATACTATCCAGGAACGGTCTGACCGGGCAATGGAGCAGGTGCGGATTGTTGTTTTTTTTGAAATATGTATTTATATTTGGTGTTATTTCTGTAGATGGCGAATGATGAAGAAGTCGACGACCTCGGAGGCCTGGAGAGCTCGGTGGCCTAGGCAGAAGGTGTGAAGGCGAAGGCTGGGGAGCAACCGGCACCGCCGCCCGGCCCTCACAAGGATCCTGCGCATGGCCACAGTCCTGCCCGGCGAAGACGATCCAGCGACGGCTGCACCGGCAGCTGAAGACCCTGCAGCACCGACCGCTCCTTCGCAGGTGGCAGGATTGTGTTAGGGGTGTTGTGTTTAGGGCCTTATTTGTGTAATACTGAAAGTCGGTTTTTGCGTAGGTTCCGACATCTGGTCCTGCGCAAGCAACCCCTACTGATGATACTAGTTTTGTGGCGGCTGCAAACGCAGTACCTGTTAATGATAGTTTGTCTAGTTTTGGATCTGGGTCTTGGTCATCTGATGGTGAGTTTGGGAGCCCATTTTCCTAGATTGAAGAGTCTTCGAATAAAGATTTGGATTACTTTGCTGCGTTAGATGTGGCCACGGCGGAGTCCTCGCTGCAGCGGGAGGTGGGCGAAGCGTCTGATCCCCCGGCTGGTGCGGGGATCGAGCGTCGCCGACGAAAAGTAGTGTCGAAGCATAGCGTAGGCGAGATGTCGCGAAGTGGTAGAAGCCGTCGGATGGGGATCGAACGAACCCGCCTTCAGGTAGATCGTGGTGGCCAACGAGATTTGTTGTCGTCGTTTGGGACGAGTATTGGTGAGGGGGATCTTCGGAATCTTTTCAAGGGTGAGGAGTTGACAATGATGTTGTTTAATTACCGGGAGGTGGGCCTTATTCCGAAGGTTGAGCCGATGTAGCATGTTTGCTGCCCTCGCTCTTGTCTTGCGGTTGAGTAGAAACGCTGCCCTCCCCTAGCTCGCAATAAAGAGGGAGGGGCAACAAAATATGATTTGTACTTGCGGTGTGGATGGTGACCCTTCGCTATGTGTATGTGACAACATTGTTGTTGAATGAGATGGGGACTTCGTGCTTGTTGTGTTTGTCTGGCTGCGCCCTTTGGTGACTTTTGCGTGGATGTCTTTTAACGAAGACTTCGTATCGTGCACTTATTGTGCTTGTCCGGCTGCACCCTTAGGCAACTTTTGCACGGATTTGTCTTTCAACGAAGACTTCGTATCGTGCACTTATTGTGCTAGTCCGGCTGCACCCTTAGGCAACTTTTGCACGGATTTGTCTTTCAACGAATACTTCGTATCGTACACTTATTGTGCTTGTCCGGCTTCACCCTTAGGCGACTTTTGCACGGATTTGTCTTTCAACGAAGACTTCGTATCGTGCACTTATTGTGCTTGTCTGGCTGCACCCTTAGGTGACTTTTGCACAGATTTTGTCGCACGCAAGGGTAGTCTGCGCTACCTGTCATGGTGACTTCGTATTGGTCGAATGCCGAAGACCGTCGGAGCGGTCTTTTTTGACATGATGATGCTTGTAATTTTTTTGCGGGGGCTTTTTCACTAGTATATTACATGGCGCCGCCTCGTTAAAAACCTCACCCCTCGGGAAGAAAAGAGTGCGGGCCTGAATACATTGTTTGCAGAATTACAAAGGCTCGAGGCCTTGGAACTTAAACAAAAAATTTCCGGAGACTATCGATGTTCCAGGAATGTTCTAAGTCTTCGCCGGATGATGTTGCCAACCTATAAGCGCTGGGGGACGCCTTGGTCTTGACTATGTATGGTCCCTCCCACTTTAGCTCGAGCTTGACCCGGGACTCTGTCCGGGTGGTTCTTACGAGTACGAGGTCCCCTTCGCTAAATTCTCTTGGGACGACTTTGTCATCGCGCCATGCTTTGGTCTTGACCTGGTACTTGTTGAGGGCCTGCAGAGCGAGAACGCGGTCTCCGGCGATGAGGTCCTTGGAGGTTGGTTCGTCGACGTCGGGGACGGCTAGCTCGTTTGTTCGGGGGGGGCGTGCTTTAATTCTTGCAGCATCATTGCTTCAGATCCATACATCAAGCGGAAGGGTGTGAACCTAGTTGCTCGGCACTCTATCGTATTCAGGGCCCATACGACTTTAGGTAGTTGGTCGGCCCATTTGCCCTTTCTGTCGTCAAGGAGCCTTTTCTTGATGGCACTGAAGATCTTGTCGTTGGCGCGTTCGACGACACCGTTGGATTGTGGGTGGTACACAGAGGCGAAGACAGACCTGGTGCCGATGGAACTGCAGAATTCCCTGAAGTCTTGGCTGTCAAACTATTTGCTGTTGTCGATGGTGAGTTCGGACGGGACTCCGAAGCAGCATACAATGTTTTGCCAGAAGAATTTTTGGGTGGTCTTCGATGTTATCATGGAGACGTCCCTGGCCTCAATCCACTTTGTGAAATATTCAACGGCAACGAAGGTGAACTTGAGGTTCCCTTGAGCTGTGGGCAGGGGTCCAATGATGTCCAGCCCCCAACGTTGAAGTGGCCATGTGTGTGTGATGAGCTTGGTGAATTGCGAAGGGTTATCTGATCGAGGAGAAAACTTCTGACATGCTTCGCATGACCTGGTGACTCGGTTGGCCGTGCAAATTATCGTATGCCAGTAAAATCCCTGACGGATCACCCTGGCTGTGAGGGATCTTGGTCCAGAGTGTGAACCGCAGGTTCCACTGTGGACTTCGTGGAGGATTTCTATGCCTTCAGTTTCGGTTATGCATTTGAGCATAGGCTGGCTGATTCCCTTTTTGTACAACTAACCCTCGACTATTGCGAAGTCTCTGCTCCTGTGCTTCAGTCGTTTGGCCTCATTGTAGTCGGCTGGATGATAGTGGCCTTGCAGGTATAGTGTTATTGGGGCTCGCCAGTCTTCGACCATGATGAGGTTGACAATTCGGTGGCCCTCGACGTCCTGAGTTATTTGCAAACCTTTGGGGCTGCGGACGGCTGGCGTACCGATGACGTGGTAGAACATGTCGAAAGGCAGGCCTTCGCCCTTGGCTGCCGCTTTGGCCAGCGCATTGGCCTCTTTGTTCTTGTTGCAGTCGACATGTTGTAGTGTGAAACCCTTGAACTGTTTCTCAAGGCTGTGGATGGCGATGAGATATTGCATGAGCACGGGCTCCTTTACGGAGTAGTCCTTTTTGATCTAGCCGGTGACGACCTTAGAGTCTGTCCTGATTATGCACATGGTGACACCGAGGGCTCGTAACTTGCAAAATCCTAGGATGACGGCTTCGTACTCTGCTATGTTGTTAGTGCACTTGTCGGACTCTGAGGCGAAGCTGAGGCGCGTTGCATATTTGTACTTGACGCCTGTGGGTGATGTGATGATCGCCGCGGCGCCTGCCCCCGCATGGCACCATGTGCCATCGCAGTGGATGGTCCAAACTTTCTCCGGGGACTCTTCTTGTGGCCATGCTGGTCCTATCCAGTCGACGATGAAGACTACCAGGACTTGTGATTTGATCGTTGTTCGGGGTTCGAAGGTGATGTGGTACCTGGATAGTTCGGCTGCCCATTTGGTGATTCTGGTGGATGCCTCCGGGTTCTTGAACAATTCTCCTAGACCCCTGTCCGAAGTGACCCATACTTTGAATGCCTCGAAGTAGTGTCGCAGTTTACGTGATGCCATGACAACTGCATATGAAATTTTTTCTAGTTCAGTCATGTTGCACTTAGAAGCCGTGAGGACTTCAGAGACATAGTACACTGGGCACTGCCAGCTTTTGCCCTCTCTGTCCTACTCTTGTACTAACGCTGCGCTAACTGCACACGGTGAAGCCGCAATGATAGAAGAAGAGGCAGCGAAGGGTCAGGACTTGTGAGGGTTGCTAGGTCAGACAAGTGTTGTTTGAGCGACTCGAAGGCCGTTGCTTGCTCTGGTCCCCAAGCGAAGTCTTTTGCACCACACAATGTCTTGAGGAAAGGTAGACTACACTCTACGGATTTGGAGATGAATCTGTTCAGGGCGGCTAATCTGCCTGTCAGTCGCTGGACATCCCTAGTGGACTGCGGAGGTGCCATGGTAATGATCGCTTGGATCTTAGTTGGGTTGGCCTCGATCCCTCGGTGCGATACCAGGTAACCAAGTGTTTTTCCCTGGCGAACTCCGAAGACACATTTCTCAGGGTTGAGTCGAAGTCGTGCATCGCGCATGTTGGCGAATGTTTCTGCGAGGTCGGCCAAGTGATCCTCCTTGTTTTTGCTTGCGATAACGATGTCGTCTACGTAGGTGAAAATGTTGCGGCCTCCTTGTTCTTCGAGGACCTTCTTGGTGAGGCGAGAAAAGGTCGATCCGACGTTTTTGAGTCCTTCTCGCATTCGGACGAAATAGTACGTGCCGAAGGGGGTGATGAAGCTTGTGCTTGCCTTGTCCTCCTCTTTCATGTAAATCTGGTGGTACCCGGAGAAGCAGTCAAGGAGGGACATGACCTCGCAGCCTGCTGTGCTATCGACTATTTTGTCAATCCATGGCAGGGGGAAGTTATCCTTGGGACAAGCCTTGTTGAGGCTAGTGAAGTCTATGCACATGCGCCACTTACCACTCTTCTTTTGCACCAAGACCACATTGGAGAGCCATGTGGGATAGGCGATTGGTTCGATGAATCTAGCTTCCAATAGGTAGTGCACCTCGGCCTTGGCTACTTCAGTTTTCTCATCTGACATTTTCCGCAGTCGTTGCTTTTTTGGGCGCGCCGAAGGGTCGATGCCTAGGCTGTGCTCGATGATGGAGCGGCTGACCCCAACCAGATCGAGGGCGGACCAAGCGAAGACGTCCTTGTTTTGGGAGAGATAGGAAAGGAGTTTTTCCTCGTCTCGTGAGGTCAGGTCTTCGCTTATTACTACCGTCTGCCTAGGCATTGTCGGATCGAGGGGTACTGCCTTCGTTCCATCGTTGCTTTGGAGCTGTGCTTTGGCTTTTTCTTTGATCGGACGACTGTTTTCACAGCCTTTGCGTTCTACCATTAGGCAGTGGACATTCCGTTGCCCTGGAACGAAGTCCCTTTCAATGTTGCGCGCTGTCTGCTGGTCGCCGTAGACGTTGATCACGCCTTGAGGGCCTGGTACTTTCATGCAGAGGTAGAGTCCATGAATGGTCGCCTCAAACTTGTTGATTGAGCCCTGACCCATTATAGCATTATACGGGTAAACCATATCGACAATGTCGAAGGTGACATGCTCACTTCGCGTATTGGGTGTTGTACCAAATGATAGGGGGAGTTCTATCTTGCCGATGGGGAAGGTGCCCTTGCCACCGAAGCCGTATAGTGGATTGTCTGCAAGTTTGAGTAGGCTGTGGCTTATTCCCATGCGGTCGAAGGCGTGCAGAAAGATGATGTCAGCTTGACTGCCGTTGTCGACCAGCACCTTGTGCAGGTCCCAACCTGCCACCCTGCAGGTGATCACCATGGCGTCTACATGAGGGGTGTTGCGCAAGTCGACGTCTCTGGCATCGAAGGTGAGCGGGACATGGGACCACTTTGTTTGCACTACTGGGGCAGTGAGAGCGACGTGGTTCATGCTTCAGTAGTGGTCCCTTATCTACCGTTTTGTTTCGAATTCGATGCTGGACCCTCCGGTGATCATGTGGATGACTCCACGATATGGTGGTTCGGTGAAGTCTTCATGCTTGGATGCTTGGGGTGGTTATGGTGTGGTGGATTTGGATGATGCGGGGGCGGTGGTGGTAGAACCTGCACCTCTTGATGGTGCTGGTAGGCGTGGTTGGGTGGATGCTGGATGTGTTCATCGTGGTAGGGTTGCTGGTGATGGTATGTGTGCGCGACGACCCTCTGGTTGTCGGCTGGTTGTGCCCTGGACATTCTGTCCCTGGTGGCCTTGGTTTCTGGACAATCCCTTGTTAGGTGCGCGCAGTCCTCGCCGTGAAACAAGCAGTAAAATTGGCGCAGCTGCTGTGTCCGTCCTCGGCCTCTCCCTCTGATGTTGTTGCCGCGGCCTTGGGGGGTATTCCTGACGACGGGCGGTCTCTCCAGCTGGATGCTAATTGGCGATGTTGTGCACTTATTGGTGACTGCGGTTGTCCCGCCCGGAGTCTAGCTGCTGTGGCCTGGTCCAGGTTCTGCTGGACTACGGAGGGTCCTTAGGCTTCCTCTGAGATTCAACCTTGCGTTGATGGAGCTCCTCAGACCTGTTCTCGAATAATTGGTATAGCTCCTATAGATTCTTGGGTGGGTCCCTGATACAATGACTATACAGGACGCTAGCCCGAAGACCGCTGATGGCGTAATGGATCGCGATGTGGTCGTTAACTGATGGCAGTTGCGATTTGAGGGTAAGGAATTTCCTGTAGTACTTGCGAAGGGTTTCCTTCTCTTTCTGCTTGCAGAGGGATAACTCGACCAGGGTGTCGGTGTCTGGTCGGTACCCTTGAAAGTTGAGCAAGAACTTGTCGCGAAGCCCCTTCCAGGAATCGATGGACAGTGGCGGTAACCTGGTGTACCAAGTCAAGGCCGAGCCTTCGAGCGCGATGATGAAGGATTTGGCCATTGTGGCGTCGTCCCCTCCGGACGATGCGACGGCAACCTGGTAGCTCATGATGTATTGAGCCGGGTCGGTACTGCCATTATATTTGGGGTAGGCGCCAGCCCTGAAGTTGGCGGGCCAAGGCGATGCTTGGAGTTGCGGAGCCAAGGGGCTTCGCTCGTCGAGGTAGTTGATCCCCTAGAAAGTTGCAGTGGGCGGAATGAAGGGGCCACGCTGTGGTATGAATAGGTCTCTAGCTTGGACACACTGCTGGAGAGGCGCTGGCGGTGCGGGTGGTCCGCGCTGCAGGTTGTATTGGCCTTCACCCTGCATGAGCGCGATCTCGTGCTCTAGCTCATGAGCTCTCTGCTCCTCATCTTGTATCATCTGACGCACCTTCGCTTGCATGGTGACTCGTTGGCGCTTGGCCTTGAGGATGTCTTTCTGCTTCTAAAGGTTGTGGTTCTTGATGCGCAGGGCTCGTAGCTGTAGCTGGTCTTTGGCTGAAATGCCGATGACTTCTCCGTCCTTATTGTGTCTTCGCCCTCTGGTAGAGCGAAGCCTGGTGGTGGCGCTTGCGGTGCGCCTTCGGAACTGCAGGTGCGTACAGTGCCTTCGAGGGTGGGATGGTCTTGGCGCTGTCTTTTGCTGACAGCGTCATCTTTGAAGGCCTCTTGGGAGGTGTCCGCGAGGGCCTTGCCTTTTTTCTCTGTCAATAGCGCTGCCTTCGCCGCTTCGTCGATGGATGGGGCGGCCTTCGAACTAGCTCGCTTGGGGGCCATCGCGGGTTGTTTTTCATAGCACGAATGGTGGGCGCCAAATGTTGGGAACCTTTCCGTTCGGGTAGGTTAATCCAACGGGGAAATGGAAAGGGCGTTTATAAGGTTTAGTACGGAATGTCAAAAGCTTCCTTCATCATTCGAGCGGGCAATGTACAGGGGTATTTATAGGCACTCGAGCGGCCGCTTGTCCCTTGACAAAGTCGTTTATGCCCTCGAGTACCTAGTTTATCCCTAGAATATTCCCACGAGGGGGGTTACAGGCAGTCATTACGGTAAAGGCTATTACAGACGCGACCTGTAACGCGTTTATCCTCGCGAGGCCCGTTACCATGGGCCGAATCCCACATGGGCCTCCCGGGGCGGTGACGACGTGGGAGACTCGTATACTTTGACAAAGCCTTCGTCTTGCAACAGCGAGACCGAAGGGGACCGCGTAGGTCTCCATCCAGTCGGCGCCTTCGGCTTGTTCGGACGTGTTCTATGGATGTAGCCTTCGTCGGAGTGATGAGGAGACGAAGGCATCGAGCGAAGGGTAGCGTGTTCGCCTTCGTCCCAACACCATACCCGTCTACTCATGGGTAAAATATACCGGCATCAATACCACTATAACCATCTAATAGAGCTCATCTTAACTAAAATAAAACCATTCTCTAGCTATCATTTGTCTAGATATCAAGTTATGTAATCATATGATTTGTTATATGTGAAGTTGAAGTTATTTTTATATATTTATTTAATATTTTGAGTGATTGGTATATTGGAATTTAAGACTTTTCTAGCGGGTATGGGTTACCCGATGGGTAAAAATACCCGCGCGGGTACAGGTATGTGTAAGATTTTATACCAACGAGCATATATGGGTAACCCGACGGTTAGAATTTTTTTATGAGTACGGATATGGAATGGTACCGACAGATATATACCCATTGCCATCCCTAAGTCCTACATTTCACCATGGTTCGGTTTCTTTTATGCACCGCAGCGTTTTCGTTCCGTATAGTTCACAGCGAAAGGGAAACAGATGAGAGGTCGGTCCTCGCTCGGCACAAAAGCAGAGGCGTTCATTAGCGCAGTTCTCAGGCTCAAAGGAAACGAATGGGTGGCCCAAGGCCCAAAACTAAGATGGGCTGCGTCCACCAACCGGGAACGCAATCCACTATATTCTTCTTCTTGAAAAAAGAGCGAAGACAATTCCAGCTATTGGTTTCCGGAATGGGGATAAACTTTTGGAATCGTGGCTTCAAAATAAAAGGCACGTCTAAGATCGAGCTAAAAGATATGGGTTTTCACCTATAAGGACTTGTTCGGTTAGCTCTTAGTCCATGTGGATTGAGTGGGATTGTATAGGTTTGAATCCCAAACAAGTCAAACTTTTTCTTAATTTTTTCTAATCACATTCAATCTATGTGTATCGGGAATAACTGAACAAAGACTAATGTGATTTCTGCATATTTCTAATGGTATGTACTCTATGAGAGTAAATAAATTGGGAATATTCTTTATTCATGTCCCATTTTGTAGACCTCATTTGGATTGGAGGAAGAATGCAGGAAACATACAAGAAACTCAATCTTGAGAAATCAGCTTTTGTCTCATCGTTTGGAATAAAGGAACTGGTAGAAAACTTCCCAAAGGAACGACAATTGCACATGTACATTTGGAGGAATCTAAAAATGGGCTATGAGGGAACTGGTAGAAAACTTTCACATTGTTGCTCGTTGGCTCGCTTGCTAACCATACTCAGGCTCCCTTCTCTACTAAAAATCCTAAATCTCAACCAAAGAGGTCCTTCCATACAATAGATTTCAAATAATGAGCAGATTTTCGTAGTTGAAAGAGAAATCTACACCTACCCCACGTTCCATTGTGTTCTCATCACAATTTATAGAAGTATTTATCCACCACGCCTTGATTTTGTATTACTAATCGTTTTTTCCTTCTACCCTCCCCTTCACGCCATCCTCCCTCACCTGGCGCGCGCCCTCCACATCGATGTCGTCCCTAGCAACTCTCCTCTGTTGACTGTAACATCCTGAATTTTGGGTATAAAATCTTCTTTGCTCTATACTTAAAATTCAGGTGTTACCCTCTCTTTTTCTTACTTTCTTTCTCTTTTTTAAATAATGGTGAGTTATTTTGTTATATATTGGCGTAAGCCTAGTGAAGTGAACCCTAGAATTGCTTTGGTTGTTGCATTCTTGCTGTCACATAGTGTTTCTGAGTGCAATAGGTATTTGAAACATGTTGATATACATTATAGAAGCTTTTGGTAAATTTTCGTATTTTCGGGATATTTTTCTATTTTCTGGAAACAAAATTCTATTTATTTGATGTACTTAAAATATTTTTCGAAGTTCTAAATATGTTTTTTGGGTTCAATACGTGTCAAAACATTTCTAGAATTTTTCTAAATTTTTTGGAAGTTTCTATAATATTTTGAGAATTAAAAATGATTTTTTGTATTTTCTAGAATTAGTAAATGCTAAAATCCGAATTTGACCCGAATTTTATTTCGTCTAAATCCTAAAAATATATATATGATCTGTTGTTCCTCGGCGAGCTTTTTCCAAAACACAAAACTGTTTCCTAATATTCGATCTAAATCTCTCGGAATTGCTCGCCGAAGTTCGAGGCGGTTCCAACTCTAACGATAACTCCGTCGAGAAATTACTTTCAATCCGTGCATCGTTGGCAAAATACAAGGATACCGCTGCGTTCGTCTCGTTGAGAACTTCGTCTTGGTGCCTTCGGTTAGGGGTGAAAACGGGCGGATACGGACGGATAGTAGCTCATCCTGTATCCTACCCTAATGTATTTAAAACGGATTCGGGATCAGATACGGATAGTTAGAAACGGGACGGATACGAATACAGGGGCCGGATATTTATCCGGGCGTATAAGTGACGGATACGGATATTATTTGATCGGATATCGGATACTTGTCGGATAATGCATTAACTGGTTATCATAAAATATTCTTGTTCGACCACAAAATTGCAAGTTAATTAATACTAATAAACATTTAATAGAAGATAATCTCAAGTTCCAACATAAAAATGGTAAAGTAAAGTATTGATTATGTTGAAACTTAGATACTTAGAGTGATTTCACGTGTAACTCACGCAATAAGTGGAAATAAAATAGAAGAAACGTTGTCATCTTGTGGATTTTATGGTCCCATTATTTTTTATGACTATATGTGGCAATTTATGAGGCTATTTGTACATTATTAATTTCTTTCTACATAAAATCGTCAAAATATAATTAAAATTCATAAATACACTAGTTTTGACCCAAAATTGTAAAAAGCTTACCAAAACAAATAAACATTCTATTCAAATAAAACCTCAAGTCACCACCTAAAAATGATAAGTGAAATATTAATTATGTTGAAACTTCGATATATAAAATAATTTCACGTGTAACTCATGCAATAAGTGGGAGTGGAATGGAAGAAACTGAAAGTGAAATGTGCCCTTGGGCCATTTCTATAAGGTTCTGGTGATTAAGTGCTCCACATAAATGCTTTGAGTAATATTTGTGCCAAAGACTCAAGAAGTGCAAATCAAGACTAAAGGTATGTTTCTAGACTTAGTACATTATTTTGAAGACTAATGTATTATGTCTAAGTGCTAGAAACAGGAGAAATCGTTTTGGAGAAAAGTTGGCTATGTACAGCCAAAAGGCTGCTCGGTCTGGGTGCACCGAACTGTCCGGTGGTGCACCGGACAGTGTCCGGTGTGCCAGGACCAGTCCCGATGAACAGCCTACTCTCGGGTCTCGACGGCGGCGTACGGCTATAAATCACCGGACTGTCCGGTGGTGCACCGGACTGTCCTGTGAGTCGTCTGCGGCGAAGTCGCCGCTCTCGGGAAACAGTCAACAGCGTACGGCTAAAATTCACCAGACTGTCGGTGGTGCACCGGACTGTCCGGTGAGCCAACGGTCGACTGCGCCAACGGTCGACCGCGCAATCCGCGTGTGATGCGTGGCCGAGCCAACGGTCTGATGGGGGCACCGGACTGTCCGGTGTGCACCGGACAGTGTCCGGTGCGCCAACAGCTCCAAATCTTCAACGGTCGGCTGCGCCAATTTAGGAAAGCAATCTGCACCGGACAGTGAATAGTGGATGTCCGGTGGTGCATCGGACTGTCCGGTGCGCCACCCGATAGAAGGCAAGAATTGCCTTCCCAGATTGCTTCCAACGGCTCCTAGCTACCTTGGGGCTATAAAAGGGACCCCTAGGCGCATGGAGGAGTACACCAAGCATACTTTGAACATTCTAAGACTCTCACACTCCATCTCGGCACACTCGATTGATCTTCTTATTGATTTGAGCTCCATTCTAGTGGTGAACTTGTTGCATTTCATTTTAGCTCAAGTCTTGGCCTGTGTGTGTGTGTATTGCTGTGGATTTGTGTGTGTTGCTCCCCTCCCTTACTCTAGTGCGTTCATTGATATTTGTTGTAAGGGCGAGAGGCTCCAATTTGTGGAGATTCCACGCAAACGGGATATAGTGAAAGAAAGCAAAACACCGTGGTATTCAAGTTGATCATTGGATCACTTGAAAGGGGTTGAGTGCAACCCTCGTCCATTGGGACGCCACAACGTGGAGGTAGACAAGTGTTGCACTTGTCGAACCACATGATAACTCGCGTGTCTCTTGTGATTGCTTTTTGTGTGATTATTGTATTCGCAAGAGCTCTCTTTATAGTCACTTGGCATTATCTCTCTAACACTTAACCAAGTTTTGTGGCTATAAGTCTTAAGTTTTTACAGGATCACCTATTCACCCCCCCCCTCTAGGTGCTCTCAATTGGTATCGGAGCTGTTCTCTTCACGAAAGGGACTAATCACCCGAAGAGATGGATCCTAAGGGAAAGGTGATGGTGGTCAATGATAAGGAGAAGGAATCCGTCTTCAACGAGCCAAGAGACAATAAGCCCACTGACTCTGGCTCGAGTCACAAAAAGAAGGACGGGAAGAAGAAGAGGCGCATCAAGAAGATAGTCTACTACGACAGCGACGAGTCATCTTCTTCCCAAAGAGACGACGACTACGACGAGAAAAAGAAAACGGTCAACTCAAACTTTTCTTTTGATTATTCTTGTATTCCGTCTAACTCCAACGCTCATTTACTTTCAATTCCACTTGGGAAACCTTCTCACTTCGATGGAGAGGACTACGGATTTTGGAGTCACAAAATGAGTAGCCATTTGTTCTCTCTTCATCCAAGTCTATGGGAGATAGTAGAAAATGGAATGAATTTTGATAGTACGGATAACCCCATGTTTATCAATGAACAAATTCACAAAAATGCACAAGCTACCACTGTTCTATTAGCATCTTTGTGCAGGGAAGAATACCATAAGGTGAGCGGCTTGGATAACGCCAAGCAGATTTGGGACACCCTCATGATCTCACATGAGGGGGACGACGTCACCATGATCACCAAGATGGAGTTGGTGGAGGGCGAACTAGGAAGGTTCGCAATGATCAGGGGGGAGGAGCCAACTCAAACGTACAACAGGCTCAAGACCCTGGTCAACAAAATAAGGAGTTATGGAAGCATGAGATGGACGGACCACGACGTCGTCCGGCTTATGCTAAGGTCCTTCACTGTCCTTGATCCTCATCTTGTAAACTCTATTCGTGAAAATCCTAGGTACACCAAGATGACGCCCGAGGAAATACTCGGAAAGTTTGTAAGCGGGCGAATGATGATCAAGGAGGAGAGATATGTTGATGAGGCGCTAAATGGCCCAATGCCAATCCACGAGCCTCAAACTGTTGCTCTCAAAGCAACAAGTAGCAGGGAGGCGCTACCTAGCAAGGTGGCGCAAGTTGAGGCGGCCGGGCTTAATGAGGAAGAAATGGCCCTCATCATCAAGCGCTTCAAGACGGCGCTAAAGGGTCGCAAGGAGCATCCCAACAAAAGCAAGACGAAGGGAAAACACTCCTTCTTTAAATGTGGTAAGTATGGTCATTTTATAGCAAATTGTCCCGACAATACTAATGACCAGGAACAAGAGAAAAGTGGGAAGAGGGAAAAGAAGAAGGCCTACAAGAAGGCGAAGGGCGAGGCGCACCTCGGCGAAGAGTGGGACTCGGATTGTTCGTCGTCCGACTCCGACGACGAAGGACTCACCGCCTCGGCCTTCAACAAGTCATCGCTCTTCTCCAACGAGCGCCATACTTGACTAATGGCAAAGGAAAAGAAGGTAAACACTAGAGAAACTCCTAAGTACTCTACTTCTAGTGATGAGGACTCCAGTGATGATGAAATTGACTACACTAGCTTGTTTAAAGGATTAGATAGAGCTAAGGTAGAAAAGATTAATGAGCTGATTGATGCATTGAATGAAAAAGATAGACTGCTAGAAAAGCAAGAGGATCTTTTATATGAAGAGCATGATAAATTTGTAAGTGTGCAAAAGTCTCTTGCTTTAGAAGTTAAAAGGAATGAAATGTTTTCATGTGAATTATCTACTTGTCATGAGACTATGGCTAGCTTAAGAAGTATTAATGATGATTTAAATGCTAAGCTAGATGTAGTAAATAAATCTAGTTCTTGTGTAGAGCATGTTGTGATTTGCAATAGGTGTAAGGATTTTAATGTTGATGCTTGTAGTGAACATTTAATTTCCATAACTAGATTAAATGATGAAGTGGCTAGTCTTAATGCCCAACTTAAGACTAGCAAAAATGACTTCGATAAACTAAAATTTACAAGGGATGCCTACACTGTTGGTAGACATCCCTCTATTAAGGATGGGCTTGGCTTTCGAAGGGAAGCCAAGAACTTAACAAGTCAAAGGGCTCCCATCTCCGCCAAGGACAAAGGGAAGGCCCCTATGACTAGTAGTCAAAAGAATCATGCATTTATTTATGATAGAAAATTTTCTAGGAATGCTCATCATAATAGGAGTTTTAATGCTTATGATTCATATACCATGATCGGTTCAAGTTCTTCCTTTGTGCATAGTAGAAATATGCCTAGGAACAATGTTGTTCATCATGTACCTAAGAAAATGCAAAATAAATCTGCTACTGTTTTTCATGCCTGCAACACTGATTTTGTACTTTCATGTAAAAATAAGAGAGTGGTTGCTAGGAAATTGGGGGCAAAATGCAAGGGAGGTAAAACTTGCATTTGGGTCCCTAAGGCTATTGTTACTAACCTTGTAGGACCCAACAAGAGTTGGGTACCTAAAACCCAAGCCTAATTTGCCTTGCAGGTTTATGCATCCGGGGGCTCAAGCTAGATTATCGATAGCGGATGCACAAACCACATGACGGGGGAGAAGAAGATGTTCACCTCCTACGTCAAGAACAAAGATTCCCAAGACTCAATCATATTCGGTGACGGGAATCAAGGCAAGGTTAAAGGACTAGGAAAGATAGCTATTTCATCCGAGCATTCCATATCTAATGTGTTTTTAGTTGAATCGCTCGAGTATAACTTGTTGTCCGTTAGTCAATTATGTAATATGGGTTACAATTGCTTATTTACAAATGTAGATGTGTCTATCTTTAGAAGGAGTGATGGTTCATTAGCTTTTAAGGGTGTACTAGACGACAAACTTTATTTAGTTGATTTTTCGAAAGAGGAGGCCGGTCTAGATGCATGCTTAATTGCTAAGACTAGCATGGGCTGGCTGTGGCATCGCCGTCTAGCACATGTTGGGATGAAGAACCTTCACAAACTTCTAAAGGGAGAACATGTGTTAGGTCTAACAAATGTGTTTTTCGAAAAAGATAGACCTTGTGCAGATTGTCAAGCAGGTAAACAGGTGGGAAGCGCGCATCACAACAAGAATGTGATGACTACATCAAGACCTCTGGAGCTACTGCATATGGACCTCTTCGGACCCGTCGCCTACCTTAGCATCGGGGGAAGTAAGTATGGTCTTGTTGTTGTTGATGTTTTTTCCCGCTTCACTTGGGTATTATTTTTGCAGGACAAATCAGAAACCCAAGGGTCCCTCAAGCGCTTCTTAAGGAGAGCTCAAAATGAATTTGAGCTCAAGGTGAAGAAGATAAGGTGCGACAATGGGTCCAAGTTCAAGAATCTTCAAGTGGAGGAGTACCTTGAGGAGGAAGGAATCAAGCACGAGTTCTCCGCTCCCTACACACCACAGCAAAACGGTGTGGTAGAGAGGAAGAACAGGATGCTCATAGACATGGCAAGGACGATGCTTGGAGAATTCAAGACGCCCGAGCGGTTTTGGTCGAAAGCTGTGAACACAGCTTGCCACGCCATAAACTGGGTCTACCTTCATCGCCTCCTCAAGAAGACGTCGTACGAACTACTAACCGGTAACAAACCCAACATTTCATATTTTCGAGTTTTTGGGAGTAAATGCTACATTCTAGTGAAGAAAGGTAGGAATTCAAAATTTGCTCCCAAAGTTGTACAAGGGTTTTTGTTAGGTTATGACTCAAATACAAAGACGTATAGAGTCTTCAACAAATCATCGAGCTTGGTTGAAGTCTCTAGCGACGTTGTATTTGATGAAACTAATGGCTCTCCGAGAGAGCAAGTTGATCTTGATGATATAGATGAAGACGATGTTCCAACGGACGCAATTCGTACCATGGCGATTGGAGATGTGCGACCACAGGAACACCAAGTGCAAGATCAACCTTCTTCCTCAACAATGGTGCACCCCCCAACTCAAGTTGATGAACAGGTTCCTCAAGAGGAGGCGTGTGATCAAGGGGGAGCACAAGAAGACCAAGTTGAGGAGGAAGAAGCACCACAGGCTCCTTCAACTCAAGTTCGAGCGATGATTCAAAAGAATCATCCTGTCGGCCAGATTTTGGGTGACATATGCAAGGGAGTAACCACTCGCTCTAGATTAGCTATTTTTTGTGAGCATTACTCTTTTGTCTCTTCTATTGAGCCTTTTAGGGTAGAAGAGGCCTTGCTAGATCCGGACTGGGTGTTGGCCATGTAGGAAGAGCTCAACAACTTCAAGCGAAATGAAGTTTGGACACTGGAGCCACGTCCCAAGCAAAACGTTGTGGGAACCAAGTGGGTATTCCGCAACAAACAGGACGAGCACGGGGTGGTGACAAGGAACAAGGCTCGACTTGTGGCAAAAGGTTATGCCCAAGTCGCAGGTTTGGACTTTGAGGAGACTTTTGCTCCTGTGGCTAGGCTAGAGTCAATTCGTATTTTGTTAGCCTATGCCGCTCACCATTCTTTCAGGTTGTTTCAAATGGACGTGAAGAGCGCTTTCCTCAACGGGCCAATCAAGGATGAGGTGTACGTGGAGCAACCCCCTGGCTTTGAGGATGAACGGTACCCCGACCACGTGTGTAAGCTCTCTAAGGCGCTCTATGGACTTAAGCAAGCCCCAAGAGCATGGTATGAATGCCTTAGAGACTTTTTAATTGCTAATGCTTTCAAGGTTGGGAAAGCTGATCCAACTCTTTTTACTAAGACTTGTGATGGTGATCTATTTGTGTGCCAAATTTATGTCGATGACATAATATTTGGTTCTACTAACCAAAAGTCTTGTGAAGAGTTTAGCAGGGTGATGACTTAGAAATTCGAGATGTCGATGATGGGCAAGTTAAACTACTTCCTTGGGTTCCAAGTGAAGCAACTCAAGGACGGCACCTTCATCTCTCAAACTAAGTACATGCAAGACTTGCTCAAGCGGTTTCAGATGAAGGACGCCAAGCCCGCAAAGACTCCAATGGGAACCGACGGACATGTCGACCTCAACAAAGGAGGTAAGTCCGTTGATCAAAAGGCATACCGGTCCATGATAGGGTCTTTACTTTATTTATGTGCTAGTAGACCGGATATTATGCTTAGCGTATGCATGTGTGCTAGATTTCAATCCGACCCAAGGGAGTGTCACCTTATGGCCGTTAAGCGAATTCTTAGATATTTAGTTGCTACGCCTTGCTTAGGGATCTGGTATCCAAAGGGGTCTACCTTTGACTTGATTGGATACTCAGACTCCGACTATGCTGGATGTAAGGTTGATAGGAAGAGTACATCAGGGACGTGCCAATTCCTAGGAAGGTCCCTGGTGTTGTGGAGTTCTAAGAAACAAATTTCCGTTGCCCTATCCATCGCTGAGGCCGAGTACGTTGCCGCAGGACAGTGTTGCGCGCAACTACTTTATATGAGGCAAACCTTCAGGGACTTTGGCTACAATCTGAGCAAAGTCCCACTCCTATGTGACAATGAGAGTGCAATCCGCATGGCGGACAATCCTGTTGAACACAGCCTCACAAAGCACATAGACATCCAGCATCACTTTTTGAGAGACCACCAGCAAAAGGGAGATATCGAAGTGTTTTATGTTAGCACCGAGAACCAGCTAGCCGATATCTTTACCAAGCCTTTAGATGAGAAGACCTTTTGCAGGCTGCGTAGTGAGCTAAATGTCTTAGATTCGCGTAACTTGGATTGATCTAGAGCATACATGTGTTTTATGCCTTTGATCATGTTCCATTATGCATTTTATTGCTTATTTATGGTGCTCAAGTTGTGCAAGAGGTCCCCGGACCTCACAAGTCCATCTGTGAATGATGCACATATTTAGGGGGAGAAATGCCACAACTTGATCCCTTGAGACTAACCATGTGTTTGAGTGTTCTTAATTTAGTCTCAAAGGAGGATTGAAAGGGAAAAGGTGAACTTGGACCATGCAAGACTTCCACTGCACTCCGATGAGAGGGTAATTTACTCCAAATTCATCTCCGTGCTCTTATTGCCTTTTTACTCTTAATTGAAGATTTTGGTGAGGCAATGGGGTTTAAGGGCCAATAATGATCCCGTTTTGGTGCTTAATGCCAAAGGGGGAGAAATTAAGGCCAAAGCAAATGGATCAACTACCACTTGAGAATTTTGAAAATAGTAGAGCTTTTGTTTTGGCAAAATACTAGTTAGAGCTTTTGTTTTGGCAAAATATTGTTGTTGTCTCTTATTGTCAAAAGTTGGTCTCTTGTGAGGAGAATGTTTGATTATGGGAAAAAGGGGGAGTTTTTGAATCTTTGATCAATTTCTCTTGGAATACCTCTCTCTACGCCTCAATAAGTGAATTTGACTTAGAGATAGGAAATTGAGTTTAATTTGAAAAAACAAACCATGTGGTGGCAAATAATGATCCGAATATGCCAAATTTGAATCAAAAACAATTTTTTGTTCTCATTTGCATTTATGTTGCACTTCTTTAGTTGCCTTTTGTTGTGTTGGCATAAATCACCAAAAAGGGGGAGATTGAAAGGGAAATGTGCCCTTGGGCCATTTCTATAAGGTTTTGGTGATTAAGTGCTCCACACAAATGCTTTGAGTAATATTTGTGCCAAAGACTCAAGAAGTGCAAATCAAGACTAAAGGTATGTTTCTAGACTTAGTACATTGTTTTGAAGACTAATGTATTATGTCTAAGTGCTAGAAACAGGAGAAATCGTTTTGGAGAAAAGTTGGCTATGTACAGCCAAAAGGCTGCTTGGTCTGGGTGCACCGGACTGTCCGGTGGTGCACCGGACAGTGTCCGGTGTTCCAGGACCAGTCCCGATGAACAGCCTACTCTCGGGTCTCGACGGCGGCGTACGGCTATAAATCACCGGACTGTCCGGTGGTGCACCGGACTGTCCGGTGAGTCGTCTGCGGCGAAGTCGCCGCTCTCGGGAAACAGTCAACAGCGTACGGCTAAAATTCACCGGACTGTCCAGTGGTGCACCGGACTGTCCGGTGAGCCAACAGTCGACTGCGCCAACGGTCGACCGCGCAATCCGTGTGTGACGCGTGGCCGAGCCAACGGTCTGATGGGGGTACCGGACTGTCTCGTGTGCACCGGACAGTGTCCGGTGCGCCAACGGCTCCAAATCTTCAACGGTCGGCTGCGCCAATTTAGGAAAGCAATCTGCACCGGACAGTGAACAGTGGATGTCCGGTGGTGCACCGGACTGTCCGGTGCGCCACCCAACAGAACGCAAGAATTATCTTTCCAGATTGCTTCCAACGGCTCCTAGCTGCCTTGGGGCTATAAAAGGGACCCTTAGGCGCATGGAGGAGTACACCAAGCATACTTTGAACATTCTAAGACTCTTACACTCCATCTCGGCACACTCGATTGATCTTCTTAGTGATTTGAGCTCCGTTCTAGTGGTGAACTTGTTGCATTTCATTTGAGCTCAAGTCTTGGCTTGTGTGTGTGCGTATTGCTGTGGATTTGTGTGTGTTGCTCCCCTCCCTTACTCTAGTGCGTTCATTGATATTTGTTGTATGGGCGAGAGGCTCCAAGTTGTGGAGATTCCTCGCAAACGGGATATTCAAGTTGATCATTGGATCACTTGAAAGGGGTTGAGTGCAACCCTCGTCCATTGGGACGCCACAACATGGAGGTAGACAAGTGTTGTACTTGTCGAACCACGGGATAACTCACGTGTCTCTTGTGATTGCTTTTTGTATGATTATTATGATTCACAAGAGCTCTCTTTATAGTCACTTGGCATTATCTCTCTAACACGTAACCAAGGTTTGTGGCTATAAGTCTTAAGTTTTTACAGGATCACCTATTCACCCCCCTCTAGGTGCTCTCAGAAACACCAACATCTTGTGGATTTTATAGTCCAAATGTTTTTGAGAACTATATGTGGATATATATTGTGTCCCCGTAAAAATTCATGAATTTTTAGGCTATTTGGTGTATTATTAATTTTTGTTGTAGAAAATCATCAAAATACAATTAAATTCATAAAAATATTGTAGCGTCGACCGGAAATTGCAAATAAGTTACCAATATTAATAAATAGTTTATAAAAAGATAATCCTAAGTTCCCACATGGAGATAATCTTAAGTTCCCACATAGAGATGATAAAGTCTATTATTTTGATATAAATTTAGACATTATTTCAATGATTTTGGCCTAAAGATATGTTTAAACAAAAATGTGTTGTACTACAAAGTTATAGATCTCTTCGAGCTCTACAATTTTCATATAAACTTTATCTTCATCCGATTTCATATGTAAAAGTTATGATTTTTATAACTATATTATTATGCAGAAAAAGAAAAAACGGGTACCCGAATTCCGGGTACCCGTATCCGACCCGAATATCCGGGTATTTACCGGATAGTACTCGCTCCGTATCCGACCTGAATCCGAAGTTGTACTATCCGGATATTATCCGTATCCGTCCCGAATATAAAAATACCCATATCCGTATCCGAAAATAGTCCCAAATCAATATCCGTATCCGGTACCCGTTTGGGGTACCTGGCCGTTTTCACCCCTACCTTCGGTTCATCGATCCGATCTTCAGTTCAACGCGAGTTTTCGGCATCGTCGTCCGTAGAAGTTCTTCGTTTTCCTCTCAGTTTGCGCAGCCCTTTCATCCATCGCAGCCCATCTACCTCTCCCTCACCTCCCGGGCCCCGGCGCCCCCGGCCTTCATCTCCCCACCCCCATGTCGGGCCTCCCCTCCCTTTTCCCTTACCCGCGCACTCCCACCTTTGCCGGCCACTGCCTGTTGCACGGGCTCGCTCGAGCAGCCGCCCTATAGGGCCCCCTCCCCGCAATCCACGTACGTGGCTGTGGCCATGTCCTAGCAGCCCTCCCTCAGTTGGCCCTTCTCTTCCCGCTCCGTTTTTCTTTTTTCGTGTAACTTCTCACGGCGGGAGATGGCCAGTGGTGGAAGACAACCACAAAAGAGCCAGTCCGAACGGAGAAAAAAAATTTAGTGCAGCACTACTATAAATTAGAGTGTTTGCAGCCCCTCACAAAAAGGATGATAGACCCCACCTACAGGTCCATCAGATAACGTTTTAGTTGTATTATTGCTGCTGCAAGTGGGGTCTATACTTCTTTCGTGAGAGGCTGCAAACACACTGGTTTGCAGCAGTGCTGCACCAAATTTTTTTTTCCCATACGGTCCCTTGTGGCTGCGACCCCATCTGGTCCTACGTAACTTCGGTTCGACCAATCACATCGCGACACACATGTAATTTACTAAAAATATGATATCTTTTATACTAAACCTTCGTTTTATCATGTTCAAGTTGCGTTAAATTTGTAATGACATTGTCCATATTTTAACAATATTATTTCACCATAACACATGTTTTAAAAAAATTATTAAATATTTGTTTGACTAATATTTATTAAATTAGTGTTCCAATTAAATCTAATTTATCGTTTTTAATTTGCACTTTTATAAATAAACATTAACATGGTTAATATTAACTTAAATACTTTTTATTTAACAATTGTTTAGTATAAACCCGATATCTACTAGTGATTCTCAAGTATCGTGTGCGCTGTTTACGTGTTGTTCGCGCGTGTTGTACTCGTTGTCGTGTTATTCTCGCACAACGTCGTTTGAGTGGCATCAAGCAATTCGCATGCGTCATCGCGCTATCCGCGCGTCATTCGCACGCTATCGCGCGTTTTTTCGCATGCCATCCGCGTGCTGTTTCACGTAGTGTCGGGTACCATAATTAGGGGTACCCCCAACGCTCCTAATCACGGCTGGTTAACACCCTCAGACCAACTGACGGGTGCGGTTCAAGCCAAGACTTCGTCTACCCAAAGGACGCGATCTTACCCGAGCCCAGCCTCGGGTTGGAACAGTGGTCCCAGACGAATTCACGCCTAGCCCGAGGGCCTCCTCAGACGGCAGGGGCCCCCTCGGCTCTCCCGAGGCCCCGCTCGGGCAGGCTTCGTCGTGAAGCAACCTTGGCCATACCGCCTCACCAACCGACCGCTTCGCAGGCGCATTAAATGCGGGGGATGCCTGACGCCGTATCCTGACACACGCGCCTAAGTCGGCCAGGCCGAAGTGACCGCAGTCACTTCGCCCCTCCTCTTTACTGTCCGATATGACAAAAAAACAGCGCCGCCCGCTCCGCTCCGACTGCCGTGTCAGCCACCCCGACAACGACTGACAACAGGTCACGATCAACTACCGAGCTCAAGCCCCAGGCGCAATAGGAAGCTCCGCCTCGCCCAACCTCAGACTCTAGCCTCGGGAGGAGGTCTCCGCCTCGCCCAACCCCCGGGCTCGGCCTCGACTCCAGTCTCGGGAGGAATCACGTCCTCGCCCGACCCCGGCCTCGGCCACAAGAGAAGTCTCTGCCTCGATCGACCCTGGGCTCGGACTGATCGTGCTGATAGGGGATGCATCATTCCCCTACTCCTAGCCTGCTCAGGCTACAAGGAATAATACTGGCGTCCCATCTGACTTACCCCAGCGACGGGTAATGATGGTGCCCTGCGTGCGCCATGACACCGGTGGCTCTCCGCCCCTTACGACAGCAAGGAGACATCAGCAGGGTCCTCGCCGCGCTGCCAGCTGTGCTCCTACAGGACTCAGGCGCTCCTCCGGCGGCCACGCCATCACATGTACAGCGCCCAAGCTCTCCCCCGACGGCCACGTTGGCATGTACACAGGGCTTAGGCACTCCACTGCCGGACACGTTAGCGCATAGCTACGCCCCCTGTTGTACACCTGGACTCTCTCCTTGCCTCTATAAAAGGGGAGTCTAGGGCAACCCTGAGGGAGGTTGGGGGTTCGCGCGAGGGAAGCAGCGGACGAGCTCTGTGTCCCCCTCTCTCTTTCTCCCTCACGCGACGCGCTTGTAACCCCTACTGCGAGCGGCACCCCTGGTGCAGGATAATACACGGCTTGTCCCACATCTTGTGTTCCATCCCGTGCCAACCCATTTGGGCAGGGACACGCAGCGACAATTTACTCGTCGGTCCAAGGACCCCCTCGGGGTCGAAACGCCGACAGTTGGCGCGCCAGGTAGGGGCCTGCTGCGTGTTAACGAACACCTTCCCGTTGAGATCCAGATGGGGAGTCTTCAGCAACCTCTCCAGCCCGGGACGGTGCTCCGCTTTGGGAGTCTTGAGTTCATGTCCCTCGACGGCAGCTACGACATGGTACTCCTCCCCCCGCGACGCGACGACAACGACGGTCTTCGACTCGCACGACGACGATGAGCTCTACGACAGCATCTCCCCACGGCAGAAGAGGAGCACTCCGGTCGTCCCCCGCCACCCTCCTCGCCGGAGGAGGCGGAGACGGGGCAACCATGGCCACGCAGGAGGCGGCACCTTGTCGGCTGTCGCACTAGAGCGAGTCGACGACGCCGGCATTCCCCCGCGGGACATGTCGAGCATTGCCCTCGCACCTGAGGCGACGGGGCGTGTCACTTCCCCGCGATGTGTCAGCCCCAAGCGGACTGATGACGCCAGCACCCTCGCGAAGGACCTGCTGGGCGTTACCCTCGTACCTAAGATGACGGTGTGCACCGCCCCCGACGCGACTTCACCACCGTCCAACGACCAAGAGGTACCGTCCGTTTTCCATCCCATACCTTTTCGGTTCAGCTTCGATCCACCTAGCAACCCCGCAATGGTGAGCGCCTTCGTAAAGGCGTATCCAAACCTTCCGAGGTACCACATGTGGTCGACCTGGGACCGACTGACAGCCGTCTCGACCTTCGGACTGGCGGGTTCTGAGGAAGAGGACATCCCTGACTCCGGTTGGGATTTCTCTGCCCTCAATGACCCTGGTGCCATGCAGGGCTTCATGTCCGCATGTGACCACTGCCTCTCCGGTTGTTCTGACGATGGCCATGACCTTGATGACGAGGGTTACGACCCAAGTCGCGAATGCTTCCACGTCGATCTGGGAGATCACAACGAAGGCAACCACCTCGGTATGCCAGAGGTTGACGATCCCCCTGGGCCCTCATCTCGCGTTGACATCATGCGGGAGCTAGCTGTCGTCCCAGTCCCTGCGGGGGGTCAGGACATACAGCTCGAGCAAATCCGTGAGATGCAGGCCTGGGTCGACGGGAAAGTAGGCTGGCTTGTACAGCTCCGACAGAGCATCGAATAGGAGTGGGCAGGCCGATCACTCGCCGGAGAAGCCTGTCACCGGGCCCAAGACATCCGGCACCGCATTGTCGACAATGCCAGGGCAGCGCTGCCTCCGGCCGTCAGCGGGTCCGGCCAGGACCTAGCTGCAGCGACGATGCTGCTTCGGGCCATGCCGGAGCCATCCACCACCGAGGGACGTCGCATCCAGGGCGAACTCAAGAATCTTCTAGAGGGCGCTGCGGTTTTACGAGCCGAGAGCTCTGCCTCCCGTAGGTGAGCTGACCCCTCGGAGCATCACGCGGTGTCCTCCTGGCGCATTCGGGAAGCCTCGGTCCGCCCCGAGCGTACACGGGACAAGGCGCCCACCGCTCGGGAACGCCTCGACAAAGAGCACCACCCTCTCGACCATCGAGCCCGCCTCAACGAGAAGGTGCGCCGAGGCTACCATCCCAGGCGTGGGGGACGCTACAACAGCGAGGAGGACCGCAGTCCTTCACCCGAACCACCCGGTCCGCGAGTCTTCAGCCGGGCCATACGACGAGCACCATTCCCTGCCCGTTTCTGAGCCCCGACTACTATCACCAAGTACTCGGGGGAGACGAGGCCGGAGCTGTGGCTCGCGGACTACCGACTGGCCTACCAGTTGGGAGGGACAGATGATGTCAACCTCATCATCCGTAATCTACCCCTTTTCCTCTCCGACGCCGCCCGAGCCTGGCTGGAGCATCTGCCTCCTGCGCAGATCTCCGACTGGGATGATCTGGTCAAAGATTTTGCGGGGAACTTCCAAGGCACGTACGTGCGCCCTGGGAACTCGTGGGACCTCCGAAGCTGCCGCCAGCAGCTAGGGGAGTCCCTCCGAGAGTACATCCGGCGGTTTTTGAAGCAGCACACTGAGCTGCCCAACGTTACCGACTCGGATGTCATCGGGGCTTTCCTTGCCGGCCCCACTTGCCGGGACCTGGTGAGCAAACTGGGGCGCAAGACTCCCACACGCGCGAGAGAACTGATGGACGTCGCCACCAAGTTCGCCTCGGGTCAAGAGGCAGTCGAAGCCATCTTCCGGAAGGATAAGTAGCCTCAGGGGGAGCCAAAGACAGACGCCCCTGAGGCGTCCGCCCATCGGGGCACGAAGAAGAAGGCCAAAACAAGTCGCGAGCGAAGCGCGATGCCGCAGACACGAATCTCGTCGCTGCGGCCGAGCACAGGAACCCTCGGAAACCACCTGGAGGGGCCGGCGCGTTCGACAAGATGCTCAAAGAGTCGTGCCCCTATCACCAGGGGCCCGTCAAGCACACCCTCGAAGAATGTATCATGCTCCGACGCCACTTCCATAAGACTGGGTCCCCGGCGGAGGATGGCAAGGGCCATGACAACGACAAGAAGGAGGGCGGCAAGGAAGAGGGATTCCCGGAAGTTCATAACTGCTTCATGATCTACGGCGGGCAGGCGGCGAATGCCTCGGCTCGACACCGCAAGCAGGAGCGCCGGGAAGTCTGCTTGGTGAAGGTGGCGGCGCCAGTCTACCTAGACTGGTCTGACAAGCCTATCACCTTCGACCAAGGCGACCACCCCGACTTCGTGCCGAGCCCGGGAAGGTACCCGCTCGTCATCGATCCGATCATCGGCAACGTTAGGCTCTCTAAGGTCCTCATGGACGGAGGCAGCAGCCTTAACATCATCTACGCCAAGACCCTGGAACTCTTAGGGGTTGATCGATCCGAAGCCCGGGCCGGTGCGGCACCCTTCCACGGGATCGCGCCCGGGAAGCGAATCCAACCCCTCGGACGGATCGACTTACCCGTCTGCTTCGGAACTCCCTCAAACTTCCGAAAGGAAGCTCTCACCTTTGTGGTCGTCGGGTTCCGAGGAACCTACCATGCGGTGTTGGGAAGACCATGCTACGCCAAGTTCATGGCCGTCCCCAACTACACCTACCTCAAGCTCAAGATGTCGGGCCCAAATGGGATCATCACTGTCGGGTCCACGTACCGCCATGCGTACGAATGCGACGTGGAGTGCGTGGAGTACGCTGAGGCTCTCGCCGAGTCTGAGGCCCTCATCGCCGACCTTGAACGCCTCTCCAAGGAGGTGCCCGACGCGAAGCGGCACGCCGGCAACTTCGAACCAGTTGAGGCGGTCAAGTCTGTCTCTCTCGACCCCAGCAGCGATGCCAGCAAGCAAGTTTGGATCGGCTCCGAGCTCGACCCCAAATAGGAAGCAGTGCTCATCGACTTTCTCTGCGCAAACACCGAAGTCTTTGCGTGGAGTCCCTCGGACATGCCCGGCATACCGAGGGATGTCACCGAGCACACACTAGACATCAGAGCTGGAGCCCGGCCCGTGAAGCAAACCCTGCGCCGTTTCGACGAGGAAAAGTGCAGGGCCATAGGCGAGGAGATCCACAAGCTACTCGCGGCAGGGTTCATCAAAGAGGTATTCCATCCCGAATGGTTAGCTAACCCTGTTCTTGTAAGGAAGAAGGATGGGAAATGGAGGATGTGTGTAGACTACACTAGTCTAAACAAAGCATATCCGAAAGTTCCCTACCCTCTACCTCGCATCGATCAAATTGTGGACTCCACAGCTGGGTGCGAAACCCTGTCATTCCTCGATGCCTACTCAGGCTATCACCAAATCAAGATGAAAGAGTCCGATTAGCTCGCGACTTCTTTCATCACACTTTTTGGCATGTACTGTTACACCACAATGCCATTTGGATTGAGAAATGCAGGCACCACTTACCAGAGGTTCATGAACCACGTATTCGGAGAACACATCGGCAGAACGGTCGAGGCTTACGTCGACGACATCGTTGTCAAGACGAAGAGAGCCTCTGACCTCCTCTCCGACCTTAAAACGACATTCAAGTGTCTGAGAGCGAAAGGCGTGAAACTCAATCCTGAGAAGTGTGTCTTCGGAGTCCCCCGAGGCATGCTCCTTGGGTTCATCGTCTCCGAGCGGGACATCGAGGCCAACCCGGAGAAAATCGCGGCCACCACCAGCATGGGACCGATCAAAGATTTGAAAGGAGTACAGAGGGTCACGGGATGCCTTGCGGCTCTAAGCCGCTTCATCTCACGCCTTGGCGAGAAAGGCTTGCCTCTTACCTGCCTCTTAAGGAAGGTCGAGTGCTTCACTTGGACCCCCGAGGCCGAGGAAGCTCTCGAAAACCTTAAGGCGCTCCTTACGAAAACACCCATCGTGGTGCCTCCCGCCATAGGAGAAGCCCTCTTGATCTACGTAGCCGCGACTACTCAGGTGGTCAGCGCCGCGATCGTAGTTGAGAGACGAGAAGAAGGGCATGCACTGCCCGTCCAGAGGCCGGTCTACTTCATCAGTGAAGTACTCTCCGAGACCAAAGCTCGCTACCCACAGATCCAGAAGCTGCTATACGCAGTGGTCCTGACACGACGAAAGTTGCGACACTACTTCGAGTCTCATCCGTAACTGTGGTGTCATCCTTCCCCCTGGGGGAGATCATCCAGTGTCGCGAGGCCTCGGGTAGGATAGCAAAGTGGGCGGTGGAGCTTATGGGCGAAACGCTATCATTCGCTCCTCGGAAGGCCATAAAATCCCAGGTCTTGGTAGACTTCCTGGCTGAGTGGACCGACACCCAGTTACCGACAACTCCGATCCAGCCCGAGCTCTGGACCATGTACTTCGATGGGTCACTCATGAAAACAGGAGCGGGCGCTGGCCTGCTCTTTGTTTCACCCCTAGGGAAGCATCTCCGCTATGTCATTCGCCTCCATTTTCCAGTGTCAAACAATGTGGCCGAGTACGAAGCACTGGTTAATGGGCTACGCATCGCCGTCGATCTAGGGGCCCGATGCCTCGACGCTCAAGGCGACTCGTAGCTTGTCATTGACCAAGTCATGAAGAACTCCCACTGCCGTGACCGGAGGATGGAAGCCTACTGCGACGAAGTCCAGCGCCTAGAGAACAAGTCCTACGGGCTGGAGCTCAACCACATCGCCCGACGGTACAACGAGACTGCGGACGAGCTGGCAAAAATAGCCTCGGGGCAAACGACAGTTCCCCCCGACGTTTTCTCTAGAGACCTGCATCAACCATCCGTCAAGATCGACGACGCGCCCGAGCCTGAGGAAGCCTCGGCCCAGCCTGAGGCACCCTCGGCCCAGCCCGAGGCACCCTCGGCCGAGCCCAAGGTACCCTCGACGGCACCCGAGACACCCTCGGCCGTCGAGGAAGAGGCCTTGCCCGTCGAAGAGGAACAGAATGGGGTCACGCCAGATCCGAACTGGCAGGCCCCGTACCTGGAATATCTCCTCCGAGGAGAGCTTCCCATCGACAAGACCAAAGCTCGGCGGCTGGCTCGGTGCGCCAAGTCATTCGTCCTGCTGGGTGATGAAAAAGAGCTCTACCACCGCAGCCCCTCGGGCATCCTTCAACGATGCATATCTATCGCCCAAGGACAAGAGCTGTTGCAAGAAATACACTCGGGGGCTTGCGGCCACCATGCAGCGCCTCGAGCCCTCATGGGGAATGCCTTTCGACAAGGTTTCTACTGGCCAACCGCGGTGGCCGACGCCACTAGGATTGTGCGCTCCTGCCGGGGGTGCCAATTCTACGCAAAGCAGATCCATCTGCCCGCTCAGGCCTTACAAACGATACCCATCACCTGGCCATTTGCTGTGTGGGGTCTGGACCTCGTCGGACCCTTGCAGAAGGCACCCGGGGGCTTCACGCACCTGCTGGTCGCTATCAACAAATTCTCCAAGTGGATCGAGGTCCGACCCCTAAACAGCATCAGGTCCGAGCAGACGGTGGCATCCTTCACCAACATTATTCATCGGTTCGGGGTCCCAAACTCAGTCATCACCGACAATGACACGCAGTTCACCGGAAAAAAGTTCCTGGACTTCTGCAACGACCACCACATCCGTGTGGACTGGGCCGCCGTAGCTCACCCCATGACGAATGGGCAAGTGGAGCGTGCCAACGGTATGATTCTGCAGGGGCTCAAACCAAGGATCTACAACGACCTCAACAAGTTCGGCAAGCGATGGATGAAAGAGCGACCCTCGGTAGTCTGGAGTCTGAGGACGACGCTGAGCCGTGCCACGGGTTTTACGCCGTTCTTTCTAGTCTATGGGGCCGAGGCCATCCTCCCCACGGACTTAGAATATGGCTCCCCGAGGACCAAGGCGTACGACGACCGAAGCAACCAGACCAGCCGAGAAGACACGCTGGACCAACTCGAGGAGGCTCGAGACGTCGCCTTACTACATTCGGCACGGTACCAGCAGTCGCTGCAGCGCTACCACGCCCGAAGCGTTCGGGCCCGAGGCTTCCAAGTGGGAGACTTGGTGCTTCGCCTATGACAGGACGGCCGAGGGCGCCACAAGCTCACTCCTCCCTGGGAAGGGCCCTTCATCATCACCAAGGTCTTGAAGCCCAGAACATACAAGCTGGCCAACGACCAAGGCGAGGTCTACAGCAACGCTTGGAACATCCAACAGCTACGTCGCTTCTACCCTTAAGATGTTTTAAGTTGTTCACGTACCTCGTTTACGTACACAAAGTCTGACCATCAAGGAAGGGTCGGCCTTGCCTCAGCAAAGCCCGACCCTCCCTCGGGGGCTAGAAGGGAGGAACCCCCTGCACGTCCCCCTTGCACGTCAAAATTTTCCTCGGAAAAGTTTTCCACCAAAACGACTTTCGTGTTTCCCGACTATATCGGTAACAGAACCCTGCAAAACGAATAAGAGCGCGTGTAAGCGGCAAGGCCGACCGAGCCGAGGGACTCCTACGCCTCCGGGATATGGATACCTCACTCGTCACCTTCCGCGAAAAATAACTCTTACTCGGATAAGCAATTCTGCTACGGACGAACGAGTCCGGATACTCGAAACAAGAGGAAAAGAAATGCAGCTTTATAACACAACAACAAAGTGTTTAGGCCTCGGCGGCCGCGAAAGACACATGCATGTTCCGAATAAACTGCTCCGGCAGAATTAGGCATCACCCGGGGGAGGAGTGGCACCCTCGGCTTCGTCTCCACCCTCGGCGCCGTCTCCACCCTTGGCGAGATCTGCCTCGGCCTTGGACAGCGACGCAAGCAGAAGGATCTCCACCTCGAAGGAGGACGCCAGCACTGCGCTTGGGCCTGCAATGGCCGCGTCAAGCCTCTGAACTTCGGCCAGGGCGGCTTCATCTTCGTCGGGTAGATAGTACCCCTCGCTGACCCGCTCCAGATCCACATCATAGTGGGAAGCGAGCACAGCGAAGGCCCGCCTAACGCCTTGATGCAGCGCCTCACGGAGTCTGCTGCGCACATGGCCGCCCAAGGCCTGCAGGCGACTCCGGGGGGAGCTTCCCGAGGAAACGTCGTTAAGACCAAAGACCTGGCAGAAGGCCGAGATAGCTTCAGGATGTGTTTGTTTGGCTTTTGGCTTTGGCTTTTACCCCCTAAAAGCCAAAAGCCAAACCAAAGGGCTGGATCTAGGAAGCAGCTTTTTCTAAAAGTCGTCTTTCTTGCAGTGTAAAACTGAAAGCACCTCTGGACCTGCTTTTAGCGGCTTTTTTATGGAACTGTTAAAATATATATGGAAAAACTTTTAGCGCCTTTTAGTGGTTTCCACCAAACACTTTTTAGCTTTTTAATAGCTCACAACCCACAACAGCTTTTCTCACATCTCATAGCCCACAGCAGCTTTTTCACAGCCACAGCCCAACCAAACAGACCCTCAGACATGGCCACGCGGTCGGCTTCCTCCCGCTCAGCCGCCCGGGCAAGTGCCTTGGCGGACTCATTGAGGGCTGACTCAAACTCTGCAAACAACCAAAAAGAATTCTTCAAACATGAGTTGAAGAATGAAGATCGAAGTCACAAAGCGGCCAAAACATACCTTCTGCCCGGACAGGCTGCTCCGAGGCTGCGGCTTGGGCAGACTGAGCAGACCCGACGGTCGCGGCCAGGTCCTCCGCCAGGGCTCTGGCCCGAGCGGACACCTCGGCTAGCTGGCCCCCAAGGGCCTCAGCCCGGCTTTCGGCCTCGGCGGCCTGGTTCCGAGATTGGTCCCGCTCGCCGACAACCTGGCCAAGCTCCAACTGTCGCTACTGCGCCTCTGTGCGTGCCGCCGCTGCCTCCACCCCTAGCTCGTCGCAGAGCAATCGAAGGTCCGCCACCTCGGCGCTCCATTGGGCGAGGCGCTCGGTAGCCTCGGTAAGCGCGACCCTCAGGAACCGCAGTGAACCCCAGATGTTGGCCTCACAGCGGATGAACGACGACTTGGCGGTGCTCAGATCCGTCAGATCTGGAGAAAGGGAAGCAGGGTGTCACAAATAATACCCTGGCCATGCGAAAGGTGCGCCTGAAATCCTTACCTGGAGGATCCTGGGAACGTCCCTGGAAAAGATCTCCATGGTCGCCCGAAGCGACCCCATCGCCGCCTCGGCATACTCATGGAGCTCACCCCAAGACTGCTCCTCCCGCTCATCGTCAAGGACGAAGAGGGGTTTCGAGGTGCCGCGGGTCCAGAACTGGAGCGCCTGCGCGTGCCGCTCATTAGGATCGCGCTGCGCGGGGATGAGGTCACCGCTCCCCAAGACGGGCCGATGCTCTGCACGGGGTCCCGACGCCTTGGAGGCGGGCTCCCGATCTGCGACCTCGAGCAGCGGCACCTCAACCATCTCAGCATCAGCGGCGACGGGTGGCTCCACGGGCAGAACGGCAACAGCCTCGGCAGAAGCTGGTGCCGGCGCCGACAACACATCAGATGGGCACAAGGCCGCGGCCGCGACAGTAGCCTCCCTCGGCACGACGGCCACCTCGACGGAGGGGTCAGCCTGGGGAGCTTGCCCCATGGCAACTCGCGCCGCCTGGGCCCTCCGCTTGGGGGCATCTGGTGCGGAGGCCGGCTGGCCGACGTGGCGCGGTGCGGCACTGGCTGCAGAAGCCTGCGCCGTCTTAAGGGCCTTCCTGGGAGCCAGATCGGCCGAACCGTGCCTCAGTTTGCTGGGAGGAAAAGATAAAGCAGGATCAGGACACACGAAGAAGGAGCCAGGACATAGGTATCCTCAGATACTTACCCGCTCCGGACCAGAGCCAATCGCGCCTGAGGGGAGGCCCCTCGGGCCTCGATTCCCGCAGGCGTCGCCAAGGTTCGCCCCGCTGCCGGCTTCAGCGCCGCTCCCACTTCGGGCGCCCGGGGCGCCGAAGGGGCGGCCCGCCCGCGCGACGTCATGACGGCCCGAGGATCAACCTCCTGTATGGCTGGCACGGGCGACTGCTCGTGGGGGACAGGCGGGACGGCCTGACCCCCCGGGGTCACCTCAACTACCTCGACCGAGGGGTCAAGTACCCACTCGGCTTGCCCCTGCTCTTTGGACTGGGACCCTGATGTCCCGGCCCCGGACACTGACGGTGCCAGCCCACTCGGGGGGTGGCTCGACGACCCCTGGCCCAGCCTCAGGTCCGGGCTGAGGCCAAGGCGGGCCGCCATGTCATCGTCATCATGTTCGTCGGGCGTCTCCGGCGACGGCTCCCTCGGGAGCCCGTCCCTCTCCTGCCTTCGACGACACCTCTCCAAGGCATCTCGAGCCCGCATCCGCTCGCGGGCCCGAGCCTTTTCCGCGTCCTTCTTCTCCTTCTTCTTCTCCGCAGCGACCCTCCACGTGGCTCGGTCCACCGCGTCCTGCGGGACCGGTGGCAGGGAAGGCTTGTAACACCCCAACTCCTGGAGACGAGCGGAAATCCCGACTGAGAGAATTGAAGGCAACCTGACGCAAAATAGGAGAAGAGTGGATACTCACCAAGGACACGCACCCACGCTTGGGACGCATCAAGGGCTGGGTAAGGGCGCCGGCCTCCAGCTTCCCCACTGTGCCCACTACCCGCCTGCGAAGGTCGTCGGCAGAGAGGGGGACCGAGGACATCTGTGAACCCTCCAAGTCGACTCCCGGCATCATCTCCAAAAGCGGCAACCGCCGCTCTGCCAAGGGGAGCACCCTCCGGCGATGAATGGCGGCAACCACCCCCACGGCGGTAAGCCCCCCCATTTCGTAGCACCTGCAAGGCCTCCAAAAGGGGCTGGAGTCTCTCCTGTCTCTCACGCGTGGCCCCATTGCGCCAATTGCTGCCGGGAGCGGTCACCACTCATTGAGAAAACGACGGGAGCCTTCCATCGTCGTTCTGGAGGTAAAACCACCAACGCTGCCACCCCTTGTTCAAAGACACAAGGATGGCGGGGATGTACTGCTGCGCGCGCGCTTACCTCAACTGGAGGGTGCAGCCGCCGGCTCGCACCGCCATACGAACCTTCTTCTCCCCCGTCGTCAAGGCAAAAAGCTCTGCGGAGAAGAGATGGGTCCACAGATCCCAGTGGAGGTCAATCCCCAAAAAGCCTTTGCAAACCGCCGCAAAAATGGTCGCTTGCGCGATGGAGTTGGGGTTGAGGTTGTGTAGCTCCACCCCGTAGTAATGCAGGAGCGCCCGCATGAAACGGCTTGCTGGCACTCCGAACCCCCGCTCATGGAAGGAGACGAAGCTCAGCACGTACCCCGGCGGTGGGGTCGGGTCGGCACCGCTCGGAGGGACCATCCACTCCGGCTGCGGGTCACCGGAGAGGGGACAGAGCAAACCATCAGCGACAAGGGCCTCCAGATCGTCCACCGTGACGATGGAAAAAGGCCACGGGTCGCGCGGAGGAACGACGGTCACCCGGTCGGCCATCGTCAAGCAAAGGGGGTGGCAGCAGAGCGGACAAGGTTTGCGGTTTTCTTTCTCTGGCTATTCCCTTAGGTTGCGAAAACCCAAGCAGGAGGCAAGCAGCAGAGTAAGGAACCGCAACCGGTCTCTCTTTCGGGTATATAAAGGCCCGGGCAAGACCCGTTCAACACTTCGCCCGAACCCGCCGCGAAGTTCAAACCCAGAGGTGAAACACCCGTTCCTCGAACGGCTCGCACGCGCAACGGGCGCCACGCGAATCGCCCGTCCCGTCACATTAACTCCCCGGTGGAGCAGGCAACACCTTTTGGCAGGCGAGGCGGGCGTCGCTTCGCCTTCGCCATAATGACCGCGTTAAAAAAGGTGCGCCACTTTATTTAAAATTCATATCCTTCCCCTCCTCCTCTCTCTCTCTCTTGCCACAGGGACTGGGAAAGAGGACGTTGTGGAAAGGATCCTTCCCGGCGAAGGAAGCGGGCCCCGAGCCCTCCTACTGATCAGGGGTTCGAGGGCTGGCCCCTCGGAAGGGTTCGACAGCCGCCCTAGAACGCCTGGGCTCCGTGCCCACTACTGATCAGGGGTTCGTAGGCTAGCCCCTCGGAAGGGTTCGATAGTCGCCCCAGAGCATGCAGAGTGAAGGATGACTCTGGGTACGTTCGATACATAACCAAGGCTCGGGCTACGCTCCTGAGGTACCCTAGGACATTTCCGAGATCGGCGGGAACGATTTGTAACAGAATCCCACCGGAGGGAGGCATCGAGCCCTCGGACCCTGTCGAAGGGGTCTGGGTCCAGCGAATCACCTGTAGGTACTTTTGGAGCGCGCCTCCGGGCTACAGCCGACCCCTAACAAACGGGGCACGGGTGTCCACTCGGATCACCCATTAGCAGCTCACTGGAAACAACATGTTCGGCGCCCTCCGAGGGCAACATGGCGCGTTCCCCCCCTCCTCCTTGCGGAAAGGCGACGCAGGGGCGTAAATAAAAGTCGGGAAAGTCCTTGATCATCCTCTCGCTCCGTGCAGAGGCTCGGGGGCTGCTCTCGCACCCGGCTACGGCCAAAACTGTTGACAGCGTCAACAAACCAGCCTGATAACTTGGAACCCGACCACGCACCCGGGCTACTGCCGGGCCGCAAGAGGGAACGACCAGACCGGCCGAAGCACCACGAAAAGCATTCAGACCTCAGAGGAGTCAAATCACTCCTCCGAGGCCTCGGGGGCTACACCCGGCGGGTGCGCTCGCGCGCACCCACCAAAACAAGGCAAAAAAACCGAGAAAGGTCGGTCCCTTCACCGAAAACGCGACAAAAGCCTCCAAGCGAGTACCATCACTCCCTTCGAGGCTCGGGGGCTACTGTCGGGTACCATAATTAGGGGTACCCCCAACACTCCTAATCACGGCTGGTTAACACCCTCAGACCAACTGACGGGAGCGGTTCAAGCCAAGACTTCGTCTACCCGAAGGACGCGATCTTACCCGAGCCCAGCCTCGGGTTGGAACAGTGGTCCCAGATGAATTCACGCCTCGCCCGAGGGCCTCCTCAGACGGCAGGCGCCCCCTCGGCTCTCCCGAGGCCCCGCTCGGGCAGGCTTCATCGTGAAGCAACCTTGGCCATACCGCCTCACCAACCGACCGCTTCGCAGGCACATTAAATGCGGGGGATGCCTGACGCCGTATCCTGACACACGCGCCTCAGTCGGCCAGGCCGAAGTGATCGCAGTCACTTCGCCCCTCCTCTTTACTGTCCGATATGACTGGAAAATAGCGCCCCGCTCCGCTCCGACTGCCGTGTCAGGCACCCCGACAACGACTGACAACAGGTCACGATCAACTACCGAGCTTAAGCCCCAGACGCAATAGGAAGCTCCGCCTCGCCCAACCTCAGGCTCCAGCCTCGGGAGGAGGTCTCCACCTCGCCCGACCCCTGGGCTCAGCCTCGACTCCGGTCTCGGGAGCAATCGCGTCCTCGCCCGACCCTGGCCTCGGCCACAAGAGAAGTCTCCGCCTCGACCGACCCTGGGCTCGGACTAATCGTGTTGATAGGGGATGCATCATTCCCCTACTCCTAGCCTGCTCAGGCTACAAGGAACAAGACCGGCGTCCCATCTGACTTACCCCGTCGACGGGTAATGATGGTGCCCCGTGTGCGCTATGATGCTGGTGGCTCTCCGCCCCTTACGACAGCAGGGTCCTCGCCGTGCTGCCAGCTGTGCTCCTACAGGACTCAGGCGCTCCTTCGGCGGCCACGCCATCACATGTACAGCGCCCAAGCTCTCCCCCGACGGCCACGTTGGCATGTAAACAGGGCTTAGGCACTCCACTGCCGGACACGTTAGCGCATAGCTACGCCCCCTGTTGTACACCTGGACTCTCTCCTTGCCTCTATAAAAGGGGAGTCCAGGGCCACCCTGAGGGAGGTTGGGGGTTCGCGCGAGGGAAGCGGCGAACGAGCTCTGTGTCCCCCTCTCTCTCTTTCTCCTCACGCGACGCGCTTGTAACCCCTACTGCGAGCGGCACCCCTAGTGCAGGATAATACAAGGCTTGTCCCACATCTTTTGTTCCATCCCGCGCCAACCCATCTGTGCAGGGACACGCAGCGACAATTTACTCGTCGGTCCAGGGACCCCCTCGGGGTCGAAACGCCGACACGTAGTGTCGCACGTCGTCATTCGTTTGTGTCGTGCACATTGCCATATGTCGTCTGCGCGCTGTCAGCATGCTGAGTCGCACGTCGTTCGCATGTCGTTTTCGCATGTCGCGCACCTTGCCACGTGGCGTTCACGCGTATCGTGCGCGATATCAAACCGTTCGCTTATAATCATTCATGTCAGTTAATTAACTATTTGTTTAATCATCCACTATTAAAATAGTAAGCTAGTCAAAACTGAGTAGTAGTTTTAATTTACAATTGATAAATGTCAATTAATGTAACTATGTCGAATTAAATATTGTAACTAATACTTGTTTAGCGAAACATAATAACTGAAAGGGAAATGGGCTTAAAACATTTACTATAATCGATTTTGGTGTTTGACGTCTATCACAAACCACATGGACTAACTAGTTTGCCTAGTTGTAATTTATCTCAGGTGCATAAGGTTCAACATAAACCAAGAAAGAAATTGAGTTAGGGGCTCAACAAAGATTGGAGCAAAGACTAGCAATGGTGCTGCCTGTGGCGCACCGGACACTGTCCAGTGTGAAACGGACACTGTACGGTGCCTAGGCCGAGTGCCTTCCAAACTAGCCGCTCTCGGGTTTCTCTAGGAGTCGCTCCGCTAAAATTCACCGGACTGTCCGGTGAGCCAACGGAACAACGGTCAGATGCGCCAACGGCCCGACTGCATGAACAGTAAAAAGCGCATAGTGCAGAAGTCAGAAGTCAGAGCTGCGAAGTCAGAATGCACCGGACATGTTCGGTGTGCCACCAGACTGTCCAGTGCAACTAGAAGACAAAGAACTTCAATAGTCAACCGCTCCAAACCCCAACGGTCTGCTGACGTGGCAGGCACCGGACAATGAACAGTGACATGTCCGGTGCGCCATCGATAGCAACGGCTAGAATAGTGGTTGGGGCTATAAATACCCCCCAACTACCTCCATTCAAGTCATCCAAATTTTCTGAACTTCACATTCGTTGCAAGAGCAAAAGACTACACAAATCCTCTCCAAGCCTCCAAATCAACTCAATTGCTTTATGACTTGAGAGAGGGTGTTTTGTGTTCGTTTGTTGCTCTTGTTGCTTGGTTTGCTTTCTCCTTCTCATTCTCATTCTCTAAGTGCTTTGTAAAGCTAGCAAGAGACACCTAAGTGTGTGGTGATCTGTTGGGGGCTTGTTCTCAAATGCTATGAATTAAGAACAAGACAACATAAAAGTGTTAAATCTTAAACTCCTTCGTCCTCAAAAATAGTATATCCCTTCGGATATAATGAATCTCGGACGGAGGTTACCAAAGGAAAGATCTTCGTAGGGTTGACAAATGGTAAAACATAGCATCCATATATAATACGCGAGTACTAATACCAATATTATTATTAATGTATTTCCATCATTAAATTCATAAAATAGAATTACAAATGTACCTTCAGATCGATGTAAAGTAAAGGTACAGACGTGATGTGAAAAAACGTATGCCAAGTCAGCGTGAACAGTACAGGAGTACTGTTCACCTATTTATAGCCACGGGACGCAGCCCTTGTAAAATTACATTGATACCCCTTACATTTATCAATAACTCTATAGTAATTCTTCAAGGTCCAATTTGGCTTTTCATCTTTAAGTCGGTTCCTCTTTTCTGTCGTTACGCCGAAGCTTTTCTGCACATAGCTTCGTGATCGTCATATCCTTCGTCATGATCGTTTTTCGTTCCAGTCAAGCTTCGTCTTAACCCTGCCCTTGTATATCCGCGACCTGACTCCGAAGGTGCCTGTTCACATATTACACTCGGAAAACATTGTCAAACTATGTTTTTGAGGACCTTCGGGAGCCGAAGGCCCCCAACAGTAGCCCCTCGCAATATTAATTTACTGTAATGATAAATTCATATTGCGAAATGGACGAAGGCTTTATGCCGAAGGTCCGAAAAAAACACCTTCCTTTTGCTAGAATAGCAACAGTCATTGACAAGCGGGGCCCTCCAGTTTTCGACACACTGGGTGTATAAATACGAGCTCACCACGAGTTTATTTGGCACGCTCTTTTGCCATCTGCTCTTACTCACCCAGCTTTTCAGCTTGCACGCAACAGCATTTGATCGGTTTTAAAATTTTTAAGCTTCGATTTCAAGTCTGGTTTGCCAGCATTCGCGAAGATGTCTGAGGATAAGAAAGTTGCTGGTGCTTCGAAGCTAAGTCTTTCTGAGGAAATGCACCTGGGTTTTCTTGAATCAATGTCGAAGACCAATACGGAGAAGATTGTCAGGGAGACTTTGGAGGGTTTATCTGAAGATACTGGCGACAGTGATAGTTATGATGTGGATAGTGGTGGGGAGGATTCCGAAGATCGCCCGTGGCGGCCTAGTCACTCAAATTTCGGAAAATAAACTATAAAGCAGAGTCACCTTGAAAATATGAGGGGGAGATATTTCCGAGATATATCCATTGTGAGGGCAGATGACGGAGAGAAAACTACGCCGACTCCCGAAGATAATGAAGTCGTGATCTTCCGAAGCTTTTTTAAAGCTGGGCTACGATTCCCTCTAAGCAGATTTGTGGTAGAAGTTCTGAAAATATATCAGGTTTACCTTCATCAACTTACCCCTGAAGCAGTGATAAGATTGGGAGTCTTCGTCTGGGCCGTGAGGAGCCAGGGCCTGGAGCCAAGTGCAAAAAGCTTTTGCAATATACACGAGCTAGTATATGAGACGAAGCCCTGGGGTAAGGAGCAGTATCATAATAATTTTGGTTGTTATAGCTTCGGTGCCCGCTCTGGGTCAAGCTGTCCCGTGCCAACTTTTCGGAAGAGATGGCCCGGGGAATGGATGAAGGAATGGTTCTATGTGAAGAACTATTTGAAGGTTCGAGAAGATATTAAAGATATCATCATGCGCCCTATCTGGCAGCGCTTCGGTCTCCGGAAACTGAAGGTAGAAATGGACGAAGCAGCTGAAGAATGTCAGAGAGCCTTCGGCGTAGTCTGCTCTTTTATTGGGACCAGGGACTTAATGCAAGAGCACGTTGCCTTCAGAGTGTGGCCACTTGCAGATAACTGGGAAATCCCGAAGGAGACCGTTAAAGAAGCTGACGAGGGTGGGCTAATCAGGCTGAAATATACATTCAAGTATGGAGATAAGTTCGTTGAACCAGATGATGATTGGCTAAAAAGCATTGAGAATGTAGGTGATGAATTGCTTGGGGCATACTCAAAGGCCGAAAATACTGCATTGTCAGCGGCTTTCGGAGGCCGAAAGAAGAAGAGACTCAACCGAGTATTTGATGCAATTGGGTTTATCTACCCCGACTACCATTATCCAATGCGAGGCCAAAAAAGGAAAAACACTTCTCATGCAAAGGAAATTGCTTCGGCTGCTGCTAGGGAACCAGCTCCGAAGAGGAAGAAGGTAAAAGTGCTCACCCACCCTCCACGCTGTATTGAGCTAGCCACAGTGCCTGAGTTTATTGGTGGGCTTCTTCGGCCAGCGAAGCCAGAGAACCAACTCTAGCGCCAAAACCCGTAGAAATGGCCGAAGCACCAGCAATAGAGAAAACGGAAGAACCGAGAACTGAAGAAGGAAAAAACATTAGACATTTTAAGTCCTTCATCAAAAGTCGAGGCAGCTAAAAGCCAAAGGGGCCAGCAGCGACCCCGAAAAGAAAAAGGATGGTTAATGTGCTGGATGTTTTGGAGACAATTAAATCTTCAAGCATAACTCCAAAGAAAACCGTTGAAACTCCTGAAGTGTCTACTGAAGGCTTTGTTGCTGAAACTTCGAAGCAACAATTTGAAACTGAAGCTGGGCCTTCAGAGCCCACCAAGATACAACCTTGGAAGCCGAAAAAATGTCAGAGGCAAGTTTAGAAGCTGAAAAAACAAAAACAACAGAGCTGATTTTGATTGAGGAAATCGACACTGCCACCCCCGAAGCATCTTCCAAAATACGTGATTATATTGTGCGACATGCTTCGGGGAAGAAACTATCGAAGAAGAGATTTTTGAAGCCAATCACTATGCCCGAGAACTGAAGTATCCGAGGGGGGCCGTAGTGTTCAATGGAACAAACAAAGATGACTTCCTATACTGTCTCCCAGACAATAAAGAATTATCCGTCTGCGGGAAATGGCTAGAAGCATGGGTTCCCGAAACTCGAAGCTGGCCTTTTGCGCCATGACGAAGGACGATCTTGCGGATAGCCTGGCATACAATAGTCTGAGGTACAAAATTGTGAATTTTGAAGTTTATGAATTTTGAATTAGTCTTTTGTTCTTATATTAACTCATTCATTCTTTTGAATAGGGCTTAATACTCAGCAATGCCTTAAGGGCACAAAGAATGCCGAAGATGAGAGCTGCACCATTGCTCTTAACAACCTTCGAACAGAGGTCATCAGGCCAAGAAACGAAGCCTTGGAGAAGGACAAAATTCTGCTTACGTTGGTGGAAAAAATGAAGGAAGACGAAGCTAACTCTAAAACTCAAGCCGAAGCTCAGAAGCGCGAAATTGAAGATCTTCGGAAACAACTAGCCCGAGCTAAAGAAGAACGCATTCTTGAAGAAAAAAAGAGAGAACTAAGCGATCAATGGGCAAATCATTTGGAAATAAATGTCGAAGAGCTTCGTGCTTCGAAGAAAAGGTATTATGATAAATCCATAGAGTGTGTTAAAAGATAAAATCCAGCTTCGCCAGCGTCGGCGTAATTTTCTAGTGAAGAAAATTTCACAAGAGGGAATCCAGAAGGCCCGATTGAATGGATCAGTCGCGAAGCTGAGGCCTTCGAGGAAATCTTGAATAGTCGCGGGGACATTTGTGCTTTTTCAGGCGCCAGAGGAATTGTTACTATTTTGGAAAAGAAAGGATGCGAACATGTGAAATCTTTAGCACAGTCTGGAACTGCTTTATCCTCTGAAGATATCAAAGACCCTTCAGCCGAAGCAAGCCAGGTCGGTGGAAAATTTTTCACAGACATTTGGGACAATGGCGGTCGAGAAATGGCCTCAAGAAATTATTCAGAGAAGCGAAAAAGGCATCCATGATGCTAGAAAAGTAGCGGAGGCTGCTGAAGAGGGCACAGGGCCCGAAGGGCAAATAGGTATTAGTTAGTGGTTTTATTCTGTTGTGATTTTGATTTAAACTTTGTTCGCGATTCTGTAATAGTAATATAGTCGTATCCTCTCCTCCCTCAGAATCTGCTGGGGCAGCTCCGGACCCCCCCCCCCCCCCCGAAGGGGGACGACGAAATTAGACAATGGCCGAAGCCATTATGGACAAAGTTGTCAATCAGCTATTAAACGAAGCTGCAGAAGTAGTTCTTAGGGAAGATTAAGTGTTAATGTAAAAAATACTTGGAACATGACATGTGTAAAACTTTCCAACTTTGAATGTAATATATAATCTACTTATGGTTCAATTCTTTACGATGCATGAAATTTTACATACATACCGCTTTTGAGCCTTCAGCGAAAAAACACCTTCCCTCTTTTCATGCTTCGTGAAGAAAAATCTTTTATGTATCATAATAATTTTCATACTTCTCTTGTTGAAGAATATCCAAGCTTCGCGCAAACATTCTTCGAAGCTATAAAAGAGTTTTATGTTGCCTCTTCTGACGAAGCTATACTTTTTCTTAATACATTCTTCAAAACATGCTTCAAAGATTAATACTGTGTCGCCTTCTCGTTTTTCATGCAATATGATGTATGATGCTTATGTTATGCAAAATGGTGGGATGATGTTATGCTATGCAAAATGATATTTATGCTGAAGATACACACATCTCTGCAATGGAGCACATAATTTTTTTTATCCTCAGCGCTGACTTTTCGCTGTAAGCCTCCCTTAGGAGCTTCTTCGCCTTTTACTTTCAGCGGAATCAGCGTTTATTTCTCGCTGTAAGCCTCCCTTAGGAGCTTCTTCGCCTTTTACTTTCAGCGGAATCAGCGTTTATTTTTCGCTGTAAGCTCTGCATTCCCTTCGGAACGACTTTTGAGCAGAAAACTTACACTGCGCTCCCTTGGGAACGACTTTTGAGCAGAAAACTTACACTGCGCTCCCTTAGGAACGACTTTTTTTACTACTTTGAAGAAATTGCACTGCGTTCCTTAGAACAATTTTTTGATAATTCGAAGGTTCTCCGTGCCACCATAGATTCTTATGCTTCGGCAATTCAAACCGATGGAGAAGATATAATTTTCATTATGATAATAAGGTAAACTGTTACAAGAATTTGAAAAAGACAAAAAACACTTAAACTTCCCATAATTGTTCTTTACTACGAAGAAAGTAAAACTAAACGCGAAAGTGCAAAAAGCTGGTGTCGAGGTAGGATATTTTGTCAGTAAATGTGCTTCGACTCTGGCACAGTGCTATTGACTGTGCGAGCTTCGGATTCTTCTCTGAAGTCCCTCTGGGGGTGAGAATGCTGGCTCCCTTCTGGCTGCGGAGCTCGTTGTATTGGTGGTGGCGATGGAAGCTGTTGCCAGGAAGCTTGGGGTTGGCTTGCCGAAGCAATAGAGGCTGCAGGGTGATTGCCTACATATTCTGGAATGTAAGGCGAATGGTACGAAGCAGTATGCATAACCTGCTTCGGCTGACTCTGTTGCGCTGCAGCCTCTGCTAGTTCCTTTTGCTTTTGAATGGTAATATGGCACATTCTGGTGGTATGGCCCTTGCCTTCACCGCAGAATAAGCAGTAAATTTTTCTTGGTTGATCTCCAAATCTTCCTCCGAAGCCCCTGGCGCCTCTGCCTCTTGGCGCTGGCGGCCGAAAAGAGCTTTGTTGTTGCCCCGAAGCTTGCGAGGAACACTGTGGCCTTTGCTGGTGACTCCCTTTGTCATCATTTTGAGTAGAATTGTGAATTGACCTGACATGCCTCGGATAAAACCTTCCTCCGAAGCCCCCTGGTCATTTCAGAGAACCTGAGAGCTTCCTCCCTTCTTTGGCGAAAATCATTGTCAGCTCGAATATACTCATCCATCTTCTGGAGCAGCTTCTCCAAAGTTTGAGGAGGCTTCCTGGCAAAGTACTGAGCTGAAGGTCCTGGCCGAAGCCCCTTGATCATGGCCTCAATGACAATTTCATAAGCACTGTTGGTGCCTGTGCCTCAGACGTAGGAACCTTCGGACATATTGCCTGAAGGTACTCTTCGTGATCCTAGGTGCACTGGAATAAAGCTTGAGCAGTGACTGGCTTCGTCTGAAAGCCTTGGAAGCTGGTTATCAACATATCCTTCAGCTTTTGCCATGAAGTGATTGTTCCTGGCCTAAGGGAAGAATACCAGGTTTGTGCTACGCTCCTGACAGCCATAACAAAGGACTTTGCCATGACCGCTGTGTTGCCACCATACGAAGATATAGTTGCCTCATAGCTCATCAAGAATTGCTTCGGATCTAAATGACCGTCGTACATGGGGAGCTGAGGTGGCTTATAAGACTGTGGCCCAAGGTGTAGCCTGCAGTTCTGTTGACAGAGGAGAAGTATCATCAAAAGCAAAATTTCCATGATGGAAATCTCATTACCAGTCGTCCTCGTTGTAGAAACCTCTTGATGAAGCTCTCTGCACGGGGGCCTTTGATTCTGGTCATCTTGAGCGAGGTGTCGAAGCTCTTCAGAGGCTTCATCTATCTGGACGAGCCATCTTCTCCTTCTTCCGTTGGACCTGTTGATGGAGCACCTCCATTTTTTGGATTTCTTGGTCCAAGTTGTCTTCCGGAGGCGCTGGACTGGTGGCTTTCCTCTTCAGGCTTCGGGCCTCCTAAGAGAAACGACATCCTGATTGGGGTCCAGCGGCTGCAGAGTGGCAGCCCCTGTCGCTGAAGCTTTTTTCGGCGGCATGACAAAGGTGATGCTTGCCGAAGGTTTTCAAAACTCAAAAAGTGGAAGTGAGTTCACCGGAGGTGGGCGCCAATGTTGGGGGCTTGTTCTCAAATGCTATGAATTAAGAACAAGACAACATAAAAGTGTTAAATGTTAAACTCCTTCGTCCTCAAAAACAGTATATCCCTTCGGATATAATGAATCTCGGACGAAGGTTACCAAAGGAAAGATCTTCGTAGGGTTGACAAATGGTAAAACATAGCATCCATATATAATACGCGAGTACTAATACCAATATTATTATTAATGTTTCCATCATTAAATTCATAAAATAGAATTACAAATGTACCTTTAGATCGATCTAAAGTAAAGGTACAGACGTGATGTGAAAAAACGTATGCCAAGTCAGCGTGAACAGTACGGGAGTACTGTTCACCTATTTATAGCCACGGGACGCATCCCTTGTAAAATTACATTGATACCCCTTACATTTATCAATAACTCTATAGTAACTCTTCAAGGTCCAATTTGGTTTTCATCTTTAAGTCGGTTCCTCTTTTCTGTCGTTACGCCGAAGCTTTTCTGCACATAGCTTCGTGATCGTCATATCCTTCGTCATGATCGTTTTTCGTTCCAGTCAAGCTTCGTCTTAACCCTGCCCTTGTATATCCGCGACCTGACTCCGAAGGTGCCTGTTCACATATTACACTCGGAAAACATTGTCAAACTATGTTTTTGAGGACCTTCGGGAGCCGAAGGCCCCCAACATGATCCTTGCGGGGTCTTAGTGACCAAAGTGATTAAGGAGAAGCCTTGACCGATCTGTGTGACCGGTTGAGGAAAAGGGTTGGAATAGACCCAGCCTTTGTGGCCTCCTCAACGAGGATTAGTTCTTTGGGACCAAACCTTGGTAAAAAATAACCGTGTTCACTTGTCGACTTTCACTTGATTTGTTTCCCTCTTTCCTCTCTCTAAAAGTTTCTGTCACACCCAGTTCTAGGGGCAAAACCGAATGCATAGCATATGTGGGCCAAGATCCATTTCCCACACATATGTTGACGTCACAAGTGTAATATATCAAAAGACAATGCAATAAAGGCGTAAAGAGAGTAGAGTACTTTATTACATCATCTGAATCATTGTATCTTTAACAAGTATCAACATCAAAGTAGGGCGGAATTAAATATGGGCACTCTTCCATAGGAAGGTGACTGGCGCATCATTAGACTTAAAACTCATCATCGTCATCAGCTAAGTCTCCAGCATCACCCTCTGATCAAAATATTAGCAAGGGTGAGCTCACTTATGGTCGGGCTCAGCTAGTGGGGGAAATTTAATGCAAGTTAACAAGGTAGGCTATGGATAAGCGGTAAGCATTTTAGTTGATCAATATTTTATTAGCAACACCTGTCTTACTAAAAAGTGTGTATCCCAAGTATCCCAATTAAACAAAGGTATACGAGTATATCAAAAGCACTTAAGTGAAACCACTTACGCAAACCATTGGTAGATCATCATATCTCGATTTATTGTCCATTTTTAAGTTCAATTATCATGTGAGGGTCCAAGTTGCTCTTAACCGTGAGCACGGCTGACCTATCAGTTTTACACTCTGCAGAGGTGGTACAACTTTACCCACAAGCCATGTATCCCATTTAGCCTGGGTTGATCGAACCCGTAAACACTACCAAGGTGAATGGCTAGGGATCCATTATGAGGCTTTCACAAAATATCCTTAGTATAAAGCCACCTGCTAAGGTTTCCACGATAGTATTGATGGCCCTCTGGGTGAGGTAACTTAGCCAAGACTACCACCCCATGTTAACATGAGCTGCCACCAAACCACTGCCACCCCTCTTGCCCATCTTTCAGGTAGCGTTGCTAAGCACTAAGTCTATAGAACTAATTAACAAAGCCAGAGCCATGATAGCACTCGTGGTTGCACTGTTATCCTGGGTGGTCACTCCATGTTCCATTTAACACAAAATGTTCTTATTTAACCATCGGGTTAACCACATAATAAAACTTCATTTTCGGAACATAGTATCATTACAAGAGTGACTTCATATTCATCAAGTTGAGCGTTAGCAAAGATTGCTAAGCAAAGCATTTATCCCAGGGTAATTCAAGGAATAGGGTTGGTAATTCTAGGAAATCCTTATTTAGGCAAATCCCATCAAATTATGAAATATATCTAAAAAGTAAACATTATTATATGCATTACTTGGGTACAAATAGAATATGCAGAGGGAGAACCCACTTGCCTTGCTCGAAAGTGTCCTGTAGGTCGTCCTTGAACGAGTTTGGTTCGTCTACCTCACAGTCAACTTCTAGCATTGATTTGCGTATCGTACATACAAAAATAATACGTACGCCCGAATAAATAAACATACACTAGTACAAAGGTAATCATTCACCATTACACACATTCATACATCACACATTTATACTCATAAATGCGTCTTAAAGCGTAAATACTTATTAATCCATTATGACTATTATTGCGAGTCATTATTGGTGAAAATATGAGCAAGTGACTATAACACTAGTTTTATCTAGTATAATATAGATAAATATTTATTAAGAATCTTTATGGAAAATAATTGCTAATTATCTTCTTTATTACTAATAATAGACTTTTGAGTTTTATCCCTTTTATTTCTACATAGAAATTATACGTAAAGCTAAAAATTGTTTATTTATAATTCCTCTAACATTAATTTTCTAAGAATTAATGTAAATTACTAATTGGACTTTTAATAACATAATCATGATTATTATGACATAAATAAGTGTTTTACTAATTCTAAGTAATTCAGTGCTATACTTATGAATACCTTTATTATGACTAGTAAAAACCTATTTTCATCTGACCGAAAATATGTGGTCTAGTATTTTCTTCTACTTCCTTATTTCAATAAAATTATACTTAGAACACTACTAACAATTATTGTTCATGTGCTAAAGCGAAACTAATCGTAAACATTTCTAGTATGAAAATCACCAAGTTAGTGACTAGTGACGTAATTTATTTTTGAAATATAAATTCATACACCTGTCCAAATATCGTTGCGAGGCTTGTTTACGACTATATGTATACATCGGAGAGTAGCACATTAAAGTTTTTGAATCACTTTTACATACATTTGTGATGCATAAAATACAGAAATAATTCTCAGAATTTCGGAGGGCCACAACGCAAAATGGTCGTCTTCTACCTTGGGCTAGAGCTTGTGAGCAAGGAGGAGCTCGACGGGGGAGGGCTCGATCGGGCATGGGCGGGGCGGCCAAGGACATGGATGGTCTGGCCGGTGTTGCGGACGACGGGCGCGGTCGGGATGGGCGAAGCTCCGGCGAGGTGACGCGGCTCCGGCAAGGTTCCGACGAGCGCGAGCGAAGGAGAGAGAGAGAGCGCAGGGAGTGAGAACGAGCTCGAGGAGGGAGAGAGGAGGGAGGTGCTCGGCTTTTATAGAGGGAGCAGAGGAGAGGGAGAGAGAGGGATGCCGGGGAGGAGGAAATGGCCGTCAATGGCCATTAATGGCGGCCATAACTCCATTGAGGGAGATAGGACGTGGGGGAGAGGGAGAGGAGGAAACGACCACTGACTTCCGGCTTCGGGGGAGGTGGACGAGCGCAGATCAGGGCGTGGGGTCGGGCGCGTGCGCCTAGCAGCGGCGTGGGGAAGACGGACCGCGGGGCCCTGACGGGTGGGTCCCACCGGTCGGTGAGAGAAAAAGGGGAGGGGGTCGGTGAGAGAAAAAGGGGAGGGGGAAAGGGGGCACGGCGGCTGGGCCGCTAATGGGCCAAATCGGGCGTCGGCTAGGGTTTCGTCCATTTTCATTTTCTTTTTTTGTTTTTCTTTTCTATTTAAAAATATAAATAAATATTTTTTTAAAAAAATCTTAAAAAATCATAATAATTATACCAAAATTATTTATAACCAAAATATTTATTTTTGGACTAATATTATTTAATTGAATTTTCAATACATAGGAATTTCTACTAAACATCCAAAATCAAATATGAGCAAACAAAAATTATTCTAAATGCAAATAAAAATCAAACATTTGAAAGAAAATTCATTACCATAATTACCATTAATAAAAAATGCATTATTTTAGTTGATGGTTTTATAGTGTTACAGTTTCCTTGCTCATATTGATTTGAGTTTGCTCCCAAAGTTATCCACATTGATTGAGCAACTCTAAGCAAGGAGAACTATCTTTCATACTCCAATTTAATTCTAACGCTAATTGTTGGAACTTGCTCTCAGTTGCAAGGAGATCCAACAAAGGTGAATAGTGATGACAACAGGGCACTCGCGCTAGGTGGCAAAAGCTCTGTTAATCTGCCCTCTCACGGGCACTGTGCAGGGGTATTTATAGGTACCTGAGCGCGCAGCACCTCGAGCTAAGGACGCACGTGCCCTCAGGTACCTAGGTTATCCCAAGAATATTCCCATAAAGCGGGGTTATAGACCGTAATTACAGGAATGCTTTTACAAAGTAGGCCCGTAACGCGCGGCGAACATGCGGGGCCCGTTACGACGGGCCGGATTGCACGTGGGCCTCCGAGCTAGACGAGGCAGCGCCGTGGGATGCCCTTCGTCGCCAGTCTTTGCCTAGAGCGGAAGAAGCGAAGGGTGTCCCGCCTGTTTTGTTTCTGTCAGTTCAGCTGCTGCAGCGAAGGCTTCGAGCGAAGGGTGGCGCCTTTGCCTTCGCCCCAACATTTGCCCTCCGAGGGACCAGTTCGACAAAGTCACCTGGTGCCGAAGACGTCGTTAGATGGCGGAGACGCTGCCCTCGCTCGAAGTGGTTCCGCGGGGGTTTTTGATGTGACCGTTGATTGACGGCGTACTGTTGGATTGCGGGTTTCCCGAAGTGCCACGCCCTGTTGGATTGCGGGTTTCCCGAAGAGCCGCGCCCTATCTATAAAAGGGGGCGGGGGTCGGCGCTTTTTGAACTTCACCTTCCGCGCTCCGCGAAAACCCTAACCGCCCTTTCCGCCGTCTTGCTGCTCGTCTGCCTGCCGCGGTCTTGTTAGCCGGAGATCTGGCTCGAGTGAAGCAGACCGCCCGCCGCCGCCGACGGTACGTTGCGATGCCGTCCTCGTCTTCTTCCGCTGCCGCTACGCCGCCGGCCGTTGCCTCGCCGCCGGCCGCCGCCTCGTCTGAGGAGACGCTGAGTAGCTTAATGGCGGAGGAGTTGCACGCCGGCGACTCTGTTGATTTCGGCGTATCGCGGATGTCGTCGGCGTGCAAGATATGCAGCGGTTGGGTTACTTCGGCGGCGGAGTTGGTCGAGTCCTGGGGACGGAGGAAGTCCCCGAGCCAGAGGGCGAGTTGGTTGTTTTCGAGGCGTTCTTCGCCGCCGGACTCCGCTTGCCTGCGCACCGATTTGTTGGCGAAGTCCTGCGCAGGTTCAACGTTCAAATACACCAGCTGACACCGAATGCCATAGTGGCACTATCGAAGTATGTCTAGGCGACGACTTCGTACGGCGGACAGCCATCAGTGGAAGTTTTTGCGAAGTATTATTGTTGCATTGGCAGAAGAGGATGATTGGAGGCGAAGTCGCTCAGTTTGGATCCTGCACATTCACGCCGAAGACCGGCAAAACCACGATGCAGGTAGTCGAGTTGGTTCCTTGCGCCCGCAACAAGTGGGGCAACTGGAATGAATTTTGGTTTTACGTCGCTGAGGGTACCGTCGAAGGCCATGAGGGACTCCCCGTGTCCGCGATGTGTTCTCATTTTTACTCAGCGTATCCGCCCTTTGAAGTGGCGGAGGAGGATGAGGACGAAGGGGCTCTTCGGTGCGCCGCCGGCCTGAGCAGTGGGCACGACTTGGTTGAAGAGTTTGTGGCGTACGGGGTGTGGCCATTGGCGCGTGGCTGGGCGTTGGGCGAAGTATGCCCTCGCCAGATGCCTTTTCATGGTGGAAGGGTGGTGCGGAGTCCCGCCTTCGCCCTGAATCTGCAAAGTCGCGATCCGGCCGCTGTTGTGCGTGAGGCGGAGGATGGGGCGGTGCGGCTTGTTGGACGCTACGTGCCGAGGACAGAGGGCCAGCGTAGCTGGGATATCCGCGGGTCGAATGACCGCTTGAACAGGGTTTTTGAATTAAATCAATTGCCATATGACGGCTACCCTGGTCAAGACGATGTGGACCGCCGTGGGAAGAGACCGGCGGTGGAGACCGGAGACGACCCTGCGCCGGCGGCCGCCCCGTCCTCTAAAAAGAGAAAATTAGGTACTGCTATGGGAGGACTTGGGGTTTCTGATCGTTTTGCTAGAGAGTTGACGAAGACGTGCGCGGCCCCGGGGGAAAGGATGTCTTCGCCCGAGCTCCGGGAGTCTTCGGCTCGGATGCTGAGGGTTACCGGGGGTTGTTGGCCTAGGAACGTTCCTGTCCCCCGCGCGGTTGGCGAGGACTTTTTTACATCTCGCATGGTTCGTGAATGGAGGGTATTTCCTTACGGGCGGAATATTGCTGCTGTTGTGTCAGCAGTGATGGACAAGGATCGCCAGGGAGCTGCACAAAAGCGCCAGGCGGCTATCAGGCTCGTTGAAGCCAGGCCGAAGAGGCAGCGGGGGACCGCGAAGGCTGCGGCCTCCGGCGGAGGCCGGCCGCCGCTGGCGGCGAAGTCGAGCGTCCCTGCATCTAGCAAGGCCGAAGGCTCGAAATCAGCGAAGGCGGTGCCGCCGTCCAGCGGAGTGGCGGAGGTCGTGAAGGGGGCCCCGAGCGGCGTTGGCGGGCAAACGTGTCGCCGACTTCGTCACCGATATTAGTGTGGACGACTATCTCGGTGGTAGGTCGTTGGCTTTCTTTCTTTTTTTCTTCTTTTTTTTATAGATCGGTTCATTGGTACGCTGCAGGGCCGGGCGAAGGCCAACTTGCTGTGGTTGCGCCTGGCGCGGCGACCACGACGGCTGCCGCAGCGCCGAAGGCGAAGGGCGGGGTCTTAGCGCCGGAGGCGAGGCGTCGGCCCTCGCGGTTGTTATGGATGAGGCGGGCGCTGCGTCCCGCGGCTGGCGGAGGCGACGGAGGCGCTACGTCAGGTGATGGGCTTTTTTTTTTGTGGGACCGCAGTCTTACGATTGCTCTGCAGGTGGCTGACTTCGCTAGCCGCACTGCGTCGGGGGCCCTCACGGCAGCCGTGGCCGCCGAATTCGAAAGACTTCGGACACAACACGCTGACGCCGTCCGTGAAAAATCGGCCGCCGACAGCAAGTGCCGCAAGCTGGCGGACAAGGTGGCCACACTGGAGGACGAGAAGGCCGCCCTCCGTCGCCAGCTGGCGGGGGAAAGGAGGGAGACCAACGAGGCCCTTGTCAAGGCGCAGGCTGCGCAGGCGGAGGCCAACCTGGCACGGGCGGAGGGCAATCTTGCCAGGGAGCGCGCCGAGCAGTTGCAGGAGCGGCTCACCGCCCTAGAGAGCCGCGTGAAGGGGGCCGAGGCCGCGGCACGAGCGGAGGCAGAGCGGACGCGCCAACTGCTCGTAGATACATACCGTGGCCTGGGCGCGGGGACTGGTGAATTCGAAGTGCCGGACCAAGAGCCGGACTTCGGTGCCTGGAGTGGGTGCAGGAGGAGTTGCAGGCGCTCCCCTCTGTCGTGGAGGGGTTTATGGCGTATGCCTCCCTGGTCACCTGCGAGGGGGCGATGAACGCGCTCTCCCGCGAAGGGTGCCGGCACTTCGAGGTCTTCGACCAAGTCGAAGAAGACTTTGAGCAAGATATCTTCAAGGTCGAGGACCCCGTAGTGAAGGATTCTGCCGGAGCTATCTTCGACCGGCTGTGGGGTCCACACGGGCGCGAGGTGGTCAGGGAGCGCACCGAGACGGCGATGGCTCAGGTAACGTTTTCGCTTGTTTGGTATTTGTTGGACGTGGGCTGTGTGTGTGTTTGATGAATTTTGTGTGTTTTGGCTTAGGCGGCGCGTGGCGAGAGGGTCGACGACTTCGGGGCGCTGAACAGCATGCTGGCTGACCCGGAGTCGACCCCGGCGGAGGCTGTGTCCGGGGTTGCCCTGACGCCGACCCGGCCGCATCCGGTGCGGCGGCGAAGGCCTGCCCCCAGAGGCCGCCGAAGGCGCGCCTGATGCCTCTGCAGCTGCCGCGCCGAGTGCTGAGGATCCCGCAGCGGTAGCGGCGGAGATAACAGCGGAAGCAACGGCGGAGCCAACAGCGGAGGCTCCCACAACGTCAGGGCCGTCGCAGGTGGCGTAGTAGGTGTAGAGGGTTGGGGAAGTTTGTACATGTTACTGAATTTTGGTTGCTGCGCAGGTTCAAGATTTTGGGCCTGCGCACGCAACCGCTACTACTAAATTTTTGGCGGCTACGACCGCGGAAGATGGTAATGAATGTGGTGGTTCTGCATCTGAATTTTTTGATTGTGCTGACTCTGGGAGCTCAATTGAGTGGACTGAGTCGTCGGAGGACTTGGACTACTTCGCGGCCTTGGATGTGGCTGCGACGGAGGCCTCGCCGCACGCCGCGGATGCAGGAGATGTGCCAGGTCTTAGCACCGGGCGACGGCGGCGAAGGGCAGTTGCGAAACGTAGAGTTAGTGGGGCGAAGGGGGCTCGGCTTCGTGTGAGTGGGGCTAGTCGGCAGGAACTGTTGTCTTTGCCGACCGCCGAGAATATAGGTGAAGGGGAACTGCGAAGTCTTTTTGCGGGTGAGGAGCTCAGGATAATGTTATTTAATTATAGGGAGATGGGAATTATTCCTAAGGTTGAGCCGATGTAGAGTGTGGTGCCCTCGCTTGTATATGTAGAGGCTGGTATGATGAAATTGTGTGCCCTCGCGTGCATGTGTGTGTGCGAAGGCGTTGTGTACTTTGTCTGTTGTTTTGTTGCGCTGTGTTGGCGTGATTAAAGTTGGTCTTGGCGTGGACGGTTTGATGTTGTCGTTTTTCTGCCTTTGTCGTGCTAGTCCGGTTGCACCCTTAGGTGTCTTCTGCACGGATAGTCTTCGATTTTTCGCACTTGTTGTGCTAATCCGGCTGCACCCTTAGGCGACTTCTGCGCGGATAGTCTTCGCGATAGACTTAGATTGTTTTTCGCACTTGTTGTGCTAATCCGGCTGCACCCTTAGGCGACTTCTGCGCGGATAGTCTTCGCGATAGACTTAGATTGTTTTTCGCACTTGTTGTGCTAATCCGGCTGCACCCTTAGGCGACTTCTGCGCGGATAGTCTTCGCAATAGACTTAGATTTTTTGCACTTGTTGTGCTACTCCGGCTGCACCCTTAGGCGACTTCTGCGCGGGTAGTCTTCG
>JAOPSE010000037.1:15090141-15255276 GCA_029449295.1 Zea luxurians
GGACCATACGGAACCTTCTTGCGATCGTTGCACTGAGCAGTGTTCAACTCACGCTCCATAGTACGCAGCAATCTTTGGTGTCCATGGGATCAGTAGAATGGGCAAAGACAGGGGGATGGCCCCTCATGAATTCAGCCTGCTTGTCTCTAGGCACTTGCGGCATCTACACTTGCACTTGGGGTTGAGGTGGGGGTGGTTGTTGCTGCACCTGCTGCATTGCTGCTAAGGTCTGACCCAATTGCTTGGACTGCTTGAGTCTGCATTAGGAACATCTGCTCAACAGTCATCGGAGGTGGCGGTGGCATCTGCTGCTGGTGAGCTGCCTCCTCCTAGGGTGCCTGCTGCTCCTACTAAGCACGCTTTGCACCTTGACGTATGTTCTCAGACATTTGTAGAAAGCACACACACATCAGATCTAACTCTGCAGACTTTGAGCATAAGAAAAGTTATATGAAAATCTTTATAGCACTAAACAATTGATCATCTTCACTGACAGCTTCTCAAATAAAGAGGAAAGTGGAAATAAAGGGATTACCCAACTAAATAACTGACTTTATTAATAGCTACACCAAGTTGTAGGGGATGCCCACACCTTGATGACAATCATTACAAAGATCCAACTTCATTACAGGTTCATCATGACAAGCATCCAAAACAAATAAGCAACCTAACTCAGCACGCAATTCTGCAACCACCGCATGAACCTTGCCCAACTCGTCAAGGGCGTGGTCTAGCTGGGTGTTGAGCACGGCGACCAAGTTGACCATGTTGTTCATCCTGGGATTGCCTTCACCAACGGGCGAGACAATCACACCTCCCGCACTTCCGGTCGAAAGGCTAGGGTAGTACTTCAGGTCAAGGCCATCAGCTACCCAGCTGAACAACGAGCAATACTGCGAAAGTGCACGTCATGCTGCATCTTGCATGGCTGCCTCGGCAGTATCCCTCTCAGTGATAGAATAGTTCTCTGAGAAGGCCTCTGCACCCCAGAGATCATTGTCCGGATGGCACACTAAGCAAGTAGCCTCCCATTGGTCCGGGTATAACCTGCGACTATGCTGGTAGACTACACAATGGTACTCGATGGACCAAGTGTGTCGGTCGAAGGCCCGACACAGCAAGGTGTCGAGAGCGTCATGGAAGTGACACCCGCGAGCAGCATCATGAGTGATGGGTCTAGTGATCCATCCCTCCGGCTCCTGCTCCTCCGAGAGCTCCATGTTGTGGCTCGAACTGCCACCGGCGTCGTCGTCGTCTCTGTCTGCGTCAGGGTCTCCTCTAGCAACCGGGATGCCCTGTGGTGGTGCAGGGGGCATCTCTGGCTGAGGTGTAGGGGAAGGCTGCCTCCCAGACTCGACCTCCTGCTGAGGCGAGGGGGAAGAGTCCTGCTGCTCCTGCTCCCGGCGTCGACGCTCTTGCTCCTCGTGTAGGTGATGATGCAGTCTCTCCAGGTGACTGGACTAACCTGGCACCGTACGACACAGTGGATGCTCCACCAGGCGAGAGGGCAAAAAGAGGATCACTGACTTACGTGCAGTGCATCTAATACGAGCCATCCACAAAAGACATCGTAAGCACAAGAATGAGAGTACAACTATAAGACTAGCAAGTAAATAGAAAGAAAAGTGAGACAAAATTTAGTGAGATGAGTAATAACATAGAAATTGTCAAGATGACCAACTTTTGAAATGACACTAAAGGTCAAGGTAAGGGTAGAGGTCTATAGTCCTTAGGGCGACCATTCTAGTCTAGGTTAGCGGTCCTACAGTCAGCAAGGCTTTGATACCACTTATGTCACAACCGGTTTTGGAAGGCAAACCGAATGCGAACCATGTACGTGCCAAGATTAGAAACTCACATACACAATGATTAGATAATTGGACATCATCACACATTGCTCAAAATAAATAGTGTAAGGTTCTTTATTACAACAAGATGTCCAAGACATCCACTAGGTCTATAACATAGTCATTAACATCAAAGTGCGGAAATACGATACGTAGAAGATAAGGCCTTCATAGGCAGTTGACTGGAGGTTTGCCACTAAGATAAACTAGAACTCATCGTAGTCCTGGAACTCCTCAAAATCCTCCATATTGCCAGCATCTCCTCCTGAGCACTAAGTACAGTGGGGACAACCTGGGGTGGTTTGTAAAGCAAGGGTGAGTACACATCAAGGTACTCAACAAATGTACCGTTTGGCTAAAGTGGACTAGCTATATGTGGAGTTAAGGTTAAACTGTTGCTTTTAGTTGGATAAGTATTTATTACCACTAGTAGAGCCAAGTTTTAGCAATAACCTAGTTATTACCCAAATGTACTCCCTCTAAGAGGAAATACCAGAGATCATAATTATACCATCATCATTAATCCTCATCATAAAAGTAACCAAAGTTCTTCTAATCAAAGAGGACCCCAAGGCCGCTCTTAACCGTGAGCATGACTGATATATCAGTTTCTAACACTCTACAGAGGTTGCACTATTTACCCACAAGCTATGATTCCCATTCTGCCCGGAAAGAGCCAATCTCCATTGACCACTACCTAGGTGGCCTGGCAGGGTAACACTATGTAGCCTTTAAAAAGATTTCCTAGAGGTCATAGCCGCCCGTTAGGTTTCTCCAGATTGATAAACACAGTACCTCTCCCCAAAGGAAGGGTGACTAACAAAACCAAATCAAGAACCTCTGCAACCAGCCTCGATAGAGCAAGTACTGTGCCCAGACCCCATTGATCAGCTAAGGGCGTCCCATTCCACCCTCATGGTTGCACTGTTATCCCGGGTGTCACTCCCCGAATAGGTCCTTATGGAGAGATACTCAGGAAAATGGTCTAAGTCCCCTAAAGTATCACAAGAACATAATCTGGATAACATCATCGTATCATAAATATTCACATCATGTTCATTGATTAAAGCAAAGCAATAGCATAAAGCTAACCATGATAACCCAAAAGGTAAACAACGATAAGATAAATACAGACTAGTCAATCCTTAGGTTTCAGTAATGTAATGCAGGACTGTGAATTATAAAGTTTGTAGGACATAATAGGTCAGAGGACACTTGCCTTCACCAGGTTGTTGCTCAGGAAGATCTTCGGCAACACACTCAAGAACCATGGGCTGCTTGTTGTCTAAATAAAGTGATCATATATTCAATACATTTGGAAAGTACAAATGAACAGCACGCCAAACATGTACAATCATGTGAACACAAGTTTGATAAGGCACTATGAACATAAAGGGTAGACTTAAATGCTAGGGTTTAATATAATTAGAGATCAGTGATTCCCTAGATATTATGGACTAATTAGTTTAGTTCTATCAATTTTAGTGGGACCTAAAATTATAACAGGGATCAATTCATACACAACATTTTATTAATCTCACAAAATTAAACATCTAAGTACCATTAGCATTTCCTTTTTATTTATTTTATTAAACAAATACATTATTACTTAAGCTTAACATTTAGTCTAGGCATAAAAATTAAAGTGCATGGACTGTGGATGATTATAATTTATTTGGAGAGAGAATATTTCTATGAACATTTTGCAATTTGAACCACTAAATTTGGAGTTCATATGAAAAAGATATGAAATAAACAAGTTTTGGAGTTTGAAATATGAAACTAAGCCCAATTCTGTGATTATTTAAAAAGCCAGGGGTCTGATTATAAGAGCTCAGGGGTCTGCACGCTAAAACTCAGGACGGTGGGTTGATTCTCAGAAACCCGAGGGTCTCTTAAGCAAAATCACCACGCGAAGGGGTACGGGACTAAACTGACCGTTCGATCTTCGATCAACGGCCCAGATTAGATCCCGCAGACGAGCGCGCGGGCGCGGACGAGCGAGTGCGACTGACAAGTGGGGATGGGGCATCAGCGACCAGAGGGGAAGGCGGGCTAACCAGTTGGGCCCAGCGCCAGGGGGCGCAGGCGCGGACTCACGGGCCTGGGGATAGGGCGCGTGGACGCGAATCGGTCCTGCTCATCGGCGGTGAGGTCGCTGGAGACAAGAGGAATGATCACGACAGGGCTCTAGGGGTTTGGGGAAGGGTTCAGGCGTGCTTAGGGCGATCTGGCGAACTCAGTCGTGGGCGCAATACTAGCACGGAGGCACCAGAGGGCGCGGAACATGGCGAGACGGCCCAATGGCAGCACGGATCAACTCGGGCGAGGAATTGTGCGGACACTAGGGCAGTAACGGACGAAATAAGTGCATATCAAGGTTGCTCACCTCGAGTGCGAACTCAGGAGCGCTCAAGAGACGGCGGAGACGCAATGAAGTCTCGGGTCGACGGCAGCGGACTCCGGCTGCACGGGAAAATACTCCAATGAGCGTGGACCGGGCGAACCAGAGGGGATAAGGGCGAACCGAGGGCTGTCCTGAGTTGCCGATGGCGAGGCGGAACTCACCGAGGCAATGGGCACAACGCAGGCTCGACGGCGGTCGTAGAACGGACGGCGGGCTTCGGTGAGCGGTGGCGGAGCTGCCTAGATGCGTGTGTAGGGCAAGAGAGAGGGCGAGGGTGCTCGGCTGAGGGCGCAAATGAATAGGGGGGAGCAGGCGAGCGGGGTGCGGGCTCTAAATGGGTCGAGGGCGTGCGGAGGTGGCCGGAAAATGTGCGGACGTGGACGCATCCACAGCGGGAGTGTGCGGGCGGAAGATTAGGGACGAGGCCTGACTGGTGGGGTCCGCGGGCCAGCGAGAGAGAACGTGCGCTTGCACGAAGGGAAACGACGCTGACAGGCCTGGCCCACCGAGCAGCGGGAGGGAGAAAGGGAGAGAGCGCGCGGATGGGATAGGCTGATAGGCGGGGGTCGCCTGTCAGCGCGGGCTGGGCCGACTGGGCTGGCTTGGGCCGAATTGGTTTTTCCCTTTTCCCTAGAATTTCGAATGCTTTTATATTTTATTTTCCATAGGGTTTTCAATTCAAATTCAAATCAAGTTTTAAATTCAAACTAAATCAAACATGTGCAACAATTCAAAAAATGTTTGGAGCTCAGCATGATGCAACATTTTATGACTCATATTGTTTTGACAAAATAAAATAATTAATACCTCACTAATTAAGCTAAATCTACCCAAAAGAAAGAGAGAGAGAGGAAATAGAGAGAGAAAAGAGTAACACCTGAATTTGGTAGGTAACTAGAAAGAAATTTTATACCCCAAATTTAGGGTGTTACACTTTTCCACATGCAACTGGTGCTCCACTAGTGGGGGATAGATATCCCCCAGGTCCACTAGAAGGCAAGAAGGCCTTGTGAGAGGTTTTGGGCCTGTTGTCTCGCAAGGTCATCCCTTCGTGGGCCAGGGGAGGACTACTGGCGGAATGGGTCGGCGTCGGAAGGAAGCAGGCTCAGGCCCAAGCAACTCGTCGAACTCGAGCGGTATCCATAGCGTCCGCCCGACTTTCCCGCGCGCAGCGCCCTTGAACATCGGAATGGATTAGAGATAAATCGACAAGATTATAGGAAGATAAGTTCAGTCGGTTCACTATTGTTTAGGTACACATCATCATCACATACGCATGTAGTGCCCCACGATCAAGTATATAAGGCCTAGGGGGTACCCCATTATTTCCATCAACCACCTAACTATCTCATTAGCTTTTCTCCACACTAGAGATTTCTCTTGTAACCAACCACACAAAGATCCACACCAGGAAGTAGGGTATTATGCCTCTCCAAGTGGCCCGAACCTGTAGAAAATTGCCTACCATCTCTCGTGCATCTCGCACGAACCATTGAGTTACAGTCAATAACACCGTCCTACCCAAAAGCACCTCGAGGGGTAACCCTGGGTGTGCGATCGGACTCCAAACACCGACAGCTAGCGCACCAGGTAGTGGGTGTGTCATTGATCCATGCCAGCTCAATGGCCATCACTTCCTAGTGCAAGATCGCTCTTCACCCTGGATCCGTATTTTGCTTCGGGACCATCTTGTCCGTGGCAGATGAGAAGGGAATTCTGCACCACATAGCAGATCCACCAGAGAAGAAACATTCCTCGGAAATCCTCAGGAAAGCTAGAACAAGACAGCGAACAGCGCAACCTCCTGCGCCTCAGGCGAAGACTACTTCTTGCAAGCCGAGAACCGGGAATTTACTTGACCGAAGAACTTCGTTGCCCACTTCGTCCACAAAGCAGTGGACACGGATTACAAGGAACAGAGAAGCAAGCGTTCCTAGAAAAGGAACAGAGCTCCGTCGAGCTATCTTTCTAGCACCTTTGCCCTCAAAGAAGGACGGAAAGGAACTCACCACCACAACAACTCCTTTCTACCTCGACATCCTCTTCATCAGGGGGAGATTGTAATCGTCTCCCATCTCTAACGGCGTGCCGACCGTGCAGGGGGAAGAACCTCCCCAGCGAGAAGCTCGGTGACGGAGGAACAGACGCCGAAATATTCCACGACATCACGAGGCTAGAGAACGGGACCTGGTGCAGCCCGTATCTCGAGATGAAGTTTCAGAAATAGGAGAAACCCCCGATGAGCAAGTACACCGAGAGAGGCGGAATTCTCGCCACCGTGATCATCGACAAGCTCAGGACCGAGATCGAGAACAAGCCGAGCAAGGCGCAAGGACACGCCGAGAGAATCCTCTCTTTGCTCAAAACCTGAACCCTGACTTTGCTCACGCAATGAACACTCCGAGAAAAGTTGGAGGAGTGTTGGCCCAGATAGCTGATGGCCTCCCGCGAACTCCAGACGCTGAAGGCTATCGGCGGCTGCTTACTCGGGCAGCTAACCACCTTCTGCCTATTGCTCATCCTCCGAACGACCTGTGACATGCCATCAACAGTAAACGAGATGCACGGAGCTCCATCGATGCTTCGTGCGACCGATGGCACGAAAACGAGATAAGGCGCCAGGAAGAGTATGACCGGGACAATGGCGTCCCGGCCCGAAGCCACGCCACCCGAGTTGAGTCCGCTGCGGCCTCAACTAGTGGCCCGATCCGGGGACGGTCGAGACGACACATCATTGACTCCTCGCCTCGGGACAGACATCATGAACACCAACAGGAAGACACATGTGGAGTATCCGCGCTTACCCCACGTCTCTGGACCATTCAATGGCCCCCAAACTTCGAAGTCTCCAACGTCGACAAGTACGAGCCTAAGCAGGACCCGGGGGCTGGTTGGCCATCTACACCACCACCGCCCGGGCCGCTGGGGCTACAGAAGATGTGATGACAACATATTTGCCCATCGTCCTTGGGCAAGATGCACTGCAATGGCTACGACATCTGCCACGACATTGCATCGACGATTGGAGCGACTTCAGTCAGCGTTTCATTGCCAACTTCCAGTCCCTCTCTGACAAGCCGGTGCAGCCATGGGCCCTCAAATCCATCAGGCGCTAGGGTGATGAAACGCTTCGGTCGTACCTCAAAAGGTTTCATACCATGAGAATCGCATCCCCGAAGTCACCGAGGCAACGGTGATTGAAGATTTCTACTAGGGATCCAATGACTCGGCCTTCGTCCGAGCCATACTGCAAAAGGAGTCGACCACCTCCGAACAACTGTTTCGAGAAGCGGACCTCTACATCACCACTAACGAGCGGGCCCAGGACCACATCGGAGGAATGAAGCCTGCACTGCCAGCGCCACGACGTGACGTGAACCAGCAACCCGACAGGTGCTGGGAGAAAAGGCCACAAGAGGAGGTGCATGCCGCCGGACCCCCCGTCGCTCGAGCCCGAGGCGCACCACATGGAGGTGAACGAACACTGGACGACATCCTCGACGCCCAGTGCCCGTACCACAAGGACATGTGCCACACCCTACGAAAATGTAGGGACTTCAAGCACTCCGTCGGACACGGCCGACCGTTCCAGCCTCTACCACCTCCCCCACCATCAGGAGGGCCTAGCGAGCCCAGGCAGCCTCAGCAACCAGAAGGGGGAGGGGGTGGAGCATTCCCACGCGTTGACAGGGAGGTCAATGTCATCTTTGGAGGACACGGGTCATAGGAGAACAAAAGACAACAGAAGCTCAATGACCGGTAGGTCTTGGCGGCAACCACTAGTGCCCCAACTTCTTATCGGTGGTCAGAGCACGCGATAACCTTCAGCCGGGCAGATCAGTGGCTCAACTTCGACCACCCCAGCAAGTACCTGCTCCTCGTCGATCTGGTGATCTGAGAGAGCAGGGTAAAGAAAGTACTAGTGGACGGGGGAAGTAGCATTAACATTACCTTCCCTCGGACACTCCTAGCCTTGGGGGTTGCACTCAAAGACCTCACCGAGTCAGATACACCCTTCTTCGGCATCGTGCCAACCGAAGGAGAGTATCCACTCGGACACATCTACATGCTCGTCACTTTTGGAACTCCAGAAAACTACAGAACCGAGTTCCTAAGATTTGAGGTGGCGCGTTTCGACTGCGGGTACAACGCCATCATCGGCAGGCCGGGACTGGCGAAATTCATGTCCATTCCGCACTATTCATACATGATATTGAAGATGCCAGGACCGCAAGGAATCATCACCGTGCGCGCTGACTTCCAAGGCACCACGGAATGCTTTCGGGGAGCCATCTAGGCAGCCCTTACTGCTGGACCCCGATGACTTCCTCCACGCAGGCGGACACAAAGCCTGAGGAAGACCTCGCAATACCCACAAACGAAGCTCAAGCCTGAGGAGACTAAAAGAATCAACCTGGGGTTCTCCGATGAGCGCAAGACTGCCATCATCAGTTCTAGCCTTGACGACAAATAGGAAAGCGCACTCGTCCGGTTCCTGCAAGATAACCGAGACGTATTCGCATGGCAACCTGCGGATATGCCGGGAGTCCCGAGAGAACTGCCCGAGCACAAATTGAAGGTCTATCCTCAAGCAAGGCTGATTCGATAGAAGTTGCGTCGTTTCACGCCTAATAAAAGAGAAGCTATTCGCGCCGAGTTAGCTCGCCTAGTGACTGCAGGGTTCATTAGGGAGGTACTGCATCTCGAGTGGCTCGTAAATCCTGTTCTTGTACTCAAAAAGAATAAAGTGGATTGGCGCATGTGCGTCGGCTATACTGATCTCAACAAGCATTGTCCGAAGGATCCCTTCGGGCTCCCTAGAATAGATCAGTTGGTTGATTCGACCGCTGGCTGTTCTATGTTGTCCTTCCTAGACTATTATTCTGGGTACCATGAGATCAGCTTGGCAAAAGAAGATGAGGAGAAGACTGCTTTTATCACCACATTTGGAGCTTTTTGCTATACCTCCATGTCGTTCGGCCTCAAGAACGCAGGAGCAACTTACCAGAGAGCCATTCAAACATGCTTAGCCGATCACTGGGGCAAGCAGGTGGAAGCCTACGTCGATGATGTAGTGATCAAAATAGAAAACTCAGAAAGCTTCATCGAAAATTTGCAGCTGGTCTTTAATAGCCTGAGGCATTACCAGTGGAAACTCAACCCAGAAAAGTGTGTTTTCGGAGTACCAGCAGGGAAGTTACTCGGATTCATTGTCAGCCACCAAGGAATTGAAGCTAACTCGGAAAAAATCGAGGCCATCATGAGAATGGAAGCGTTGCAATCACAGAAAAAGGTACAGAGGCTTACTGGATGCATGGTAGCCCTAAGCAGATTCATATCAAGGCTAGGCGAGAAAGGCATGCCATTCTACAACTTGCTCAAAAAGGTGGACAAGTTTTAGTGGACCACAGAGGCACAGGAAGCTCTAGAGGCACTGAAAAAGTTCCTGACTACACCACCGGTACTCAAGCCGCCACACCGAGCTGCCCCAAATCAGCCGGCGGAAGATCTATTGCTATATATCTCCTGCACAACTCATGTGGTAAGCACTGCGTTAGTAGTCGAGCAGGTGGAAGAAGGACATGCACACTCGGTGCAACATCCAGTCTACTTCATCAGTGAAGTCCTCGGGCCCTCAAAGATAAGGTATCCTCAAGTCCAGAAGTTGTTGTATGCGGTACTTCTAACCACACGCAAACTCTGACACTACTTTGACGACCACAAAGTCATAGTAGTCACAAGATTTCCAATAGGGGACATTCTCCACAACAAAGAAGCTATCAGAAGGATAGCCAAGTGGGCATGCAAACTGGGAGCTCACGACATAGAGTTCTGGCCCCGCACGGCAATCAAGACTCATGCACTGGTTGACTTCGTATCTGAGTGAACTGAACATCAGGTCCTAGACAGCCTAGAGGTCATCGAGGTGTGGAAAATGTACTTTGACGGCTCGTTGAAGCTGCAGGGAGCGGGTGTAGGGATTCTCTTTATTGCTCCTAGAGGAGAACAACTCAAGTATGCACTCCAGCTACTGTTTCCAGCATCAAATAATGCAGCAGAGTATGAAGCACTGATCCACGGGTTAAGCATCGCTGTATCACTCGGCATCAAGAAACTGATGGTATATGGTGACTCGCTAGTGGCCATAAGCCAGATAAACAAAGACTAGGACTGCTCGACTGACTCCATGGGCAAGTAATGCACAGCTGTGCAAAAACTAGAGGACACATTCGAAGGATTAAAGTTCCATCATGTGGAAAGAGACCGCAATGCAGCAGTAGACGCGTTGTCGAAACTAGGATCCAGTCAGTCCTAGGCTCCACCTAGGATCTTCGTCCAAGAAATATCACAACCAAGCATCCTCTCAGGTTAGGCAGAAGAGTGCAACACCTTGAACCAACCAGAGTTGGACCCCAACGACTGGAGAGAGCCTATCATTAGATATATAAAAAATGAAGAAGAGCCAGATGACAAGGCTGCAGCAGAACGCATCACGAGGCAGTCGGCCCACTACACCATCATAGGGGGCCTACTGTACAAAAGAGGCGTGGTAGGAGTCCTCATGAGATGCATTCATTCGGTTGCTAGGAAGCAATTGTTGGAGGAAATCCATGCTGGGCAGTGTGGAATACATGCAACGTCAAGGACTCTGGTTGGGAAGGCTTTCAGATCCGGTTTCTATTGGCCAACTGCAAAAAGCGATGCTGCCGAGTTAGTCTAGAAGTGTGAAGCATGCCAATTCCTATCAAAGCAACAACACTTGGCCGCACAGCAGCTGTAGACCATTCCTGTAACATGGTTGTTTGCATGCTGGGGGCTGGACATGATTAGACCCTTCAAGAAAGCTTAGGGAGGCTATACTCATGTACTAGTTGCCATTGACATATTCACAAAGTGGATAGAGTACAAGCCAATCGCTTCTCTGACCTCAGCCAAAGTGGTGGAGTTTATACAAAACATAATATTCAGATTTGGGATACCAAACAACATCATCACTGACCTAGGATCCAACTTCACCAGTTCTGAATTCTTTGATTTTTGCATGCAACGGAGCATCCAGATCAAGTATGCATCAGTGGCACACCCAAGAGCCAATGGCAAAGTAGAAAGGTCCAACAGAATGATACTAGAAGCACTCAGAAAGAAAGTATTTGACAAGAATGAAAAGCTTGCGGGAAAATGGATTAGAGAGCTCCGATACGTGGTTTAGAGCCAGAGAACTCAACCCAGTCGGGCTCTGCATGGAAATACCCCGTTTTTTATGGTTTATGGATCAGAGGCAGTGCTGCCCTCTGACCTAATCTTCGGGGCGCCAAGGTTAACTTTCGAAAGCATAGCCGAGGCAGAAGCAACCAGGCTAGAAGATATCGACGTGCTGGAGGAAGAACAATTGAACACAGTAATTCAGTCGGCTAGGTACCAGCAGACCTTAAGGCGCTATCATGATAAAGCTATGCGGCACCAATCCATTGCAGTGGGAGACTTGGTCCTTCGCCGAATTCTAATGGGGGAAGGACGGCACAAGTTGTCACCACTATGGGAAGGACCGTTCATTGTATCGGAGGTTACACGGCCAGGACCATACCGGCTTACTCAGATGGACGGCACGGAAATGGGGAACTCGTGGAACATAGAACACCTTAGAAAATTCTATCCTTAGCGAGGCCTCAAAATTCTTGAAGGAACATTGTACCCTGTAAATCTGAGGATTTCGTCATCAATAAAGTTTTCATTCTCCAAAGGCATTCAAACTCTTGACTCACAGCTGACTTCGATTGAACTGGACTCAAAATCAGCATGCTCACGCTTACCTGACTTAGGGTGACCACTATACCCTGCTAACGGAGCAATCGGCTTAAGTCGGCAACGACTTAAGTCGGTGCGACATGCTCACGCTTACCTGACTTAGGGTGACCACTATACCCTGCTAACGAAGCAATCGGCTTAAGTCGGCGACGACTTAAGTCGGTGCGACATACTCACGCTGACCTGACTTAGGGTGACCACTATACCCTACTTACGGAGCAATCGGTTTAAGCCGACGATGACTTAAGTCGGTGCGACATGCTCACGCTTACCTGACTTAGGGTGACCACTATACCCTACTAACGGAGCAATCGACTTAAGTCGGCGATGACTTAAGTCGGTGCGACATGCTCACGCTTACCTGACTTAGGGTGACCACTATACCCTACTAACGGAGTAATCGTCTTAAGTCGATGACGACTTAAGTCGGTGCGACATGCTCACGCCTACTGAACTAAGGGTGATCACTATACCTTGCTAATGGTGCAATCGGTTTAAGTCGAAAAACACCTTAAGCCAGCGTGGTATACTTGCATTCGTGCTGTTTGGGATGACCACTGTACCCTAATAGCAGAACGACCAGCTAAGATTAAAAAATACTTCAGAAAAAGAGAATATCTTACTTGCTAGTGCTAGGGGCGTTTTCCAGCACCCTGTTTACAGAATATTCAAGTTCTAACACAACTGTCACGTGCACATAGAATTCACAGTGTATCTATATTTCAAAATGATACTAACCCAATACAAAAAGTGTTTTCACAGGACATAACCATGTCAAAGCATCTTTTCAAACAGTATCCTTCGCAGGTGCAATAGAAGAAGAGGGACGACTTGCAGCATCAGGCGCGGCCTTAACATCCGCCAACAATATCGTCAGGCACCACAACACCGGGTCTCCTCATCAGGATTCATCCAGCGCGGATGGCTTTATCCATAGCTTTGTTGCGCTGGGCCTTCAGAACGGTGCAGTTATCCTCAAGAGTTTTAACGGCGAGCTGGGCCACCTCTAGCTCTTGCGCAACAGTCTTCTTGGAAGCTCGCAGATCCTTGGTGGTGGAATCCTTGGTTGATAGCAATCATCCAAGTCACAGAACTTCATCTTGAGATGCCTGCAGCTCATTGCGATGATGATCTAGGTCAGACATAGTGAAGCGGTGGCTCCTCTCCAGGATGGTCAAGGAGTTGCTGGCATCACGGTACAACCTGTCTAGATTGTCGCGAGAGGCAACAAGTGCTCATTTCTCCTCCTACAAACAGAAAACAACACTTAGCACTAAGGCAATAATAATAGAGCAGGGTCAACCAGGGAAGCTTAACTCATGTGCCATCCTTTCAGAATCAAGTTGGGTGTTCAGAGAAGAGTTTAGAGAACATGCACTATCCAGAAAGGCAGAAGTCTGAGCTAAGTCGGCCTGACTCTGAGAATGCTTTTCCTCAAGGTCAGAACATCGTTGAGCCATATCTGACAACGCAGTTGAAAGGAAATGTGTGACTAAAGATAAGTTGACCAATCAAAGCAGCTAGGGAAACTGTAAGCTCACTAACCAACATTCGACGCCTTTAAGTCATATATCTGTTTCTGTAGCAGCAAGGGATTCCACTGCATCAGAGATAGAGCTTGTTCGGGAACAGCAATGCCACAGGACTTCAACTGGGCAGATACTCCATCAACAAAATCCTGTGGTCATAGATAGATGAGCAAAAGAAAGATAATTCACTAGCACAAATAATATAGAGCAAAAAACTAACTCACCTGGAGATTAGAAAGGAATAGTGGAAGGCCCAAGGCAGGAGGAACCGAAGCATGGCTTGACGAGGGAAGATCAACTGGAACAATCTCAAGAACACCACCCAGGGTGACCTCAGCCCCATCAGCAGACAGCAGGCTCCTTGTGTCTGGCTCACCGACCTCTAGGGCGACTTGACCAATTAAGGCCGTAGAAGCACGTACTGTCGTCGCCCCATCAGACCGGAATAGGGATGACCTGATGTGGACATCCATGGAAGCATTGGAAAGAGAGCGCACCTGAACATCCTCGGGGGCTGGGTTGCAGCTTGCACTACCCACAAGGGCTGGATCACTACCAGCAACACCCTCGGGGGCTGGGTTTTCTACAGCAGCCGCTTCGGAAGCTGAAGGCCCCTTAGTCACCTCCATGGGAGTCGGATAACTCGAGTCAGTGTCTCTGCATGGGAGACTGCCCTCTAAAGTCAACGATGCGTGAGACACCACTCGGGTTACCTCTTGCCCGGCAGAACCAAGCAATAGAAGCCCACCATCTGGGACTTCTGAACAGACGGTTGGGATATCATCTTCAGGAGGCTCCGATAATATTTCTTTAGGAATGACTTCCTCTAGTGCTTGATCAAAATCTGATATTGAAAGCCCCTGAAGACTGACAAGTGCCGACGGAGCTGGAGAGGGAATATCGCTACCCCTCACTGTCTCTGTAGAAACGACTGTTCTTGCGGATCAATGGGATTTCTTCCTCTTCCTCCTCTTCCTCCTCATCAAACACGCCACCAGTAGTCTGTGCATTATCATTGATTTTGGTGTCAACCTTGGGATGGGCGTCTGTCGGGACATTGTCAAGGATCGGCACAGAAGGACCAGCGTCCTGATCCAAGCACGATAGTCGCCGAAGTCGCCTCTTCTTATTCTTCTCCTCGACAGGTGCAATTGGGCGGTTCATTCTGCATGAACACTTCGGGCGGGCACCTTTGGGTTTCCGAGTCTCCACTTCTTCATCAAATTCTTGCCTAGTCGTGATAGCCATCGGCTCGGTGTGGGTAGAGTCGGACGACTCCCCAGCCAGCAGGCTAAGCACGACATCCATTTCGGCATCATCAGTGTTGGTCGGCATCTCAAAGTGGGTTAGCCTCTCAGCCTCGGGAAGACTCCAAAGCGGAGCAATCAATGCCTCAATGTCCTCAGGTGAGGGTCACACTGTATGACCCAAGCTATCGTCACAAGCAGGAGGGTTGGATATAAACTCAGAAAATGGCTTATTTGGTGGCAGGTTACATGCAGAATAGGCCACAGGAGCACCAGCATTTGAGATTCTGCACCTCAAGGTCATGTCCAGTTAGCTCAGCAGATCCTCATTGGGAATCCTCCTATTCGTGACTCAAGTGGAATCATTGACGCCGCTATATAAGTAAGCAGGATAAATCTTGTCCTTCAAAGGTTGGATATTTTTGAAAATGAAGTCAGCAACTACAGCTTCAGTAGTCAGACCTCCATCCTTCAGTAGGCAAATCATGGCAAGCAGTACCTTGGCCTCTGTTATCTCCAAAAAGGTAGGAGATTCTACCCAACTAGGTGTGTGAACATCTGGTTGCCTCCCCGACCGAGGAGGAGAGAGTTGCAGTGTTTTTCCACGATGAACCACTCAAGGCACCACCCTTTGATATTGTCCTTAAGAGGAATATCAAGATACTCCACTTTCCTTCCCCAGCAAAGCTCTAGACTTGCGCCGCCAACTAGCTAGTGCTGTCCCCTAGCCATCCCGGGTCGACAATGAAAGATATTTCCAAAGTCCGAAGTGGGGGAGAATCCCGAGAAAAGCCTCGCACAGATGTACGAAAATGGCAACTTGCATAATTGAATTAGGGTTCAAGTGTGTCAGATTCAACTCATAGAAATCAAGGAGGCCACGGAAAAAGGGGGAGATGGGAAGAGCAAGCCCACGAATGAGAAAGAGAACGTAAACAACATATTCATGTGTGTCTTCTATTGGAACAGTGACACCACGACAGATCCGCCAAGAGCAGAGCTCCTTTGGAAGCAAAACCCCAACCTCAACAAGATGAAGAAGATCAGATTCAGAAATGACAGACATGTGAGTACCAGCGAAGAGAAGCTGGCCGTTAGGGCCGATGGGTGGGATGAATGCAGCAGCGGTGCTCTACCTCTTCTACTTGGGGCCATCGCGATTTTTTCTCTGGCGGGGTGAGCGGGCTCGGAAATTCAGGGGAAGCAGAGGAGTAGATGAAGAGAGAAAGTGAAGCTAGGGCTCGGAAATCAAAAAAGGCACATCGGTGCGAGTATAAATGGGGTTTCTTGGGTCAGGCACTATTTCTAAAGTGCCAGATCACTACTCGGAAAAGAAAAGGCATTAAGCATCACTCGGCAGTTACCTCTAAAATGCTGACAGTATCAGGCACATGAACAAACTTTCAAACAAGCAAACAGAAAAACAGCGAAGCACTAATCACTTGAGGCAACTGATTTATTTATTCATATTGGAGGGGGGTTACACAAACTCAAAAGCCGACCCATTATGAGTTGGCCATTTTCCACCCTACTTACTACATTACATTACATTACCCTACTACATTACACTACACTACACCACTAACTACCACTACATTATTCTGCTACTACTACTACTACTACTACTACTACTACTACTAACTAACTAACTATACTAATATTTAGACCAGTGGCGCTATGCCACTGGCCTTGCCACCGCCACTGTCACCGTCGCCACCGTCGCCCTTGCTACCGCCGTCGCCACCGTGGCCCTTGTCGCCGCTACCGCCATTGCCTCCACCGTCGCTGCTGCCGTTGCCTCCACTACCGCCCTTGCCGCCGTCGCGTCGCCTTCACCGCTGTCGCCTCCATCGCTGTCGTCGCCGCTATCGTCGCCCTCATCATCACTGTCGTTGCCGCTCTGCTCCTCAGACAAGTTGGAGGAGTTCTCCTCATCCGAGGAGACTTCCGACTCATCCGATCCTTCGAGCCCAGAGCGCTCGACGGCACGGATGTACGTCCAGACTGCAGTGGACAACCCCTAGGAGTTGTTCGAGTCATCGAACAATGCTGGAGGAGAAGCGGGAGCCGGCGATCCCTCGAACCTAGAGGAAACTTCCTCCGAGTACTCTGAATCGCTGAAGTCCTCCGAGGGAGGACTTGGGGCGCGCTTCTGCTTGTCTCCAGCACGACAGGGCGAGCCTCGACCTCTCCTGCCTTTGCCCATGGTCGGATGGAGAAGAAAAGAAAGGGAGAAGAAAGTAATAGATGATCAAAGGATGAGTGAAGAGAACAACGGTGCAAGCAGGCTATTTATAGAAGCCGGGAGTGATCGTCCACTTTCTACCACGCTCGCCGAACAGTCGCAAGTATTCAATAAGCAATTCAAACCGCTTGAAAATGAGTCAAGCAACAGACGCCGCTTTGCGTAACACGACACCGTTTGGACCAAGGTCAACCGCTCGAGCGATATGATTACACCCCACGGTCACATCAAGTTACTACTCTAGGACAGTGTGCTAAACGCTCTGCCTACCAAGGCACCCCTTGGGCACACCCATTGGGGGTGTAACCAGGACATTTCAAAAGATTTTGTGAAGAAGTCATATCCATACAATATACGCAATGAATGTACCGAGACAAAAGGAGGAGATCGGTTGAGATGGGAGGAAGTCCAAATATATTTTTACTGAACCGCAAGTCTAATCAGCAGAGGCATTGAAGCACAGAGCGGGGTGATACCCAGCTGAGAGCCATCTGCCAGATGTCCAATTGGTCACCGATCAAATAAATTTCAGACCTAACAAGGTATGGACAGATAGCATTGTTTGAATTTGCAAGAACGTGGGATGAAGACAAAATGCTGATTTCTAAAGCATAAGATGATGATAGAATGCTGATTTCTAAAGCACAAGATAAAGACCTTTGAGTGGATTATTTTCAAAAATCCACTCAAAGCTCGAGGGCTACACCCATTGGGTGCACCTTCAGTGCACCCAATAGATTTCTAGTCCCAAGAGCGACAAAATGCTGGTTTCTAAAGCATGAGATGAAGGTAGAATGATGATTTCTAAAGCACAAGATACAGACCTTTCAGTGGATTATTTTCAAAAGTCCACCCAAAGCTCGGGGGCTACACCCATTGGGTGCACCTTTGGTGCACCCAATAGATTCTTAATCCCATAAGACAAAATGTTGATTTCTAAAGCATAATATGATGGCAAGATGCTGATCTCTAGAGCATAAAATGAAGACCTTTGAGAGGACTGCTCTTAATGAGTCACTCAAAGTTTATGAGCTACACCCAATGGGTGCACTTTCGATACACCCATTGGCAAAGTGGAAACTGCGCCACACAGCAAACCTATGAGCTGATTATTTCAAAATCAACTCAAAGATTGGGGGCTTGTGGGGGACAGATATCCCCCGGGTCCACTAGAAGGCAAGAAGGCCTCGCGAGAGGTTTTGGGCCTATTGTCTTGCAAGGCCATCCCTTCGTGGGCTAGGGGAGGACTACTGGTGGAATGGGCCAGCGTGGGAAGGAAGCAGGCTCAGGCCCAAGCAACTCGTCGAACTCAAGCACTATCCGTAGCGTCCGCCCAACTTTCCCGTGCGCGGCGCCCTTGAACATCGGAATGGATTAGAGATAAATCGACAAGATTATAGGAAGATAAGTTCAGTCAGTTCACTATTGTTTAGGTACACATCATCATCACATACACATGTAGTGCCCCATGGTCGAGTATATAAGGCCTAGGGGGTACCCCATCATTTCCATCAACCACCTACTTATCTCATTAGCTTTTCTCCACACTGGAGATTTCTCTTGTAACCTACCACATAAAGATCCACACCAGGAAGTAGGGTATTACGCCTCTCCAAACGGCCCGAACCTATAGAAAATTGCCTACCGTCTCTCGTGCATCCCGCACGAACCATTGAGTTACAGTCAATAACACCGTCCTACCCAAAAGCACCTCGAGGGGTAACCCTGGGTGTGCGGTCGGACTCCAAACACTGACACCACTTCTGTCCTCTCTCGGATGCTCCCCGAGGTCTTCACTATCAAGCTTATAGCTGAAATGTTGTGGGCCTCATTTCCTCCGGTACATGGTGGTGGCCACACCACAAACACAGTTGATGTGGTCTCGCAAGACTCTCGTCCCACTCGATACAATTAGAATAACAAACAAAGGAATCGAGGGGTTTGAGGGTGTGTTACCCCACTCTAATTACCTAGGCATAACCTAGAGCAAGCATAATGAAGCGGTCTCACTAAACTAATACATACACTATGTTTCTCAACTCTCCACATTTGAGAATGGTTGTTGTCGGTACCCTAAATATGGGGTACCCACTCCTGACCCTACGGCTGCCCATAGCCATGGGATTACCGGGTGGCTAGCCTGACCAAGGCTGGGGCCCACCATATGTGGGCATGGGTGTAGCATCCCAAAAATTCAAATTCTGAAATTTTCTCAAACTCGCTCTAAATTCAAAATGAATTTCAAATTTCGTTTCAAAATGTTTGTTTGCGAGTTGATATCAACAAATAAAATTATAGTGGTCTATATTCTCTCTAAAATCCTCCTCAAAATATCCTACAAATATTTCCCCAGTGATCACCCTCAAACTCTTTTAGAAATACTGCCCAAATATTCCACTGATATATCTCCAAGTATTTTCTTCCTGAGAAATACCTTCAGAATCATTTTTAAAGTCCCCACAAATATTTTCTTCATAACTTTCTTCATGCTCATACGTATACGTATGCCTCCGGTGTCATACGGTGAGCTCTACAAGCTAATTACACTCATATAAGACAAATCCATGCTAATCTCCCACTAATCCTCTCATCCTCCCACTAATCCTCTCATCCCTCCCCCTAATCCCCCCACCATGGCTATAAATAGAGGGGCAAGGGCCTCCTCTCATCCCACCCCAAGCCATTTCATGGCAACTCTCTCCCCCCCCACACACACACACCCACTCCATGTTCCACACAAGCACACACTAGCACAAGGATCGTTCGATCGTTCTTCGATCGTTCATCCCCCTGTTCTTAGTTTGTTCGTTCGTTCGTCCGATCGTTCGATCGTTCGTCCGATCGTTCATGGTTCGTTCGTCCGTTCATCCGATCGTTCGATCATTCGTCCGTTCGTTCGTCCAAATAATCTTTTTCCTGCCGTTATGCTGCCGAAATTCCGATCGTTCGTTCGTCCGATCGATTGATCGTTCATCCGATCGTTCATGGTTCGTTCGTCCGTTCGTCCGATCGTTCGATCGTTCGTCCGTTCGTTCGTCCAAATAATCCTTTTCCTGCCGTTATGCTGCCAAAATTCCGATCGTTCGTTCGTTCGATCATTCGATCGTTCATCGTTCGTTCATAGTTCCTATTCATCGTTCATCGTCACTATTTACCATCACTATTTACCGTCACTATTTACCGTTACTTTTTACCGTTTACCGTTACTATTTACCATTACTTTTTACCGTTACTATTTACCGTTACTTTTTACCGTTACTTTTTACCGTTACTATTTACCGTTACTTTTTACCGTTACTTTTTACCGTTACTATTTACCGTTACTATTTACCGTTACTTTTTACCGTTATTTTTTACCGTTACTATTTACCGTTACTTTTTACCGTTACTATTTACCGTTACTTTTTACCGTTACTATTTACCGTTACTTTTTACCGTTACTTTTTACCGTTACTATTTACCGTTACTTTTTACCGTTACTTTTTACCGTTACTATTCATCGGTCATCTAGTCATCCCAAATTTCAACTACTCATCCACCATGCTGTCCAGTCCACCTAAGACCAGCCAGACCCATATTCCAGTTATACAAACTCCGGTGACTGTGATTTTCATTCCAGTAGGGAACTTCCAATCTGGTCACCCATCCTAGGTTTCTCCAAGTTGAGCACGCTTAACTTGAGATTCCTTCGAACTAGGCTTCCAAACTCAGATTCCAATAATTCTCGTTTCTAAATTCTTATCAAACTATTCCCTATCCAACCATGCCATCCCCTAAGCATGGTTCATGTTCCAGAAAAATCCCAAAATACTCTCGTCCCATATTCTGCCTATAACTCTCCTGTTCATATTAAGTCAGATGATTCATTCGTCACTATTCTCACCAACAGTGAACTTCGCTGTGCTACACCACATACACCTAGCTATAAATACACCCGGCTACCCTCTCCCTCTCCACACACACTCAACACCCTCAGCCAAGGAAAACACCCCACCCACTCAGTTACTCCACTCTGTCGGCTACACGCATAGTGTCGCGTCGCCTCCTGTCCACCCTCCTGGTAAGCACCTCCGCTCCACCACCAGTAATATCTCAACACCACATGACACAGATTCTACTCAAGACTACCCATCCATATATCACTATTCTGACCACTATACTAAATATTTGTTGGTATACTTGTTGGTTTGTATGTTTGCTTGTTCATGTTGCATAGTTATCGGAGCGTTCGTACCGTCTCGTGGAGGCCAGATCTATAAGTCTACGCCAGGAGCCAGAAGCCAGTTCCGCGAGCTCTCTTTCCCCTTCGCCGGATAAGCACGGCAAGCTCACTGGATCCCTTTGATGCATAAATTACCTATGATTTTTCAACCACAACCCTCAGCCTGTTATTTTATGCATGATATGATTTTGAGACAAGTTATTATGGCCACCCAAGCCGCTTGCCGCAATCAATCCCTGATATATTTGTTACAAATGATTTGAGGAAAGGTGTGAGTTTTCAAAAGAAAATGCTTTTCAAAATGTGTATGATAAAGGGTTTTCACCCTTATCACCTTGTGAGTGGGATAATCAGGGACTCCCTAGTTTAGGGGAGGGCCTAAGGTGATGGCTCAGCTGGTTTAGGCGTGAGCAGAAGGATTGTCCCCTCATATAAGGACCGGTTTGTCATCTTTCACTACCTGTACTCATGACAAGTACAACCACTTGAGACTGTGTGGGCAGTCACTCAATCTGAACTCGTACGGTCCAACCCCAGGGTTATGAAGGCTAGGGAGCACCGGGAGGATAAGGAGGGGGAAAGTTTTGTCCGGTTTGGACAAGGTGGTGGCCTGACTCCTTCCGGATAACCGTTAAGGTTAGGACGTGCGGGGAAAGAAAGAGATTCGGATTCGGATCTCACTGATCATGAGGTCGCAAAGCCGGACTAGTGGGTAAAGTGTACACCTCTGCGCAGAGTTTGAAAACCTATTCGAATAGTCTGTGTCCACAGGAATGGACGAGTCTGGTATGGTATGGCAATTAATGTTTTGTTTTCAAAAAGGGTGCGTTTGAGAAAAATGGTTTCTAAAGGGTCCGGCGGTTTAGCCGTGAGCTATGGTGGACGGAAAGTCCAGTAGCTGTTTTTGAAAAGGAAAACCAGTGGGAAACTGCTGAGATACCTGGATGGTTTAGTCCAGGGGATTTTGTTCTAATACTGAAAAACTTTCTGCTCCTTTTTGGAGAGGATGCGCTTTGCAAAATACAAAATGTTTTTCAAAACAACCCTGCATAAAATATTGCTGTTTCTGCAAAATATCCTGAGCTCCACATATTCCATGCATTATATCTGATTTCCCCATTCCGCGGGTGAAGGTGGGCTGCTGAGTACGTTTGTACTCACCCTTGCTTATTTATTTTTTCAGAAAAAGGAGATCGGGTAAGAGTTACGACTGTTCCCAACCTTGCCTGTGGCTGTTGGACCGCTGATTTGCTTCGCTGCGTATATCGGGCTGCTTCAGCCCCACTCTGATGATATGTCCCGAGTTGTGGACCAACTCTTAAAGTTGATCGCCACCTTTATAGGTTTGTCTCGTCTAAGCATATCTGAAATCATCTGTTGTATAAATGTGTTTACTAGCCTCCTGGGACTAGTAATTGTATCACATTTGAGTCCCAGAGGATTGGGGACGCTTCAGGTGGTATCAGAGCTGTTAGGTTGGCCGCAGGACGTAACCCTTAGCCTGATCCAAAAGTTTTTGAGTCAAAACTATTTTCTAAAAAAAAATTCTTGCTCTCATCCCTTCATTTCAAAAATGTTTTCCCCCTTTCCTTCTCTCAGAAGTCAGATGGAGGTCCGCTGCCAAACCAGCTTTTGCCAGAATGAAGATGGTTTCCCCAAGTTGCTGAGAGCATGCACAGTCCGCCTCGGAATCAGGAGCCAGCCAGAGTATGATGGTCGTGAATTCGTCGAGCATGGCACAGAGAAGTGTGTCATGACTGTATACATTGGATCCAGTCCACACCATGTGGAATGGAGTGTCACTGCTGTTGGGCACAGATTCAAAGACACCTGCCAAGTCGTCGCTCGCAAGGCATTGAGGGCCCTGTGTCAGATTTATGAAGAAGAAGTGGCCGACACCCCGCTCAGATTCTTTCTGCCCTTTCAGAGAGACCGTCCCGTTTGGATGGCCAGGATGCGTGCATTGGAAGGTCAGCAGTTGCTGGAGGACGACCCCTCAGTTGCGTACCTCACTGCATACCTGCTCACCCTAGATGCGCAGTATGATTTCTTGGCTCGGCACCACCGTCAGATGATTGCCCGAGCAGAAGATGCAGAGAAGCTCAACCGTAAGCTCCATGTGGATCTCACCACAGCTCAAGCCCGTGTAGCTGCCTTGAAAAGTCGTGAAGTCATTGCTATTGAAGCTTTGAAGCAAGCCAAGGATGAGCATGTCCAGAAGCTGATGGAGGCCTACTTGGTAACCCATAACCAACGTAGAGCCCTGCGGATCCAAGAGCCCGCTTCATCCAACCCAGTTCAACCCATCAGAGCTGAAGACCCCCTGATTCTTGAAGGTCACCCGGTCTCTATCAGAGGAGAGAAGAAGGCTTGGGAACTACTGGAAGGAGCCATAGTCTTGGAAGGAGTTCCAGTCTTCCCTCAGGCTATGGATAAGCAAGAGCACCCCGAATCCTCCCAAGATCCCCCGCCGGAGTTGTTTGAGCCCCTCACCATGAAGAAGATTCCAGCACCATCCCTTGAAGTCAAGGAAGAAGCTACAAGCACCCCGCCAGCACTGCCGCCCTCTGAGGAGCTACAAGAGCCAGTCCCGCTTGAAGAAGAGTTCAACCCCGTCTTGCCATCTCAGTTGCCGCCAGAAGAAGTCATCAACATCAGCTCCCTCTTGACCCATCCAGGAGATGTCTCAGATTGAAGTTGTGTGCCAGCCTTGCCAGAAGAGAAGCTGCCAGATCTGAAGTTATTTATGCCCAGTCCTCTGCATGCATTGGGTAGTGAAGTTTTTCTTCACTTTGGCTAGAGCCCTGCATGTATGAGAGGTAATCGTGTAGACTCGCGTTTTGCAAAACTCTAATTGTGTGGCCCCCTAGGGCATTTCAAAATGAATTTCCCTTGATGTTTTTCTTCCCTTTTGAGTGCATATGTGATGCTTTAACGTTAGTGCTCATAAGTCGCATTTCAGCATAGTTCTCAGTTCAGGAGCCGAGCAATAGTAGTTATGCTTAGCCCCCGAATCTGAGTAGTTCGTGCTTTGAAGAAACTCTATTCTTCCCTTATTCAAAACATTTGATTTGTTTGTGCTTATCATTGCTGAGCTTGTGTGTTTTCTTTTCGTTTTTCTTAAAAAGATTTTCTCTAAAAACATAGATCACAAATTAGATCTAATCCTCACCTTATGCTTCCATTCTCATCTTAACCCATCTCAAGAGAAAAGTGCCTTACCCAAGAAGATACCGGGAAGCTTACCCTTGAAGCCTAGAATAAGCTACAGAAGAAACCTGTCCAGCCGCTCAGTCAAAAGGACCGACCGTGAGAATCAAAGCACTGCCCCTGAGTCAAAGTGAGCAGAAAAAGAGGACAGAAGGAGTTATTACCATACAGAGAGGCAAAGATTCTTGGAACCAGAGACCACAAACATCAGGGTCATCGACCCCACCACTCACTCGTACGCCCGCACGCGTGCCCGCCTCCATGCGCACCACCACCGCCCATGCCCCCCTTTGCAGCGCACTACCGCCGCCCACCTCCCTTTGCAGCACACCCACCACCACCATCGTCGCCGGCAACAGCCCCCAACCCTTGTCGCACCTGCTGCCGCGTGTCACCTGCTCCGTCATCGCCACTCCGCACCCGAGCACCCCCACTCGCTTATAAATTCCCCCCACCAGCTCCCTCAACTCCCATCCCAAGCAAAGCACACACCAGATAAAATACCCTCTGCCAAATCGCAAGAAACTCCATTTTCCACTCCCTCGCCCCTAAGATCACAATGCTTGGTGATTCTTGGGTTGAAGACTGTTGTACATGGTTCATAGTCTTTGGCTTCCTCCTCTGTATGATGGTAATACTCATCGATAGAATCCTCCAGTGGGAAGAGCAAAGAGAAAGAAAGAGGCAGTGAAAAGTGAAAAGTGAGAAGAGAAAAGAAGATAGCGAAGAGAAGATAAGAAGAAGGTTCTCCCAGAATCAACCCCGTGTCAGTCATCTCTCCGTAGCCTGCTCAAGCAGCAACAGCAGAAGAAGGCCCCGTAACACCCTTGTTATGAGGTACTTCAAGGAGTTCAAATCCCTAAGATTCAAGAGTTCTACCCTCATTCTTTTTAAGTGGGGTAGTGTTCCAGTAAGGTTCCTGCTATGGAGAAAAAGAAGAAGGCATGTAGCAAGCTTGTGGAGGACTAGATCATCAAAGCATACAAGTTTCTGGATGACAAGTGGTCACCCAAGTTTTGTTGATGAAGCACCAGAAGACTAATCAAGGAAGGAATCCATGTGGAAGTTCGCAAGAGGAAGGTTTGTGTGTTGGCATCATGCTTCCTCAATAAGCTAAGCAAAACCTAGAAGCTTGAAGATGATTCTTTGAGAAGCCAGAATCAGCGTTTGCAATCGGCAACCAGATGCTCCTCAAAGGCCAGATTTTGTTGAAGCTCTATCTCCTCGAAGAGTCTGCAAAGTGAAGATATGTAGCTGAAGTAAAGCTATACCCATAACCCTTCTAAGCCGAATCTCGAGGACGAGATTCCTTTTAAGTGGGGTAGATTTGTAGCATCCCAAAAATTCAAATTCTGAAATTTTCTCAAACTCGCTCTAAATTCAAAATGAATTTCAAATTTCGTTTCAAAATGTTTGTTTGCGAGTTGATATCAACAAATAAAATTATAGTGGTCTATATTCTCTCTAAAATCCTCCTCAAAATATCCTACAAATATTTCCCCAGTGATCACCCTCAAACTCTTTTAGAAATACTGCCCAAATATTCCACTGATATATCTCCAAGTATTTTCTTCCTGAGAAATACCTTCAGAATCATTTTTAAAGTCCCCACAAATATTTTCTTCATAACTTTCTTCATGCTCATACGTATACGTATGCCTCCGGTGTCATACGGTGAGCTCTACAAGCTAATTACACTCATATAAGACAAATCCATGCTAATCTCCCACTAATCCTCTCATCCTCCGACTAATCCTCTCATCCCTCCCCCTAATCCCCCCACCATGGCTATAAATAGAGGGGCAAGGGCCTCCTCTCATCCCACCCCAAGCCATTTCATGGCAACTCTCTCCCCCCCCACACACACCCACTCCATGTTCCACACAAGCACACACTAGCACAAGGATCGTTCGATCGTTCTTCGATCGTTCATCCCCCTGTTCTTAGTTTGTTCGTTCGTTCGTCCGATCGTTCGATCGTTCGTCTGATCGTTCATGGTTCGTTCGTCCGTTCGTCCGATCGTTCGATCGTTCGTCCGTTCGTTCGTCCAAATAAACTTTTTCCTGCCGTTATGCTGCCGAAATTCCGATCGTTCGTTCGTCCGATCGTTTGATCGTTCGTCCGATCGTTCATGGTTCGTTCGTCCGTTCGTCCGATCGTTCGATCTTTCGTCCGTTCGTTTGTCCAAATAATCCTTTTCCTGCCGTTATGCTGCCAAAATTCCGATCGTTCGTTCGTTCGATCATTCGATCGTTCATCATTCGTTCATAGTTCCTATTCATCGTTCATCGTCACTATTTACCATCACTATTTACCGTTACTATTTACCGTTACTTTTTACCGTTTACCGTTACTATTTACCGTTACTTTTTACCGTGACTATTTACCGTGACTTTTTACCATTACTTTTTACCGTTACTATTTACCGTTACTTTTTACCGTTACTTTTTACCGTTACTATTTACCGTTACTATTTACCATTACTTTTTACTGTTACTTTTTACCGTTACTATTTACCGTTACTATTTACCGTTACTATTTACCGTTACTTTTTACCGTTACTATTTACCATTACTATTTATCGTTACTTTTTACCGTTACTATTCATCGGTCATCTAGTCATCCCAAATTTCAACTACTCATCCATCATGTTGTCCAGTCCACCTAAGACCAGCCAGACCCATATTCCAGTTATACAAACTCCGGTGACTGTGATTTTCATTCCAGTAGGGAACTTCCAATCTGGTCACCCATCCTAGGTTTCTCCAAGTTGAGCACGCTTAACTTGAGATTCCTTTGAACTAGGCTTCCAAACTCAGATTCCAATAATTCTCGTTTCTAAATTCTTATCAAACTATTCCCTATCCAACCATGCCATCCCCTAAGCATGTTTCATGTTCCAGAAAAATCCCAAAATACTCTCGTCCCATATTCTGCCTATAACTCTCCTGTTCATATTAAGTCAGATGATTCATTCGTCACTATTCTCACCAACAGTGAACTTCGCTGTGCTACACCACATACACTCAGCTATAAATACACCCGGCTACCCTCTCCCTCTCCACACACACTCAACACTCTCAGCCAAGGAAAACACCCCACCCACTCAGTTACTCCACTCTGCCGGCTACACGCATAGTGTCGCGTCGCCTCCTGTCCACCCTCCTGGTAAGCACCTCCGCTCCACCACCAGTAATATCTCAACACCACATGACACAGATTCTACTCAAGACTCTACCCATCCATATATCACTATTCTGACCACTATACTAAATATTTGTTGGTATACTTGTTGGTTTGTATGTTTGCTTGTTCATGTTGCATAGTTATCGGAGCGTTCGTACCGTCTCGTGGAGGCCAGATCTACAAGTCTACGCCAGGAGCCAGAAGCCAGTTCCGCGAGCTCTCTTTCCCCTTCGCCGGATAAGCACAGCAAGCTCACTGGATCCCTTTGATGCATAAATTACCTATGATTTTTCAACCACAACCCTCAGCCTGTTATTTTATGCATGATATGATTTTGAGACAAGTTATTATGGCCACCCAAGCCGCTTGCCGCAATTAATCCCTGATATATTTGTTACAAATGATTTGAGGAAAGGTGTGAGTTTTCAAAAGAAAATGCTTTTCAAAATGTGTATGATAAAGGGTTTTCACCCTTATCACCTTGTGAGTGGGATAATCAGGGACTCCCTAGTTTAGGGGAGGGCCTAAGGTGATGGCTCAGCTGGTTTAGGCGTGAGCAGAAGGATTGTCCCCTCATATAAGGACCGGTTTGTCATCTTTCACTACCTGTACTCATGACAAGTACAACCACTTGAGACTGTGTGGGCAGTCACTCAATCTGAACTCGTACGGTCCAACCCCAGGGTTATGAAGGCTGGGGAGCACCGGGAGGATAAGGAGGGGGAAAGTTTTGTCCGGTTTGGACATGGTGGTGGCCTGACTCCTTCTGGATAACCGTTAAGGTTAGGACGTGCGGGGAAAGAAAGAGATTCGGATTCGGATCTCACTGATCATGAGGTCGCAGAGCCGGACTAGTGGGTAAAGTGTACACCTCTGCGCAGAGTTTGAAAACCTATTCGAATAGTCTGTGTCCACAGGAATGGATGAGTCTGGTATGGTATGGCAATTAATGTTTTGTTTTCAAAAAGGGTGCGTTTGAGAAAAATGGTTTCTAAAGGGTCCGGCGGTTTAGCCGTGAGCTATGGTGGACGGGAAGTCCAGTAGCTGTTTTTGAAAAGGAAAACCAGTGGGAAACTGCTGAGATACCTGGATGGTTTAGTCCAGGGGATTTTGTTCTAATACTGAAAAACTTCCTGCTCCTTTTCGGAGAGGATGCGCTTTGCAAAATACAAAATGTTTTTCAAAACCACCCTGCATAAAATATTGCTGTTTCTGCAAAATATCCTGAGCTCCACATATTCCATGCATTATATCTGATTTCCCCATTCCGCGGGTGAAGGTGGGCTGCTGAGTACGTTTGTACTCACCCTTGCTTATTTATTTTTTTTTCAGAAAAAGGAGATCGGGTAAGAGTTACGACTGTTCCCAACCTTGATTGTGGTTGTTGGACCGCTGATTTGCTTCGCTGCGTATATCGGGCTGCTTCAGCCCCACTCTGATGATATGTCCCGAGTTGTGGACCAACTCTTAAAGTTGATCGCCACCTTTATAGGTTTGTCTCGTCTAAGCAGATCTGAAATCATCTGTTGTATAAATGTGTTTACTAGCCTCCTGGGACTAGTAATTGTATCACATTTGAGTCCCAGAGGATTGGGGACGCTTCAATGGGCCACCTGGGCTCATATCCTAGGCTGGGCTATGGTCACCACAAGCCCCAGAGTAATCAGCAACCTCGATCGTAGGTCTAGATCCCTATAGGTGAATCTCGGACCTTCACATGGGCTCATCTGGTCCAGGGAGAGGGGGCCAGAGGAGCTCCATGATGAAGGATTAAAGGTACTTTGTGGCTACAGGATCAGTTCTGGTCCCCGCATGTGCCATCTGGACCTCAAGCCAAGTGAGGTCCGGTACCACCACGTATCTGGACCATTATGGCTAGGGCTCGGACCCCTCAAGCATGTTTGGGATCCCTAATTAGATATGGTCCAGGGGTATCACGTTGCCACAGGATCCCAATCCTGCTTCCTGGCCGAGCGGAGGTCCGGTGCCGACGCGTGGCCAAGATCGCCTGATGTAAGGTACCAGGTGGCGCCTAACATGAAGCCTCTGACATGGGGACCGGCAGCATTAGATGCGAGCAAGATGCGTGCTTGTCCACTCTAGTGGCAAGCGGCGTATCCCCCTGATTAAATGCGCGATGTGCCCAGTCTGCAACGTATGGGATACACTATTACCCACGCATTACCAAGGAAAGACCATTGAATCAATGCGCAACTTGGGTGCCCTTCATTATGGCCTCTATTGTTCCACGTGCGTTACTGAGGCATGAGGAGACAGGTGGAGAAGACAGGACGACGCCGTCCATACACCCCTACACACGACAGCGTATCAGGCTATGTCGTAACCTATACCAAGGACTACGCCTATGTCCCAATTAGACGAGGCAGGAGAATAGTATGTCAGGATCCAGCACAACGACCAAGGGAAGATACGCACCTAAAAGAACTAGCATCGCCAGCTCTACCCGATGCCTCATGCTTCATGTAATAGTAGCTCCTAGGCCACTTGTTGGGGCCCAGTTCACTTGTAATGTGCCCCCTTGGACTATAAAATGGAGGGAACTTGCAATGCAGAGGGGAGGTCGATTCACATTCAGACCCAAAACACCGAAGCTCTCAAGTAATACAACTCACAGTGGATGTAGGGTATTACGCTCCGGCGGCCTGAACCACTCTAAACCCTTGTGTTCTTGTGTCCATATATTTCGGTCAGGTGAACCTCAAGGGCCCCTTCTCATCAAAGGGCCATGGGTGCATTCTGCCACCCAGCCGGAGGATTTACCCTCCGACATTTGGCACGCTAGGTAGGGGGCCAGGGTTCTAGGCCTGGCCCCTGATGGATATGACATCCCACTCATCCACCGGCGACTGGGGCCAGGGAAAATCTACCGACATTTGGTGCAAGGCGGAGAAGGGACATCTCAAGAGGTTTGCCATCGACCTCAGACGACGTCTCAACAGGTGTGCAGCTGCCATCAAGCGGAGGTCGGTAGGAGCCTCGCCCATGGCAGAGCAGGCTACCGCTGCCACCTTCCCACTAGTATCTACCTTACCTTAGGTCACCTCTATCGACCCCCAGTCTAAGATGGAAGTGCTAGAGGCTCTCGTCGTTGGCCAATAGCCAAGCATAGATGAGAGTGGCTCCATCGGTCGGCCACTATGTTCCATGGTATGTGGAGTTATCTCCCCCGACCCTGGGGATGACTTCTTCTACCAACCAATGGGTTGCAGGAAGCCATGACGACAAGGGCTATGCCTTTGTTAACATGACCTCCTTCCAAAAATCCATTGGTAGGGTCCCATAGGTTGTACCATGGGCTGCGTGGTTTGCTGCGTTGTCCTATGCCCTGACCCACTGGTGTGCAAAGAGGCCTCGCTGGCCGGGCCCTATGGCGTGCTCAGTCTCCAACTGTACTAGAGGAGCCCGACAAACAAGCTAGTAAAGATTGTGCCTTCGTCAACCTCATAATGACGGAGGTGGTCTATCGGCTGCGGAGAGCACTCCCACTCGCCTAGGGGCCTTACAAAGGCAAGGCCAAGGTCTGCGTTGTCCCGCAGCGACCGCCGCCTTCAACCAAGCTCTGTCCATGACCTCGCCAGTGGTAGCCATTAGTGATGGTCACACTAGGCTCACCACTCACACTGGTGGTGTTTCAAGGGCAGGGCAGCGCTATGATCAGCACTGTCCACTATGTCGGCTTACTGCTAGGCTCTGCATCGCTAAAGCTCAACTCATCTGCCACGACATAGACCCATGGCGTTCAGGGTTTACTTTGTCGACTAGCAGCCTAGGACTCATGGCATTCGAGGTAGCCACCATCGACTTCCAACATGCTCTGCCTCTGGCTATCACCAAGATAGCCTAGGGTGCCGCTTACCCTTCAAGTCTGAAGTGCAACAACACCCCAATGAAGCTAAAAAGGGGGCCAATGGCGGCTACGCCTACATCAACCTCGTCACGACGATGGTAGTCCACACACTCCGGAGTGATATGATATAGGTGCCAACACCTAACTCGTCGACCACAAGCTCCATGGTGTCTTGTGTAGCAGCCAATGGCCTCCGTCAAGCTCTATCTTTGGCTATCGACAAGGCAGAACAAGCTGTTGCTTACCCTTGGAATCCGACAAGCAATGGAGCCCAGGCAGTTTAGGTCAGCCCTATATCCCCTACTTACAAAGTAGCATGAGAATTAACTCTTCCTTTGTGATAGGATAAGAATTTATCTGTGGTCTAGTCTGGTAAGGCCCGCCTATGTAAATCCGGTCTTTGGCACCATCTATGGTCTAGCTTGGTAGGGGCACCCTTGTAAACCCAGCCTCTGGTGTTCATCATGCATATCACATGTATATGGTAATAAAGGAAGGATTTACTACCGTCCATCAATTTTTTTCTTGTTTGGGCAAGATGCTCTCCTCCGCCCCTTCCGCAGATCCAAACTTCTGTTGTAATCATGAAATCCAGGTTATGTATCCAACCTTGCACCTATTTTGACGCCCTACTTGATGACGGATAAATAATGAATCACTAGGAAACCAGCCTAAGGGAAAGAGTCCATGTTCCAAGGGTGGTCCGAAGATAGGTAGCCGCTTAGCCTGATTCTGTACCGTAAGCCTACACCTTCCACCGCCCAGAACAACTGACCAAGTACCATTGGCTAGGTAAGTAGGGTTCCAAACCTTGTCTAGATTCAAGGGATGGTCCTAAAAATAGGCTTAGTAAGGTTTGGATATATGATTCGAAGGATTAAGCACAACAAAATAGGAATCCCATGGGCACATCGCTAAGTTCCGGTCCCAAGCCAGGACTAGCCTCTGGTCTTGTGTTTCCCTCAAACAATTGAAACTACCTCATAGGAAATCAAAGTACCTAGGGGACAACAGAGAAAAATCTTGCCCTTAAGTCAAGCTGCTCGGGTCCCGGCCCAGTAAGGCCTGCCTATGTAAACCCGGTCTCTGGCACCATCCGTGGTCCAGCCCAGTAGGGCCCGTCCTTATAAACCCATTCCCTGGTGATTTTCGTGTAAGAACTCACGTATCCAGTAATGAAGAAAGGTTTTGCTCGGTACAACCCTATGCATCGAAATATGAAAATTTACTGGAAACTTCTACAAGATATATTAACATGTTTAAACACTTCTTGCACTTAGAAACACTATTCAAAAAGCATGGATGCAACAACCAAATCACCACTAGGGCTCACTTCACTATATAACAAAATAACTCTCCATTATTTAAGAAAGGGGAAAGAATCAAAGAAAGGAGAGAGTAACACCTAAATTTTGAGTATAGAGCAAAGAAATTTTTATATCACAAAATTTAGGGTGTTACAGACCTATTCCCCTTAAAAGAATCTCACCTTGAGATTCAAGGTTAGCCAGCAAAGAGTTTGGGGTAGTTTGCTTTCAAATCATCTTCTCGTTCCCAGGTATCTTCTTCCTCAGAGTGGTGACCCCATCTGACTTTGCACATTTTGATGGTATGTCTCCGTGTGACTCTGTCTGCAGTCTCCAGAATCTGTGTTGGCTTCTCTATGCATGTTAGGTCTTCTTAGACTTCCAGTCCTTCCACTAGCAACTGCCCCTCTGGTATTCGCAAACACTTCTTCAGCTGAGACACATGGAAAACATCATGCACCACTGACAGACTTTCCGGTAAGCTGAGCTGGTAGGCCACTTCTCCATGCCTTGCCAGAATCTGGTATAGTCCGACATATCGTGGTGCTAACTTGCCCTTGACTCTGAACATTATGACTCCTCTAATAGGTGACACATTCAGATAGACATAATCTCCCACTTCAAAACTCAGTTTTCTTCATCTTGTGTCAGCATAACTGCGCTGCCTTGCATGTGCTATCTTCAGATTCTCTCGGACCATTTTGATGTTCTCTTCGACTTCATGCAAAATGTCGGGACCGAACACATGTCTTCCTTTAGGTTGATCCGAGAGCAGTGGAGTTCTACAACTCCTTCCGTACAATGCCTAAAACAGCAACATCTTCAAGCTGGCCTGATGGCTGTTGTTATAGGAGAATTCCACATAAGGTAATTTCTTATCCCAACCTGACTTATTTTGCAATGCACAGGCTCTCAGCATGTCTTCCATAATCTGATTAGTTCTTTCAGTCTGACCGTCGGTTTGCGAGTGATAAACTGAACTGGACTTCAAATGCGTGCCCCAAGCTTCTTGTAGCTGTTCCAAAAAGTGAGAGGTGAACTGTGTTCCTCGATCTAACACTATCTTCTTCGACACACCATGCAAACAAACAATCCAGGACATATATAACTCAGCTAGCGTTGCTCCATTGTATGTTTTCTTCGCTACTTGATTCCACCAAGTAAGAGCATAACCAGAAAACTCGACTGAAGCCAAGTTCACTCAGTGTTGCTCTGAAAGATTGTGAACTCTGAAAATTTGATCACACTACTCAGCCCAACTAAGATATTCACCTGCACTTTCTTTCCCAGTAAATTTAGGAATATCCAACTTGACTTAGGCAATATTGTCTGGGTCTTTTCTATGACATCGTCCATGATAACGATCTCTATCTTCAATGTCAGCATGTCGGTGATGATGACGCCGACGAAACATTCCATCATTTGCAAAGGGATTCTCATCAAATTCGTCCTCACGATCATGGTCGTCAAACTGCTCATCTTCAAATCTTACTCAGCGTCCGTGTGCACGACGCCTTCCACGCGGATTATTGAAATCAGCATGATGAACACCACCATAACCTCTATGGCCATCACCGAAGGGATCGAATTAATGGTCGAAACTAGAATTCTCATCTTCGGATTCTTCTCGGTAAAATTCTTATGGATCACAATGATGTAGCCTTCGACCTCCTGTGATGGGCAGACATTCATTAAACATCCTCTCCATGGCCCCACGAGTGAGTCGGCCATGTGATGCAATTCAGCCCGAGAGACAGGGGCTCTCCATCTCCATGGTTTCCACTGTGAACACCCGAATTGGATCCTACCATGTTAGAGTAAAGCAATAGAAAGTAGAATATGAAAGTATTTGTTGAACACTCGATCTCATCTCTTACTTACACAAGCTCTTTCCTGATCTCTAGGACCGTGATGGTGCCGGTGTGACAGCTTCGACAGAGGTGGTACAATGGCCAAAAGGATCACAAGTCAAACGTCTCGGTTCAGGTTTTTTTGTGGAGCTATAGGAGGCCAAACAAGGTGGGCTATGGTACTGTCAACCAAGTGCTTGATGTGCTAAAAAGATATGAAATTGTTTCTAGATAGATTCTCACCAAATCAATGTAAACTGAAATTTTCAGCAACACAATCCCCTTTCAATTTTTTCACTTCTTTTTTGACTTCTTTCTCTTTTTCTTTCTTTCTCTCTTTTTTTATAACACTAATGGGGTGCAGAGATCAAATGGAATAACTCAATATGAATACGATGGTGGTAACTAGCAACTTGAGGAACACAAACGACACAAGGTAACAGTACCGCCAAAGGGCTATAGGTTTTTTGTGTGGCTTTGGACTATAGAACAAAACAAAATATAAGACGAACGAACATTAGGATAAATATGTGGATGGTAGTAAGACCTACTGTGACAACGAAAGCTCTGACACTAGATGATAGGTACCGAGTTATATTCGGTACTAGGGTGGTCCGATCTTCATGACAATAGGTTGATAAATAGAATGGTTGGATATAAAAGTAACGAAATAACAAGGTAAATTTGTTGAAGAACAGTGGGTAACTGACTTTATACCTGATCAAGATCGGAGGTGACCAAGCGATGGGGAGAGAGACACCGAAACCGTGTAGACGTCGACTCGATCTCCGAACGACCGTAGAACCACAACCAGAGCTAATTCACATAATGCGAGGCAGCCGTACTGAAAATTGTATGGCATGAACTAGTGGATCCTAGAGGAATCTCTTCACAAGTCCAAAAAGAACAAGGAAGAACAAGGGTAGAGTAAGCACTCAGCAGCTCGACTGCGCTAATCACTTGGATTATCAAATCATCAAAGGTTATCAAAAGTTGTGTTACATCATAGACATAGGAGGTATTTATACTAGCAACAAACAGCCTTAGATAAGTATAAACATAAAAAGAAAGTATTTTAACGTGCTAATGTGAAGGGGCCTCTTCGGGAGATCTCCATAGTTGAATTTCGCGTTGCTATTTGAATTCTGCGAAGCCTTCAGTATTTTGATAATAACTTCTCCTAGGTGTCTCCAAATGGCGTGGGGATGGATGTGTTGGAAAGCTAACTTGATAAGATTTCTCACCATGTATAGCATGCCTAATGAAACTTCATAGAATGATACAGTTTAATATGGAAACTTGGTCATCAAGTAGACTGTTGACCTTCTGACCAGTCAGCACTAAAGTAGGCTAGCTGCCTTGCTAGGAGATCCAATTAAGTCGGTCTTAGAAGCATTGGAAACTAGACTTTAAGAGCTTTCCAAAAAGTACTTATGGGCCTTCATAGCTTTTGGGAATCAAAGATATGACTGTTTATTATGGGTGGTTCTATCGCGCTAGGCTGACTCGAACTTAGCTCTCTCTCTCTCTCTCTCTCTCTCTGATTCGTCCTTGATATGTTCTGTCCTTCCTCTTGGGTGAACATGAGCAATATCAACATACATGACTTAGGTAGTGTAAAGTTCTCATTAGCGTTTAATTTAAATTTATAAAGTAGCACGTGCACCACTTGTTATGTCTTTTTCGCTCGGCTTGGAGTGATAGGTCCAATAGGAATGGTCGTCATGGTTGACGATACTGGTATGGTCACATCATAGGGTCGATCACTAAACTTCACAAACATCGAGTAAACCCCGAGCGATTCTCATGAATCGCTCGAAGACTCAGGGGCTACATCTAGCAGATGCACTCGTGCGCACCCGAGATTTCGTCCGGCGGTAGTACCTGAACAAAAATGGACCCACGCTCAGTACGTGACGACCAAACGTAGGCAAGGTTCGTCTTTAAATTGCACAATAAACCCCTAAGCAATTTAAAATTGTTTGGGGGCTTGGGGACTACTATCGGGTACCTAGGAACGAGGTACCCGAAGTGAGTCCTATAAACCTTCTGGCCGAACAGCCTCCCTGTCGAGCACGCCAGTGAAGCGATGCTACCGACCAACTCCCCGCCGAGCAAGCCAGCGAGGTGGAGCGGCCAACCAAGTCCCCGCCGAGCAAGCCAGCAAGGCGGAGCAGCCGACCAAGTCCCCGCCGAGTAAGCGAGCAAGACGAAGCTACCAACCAAGTCTCTGCGTCCACAAGGTGGAAACTTGAACCCAGTGATGCGAGCCCACATCTGCCGCGACAAGACGTGTCATCACCACGCCACGCCCAAACATGTGCTCACTGCAGGAGACAAGCCCCGGGAAAACCACAACATATGAGTCCCAACAGTAGCGCGCACATCGGAAAAGATAGGACAACATGCCATACCATGCGTATGTACCATGTAGAGTGGCAGGAGACGTGAGGCGTACGGTGGGCGGAGCCACGCGAGATACGACCGCATCCAGGGACAGAATCGTGGCACCCTCCACATACTGCCACCGGGACATCAGCGACGGACTCGCTACAGAAACCAGCACGGAGGACGGAGTCGTGTTAGGAGTACATCCACACACAGAAAAAGGGGCCAGTTCATTGACCCAGGCGGATAGGACCCCCCCTCTCACTCACTCTCTCGACCTCTCTTTTCTCTTCAGCAAGGAAGGGGCCCCACCGTAAGGCCTCTCTCTTGAGATATAAAAGAGAGAGGCCCATCCTTCAAGCGACATACAAGCACACCTGTTGTAACACGTTTCATAGCAATATTACAATCAGCACTACACTGGACTAGGGCGTAAACCTGAACCAATATAACACACTGTTTCAAATCCACGCTCCTAGCGACTCACCATTCGGAATGAATCCGCTCTAGCATCCCCGCCGAATACAAATCTTACCGCTCACTAGTTTTCGAAACCACAACAGTTTACATATGAGCTAAGATGAAATTCAGGTGTGGTGGTTGGTTTGATTCTCTAAGAAGATGATGATTTTACTTGTAAATAGGTGTTAAGGATTTAAGGTAAACTAGAATAGAATATGTTGCTTAAGCGTTGATGTCAAACCTTATAAACATTTCCTTTGTTTAGGCCTCATGCCGTACGTTTCTATACAGTATATTAATATGTTCATCCTTTCTCTTTTGTGTCTCTGCTACCCCATTCAGCTAATTGGTCTAGAAAGAGTTTTCGAAGAAAGTGTTGATGCTAGGCTAGAGTACCTGATCCGCACAGGGATGAAGACAGTCTTTTGCTAGAATTTTGATGTAATTTTGGTTTAGACTCCCTATGTAATAAACACTGCTATGTATCACTAATTATTGTCACATGTATAAATGAACTGGTCTTGGTATAAATGTGACATGTATTTAGTTTTATGCTTCGAATCGGGTGAACAATGATGCAGAGGCCGGACCGGCGCCTGGCAGCGGTGGCGAGGGTGGGTATGGCCAGCTGATGACAGATGAGGACAGCAGCAGTGGCACAGAGGATGAGGCAACCGCGATGATGCAGAAGCCCAATACAGAGATTAACCCATTACTTTGGGCTTAACCATTCTAGTTCACAAATAACAGGTCCCACTGCTTCACTATTCTTGCAACGACATGGTTCTTACACACTTGCATCACCGGAAAAAAAAAATAGCATGCGATGCTTGACACATTACAGCACAAAGATGGACCCCTATACAGGAGGAAGACTATAAGCACCCAAGCATTTTTGTAATGTCCACGTCTTGCATCATGGGGTTCACGAGGAGCAGGACAGCATGCACACTCCAGGTCTGTATGCCCAGGCTGGTGGCAACCGTGCATACTTCTCCATTCCCGGCTGCTCGTCATACGGATTCTGCATTACCCTAAGCACCCGGCGAACCTCCTCGTAATCGCCTTGCTCAGCTGCGTCGATAGCAGACTGGCAGAGATAGTTGCGGAGAATATACTTTGGATTAACAGAGTTCATCGCGGCTTTCCTTTCTTCATCAGGAACGCCGCTCTCCACCAGCTTCCACACAGAATGAACAACGCCGTTAGACTTGAGGTTAAGATATTACATGTAGCAATATAAAAGTCTGGTTAACAACGGTAGAGCATGATAAACCTTGGGCGGTGCAGATGATAGTTCACAATGTATAGAAATCAAGGAATATGACCATCAGATGAATTTTAAAAGGCATTGGCGCATTCAGGGCGAATGCAGGTAAAATTTCAAAGCACAAGGGCAGCAAGCTGCAAGCCTGCAACGGGCAGTGGGAATTTCTGCCCGATCCACAACACGTTACTCAGTTTCAAAATGATCACTCCAACTTCAAGAAAAAAAATGGCAGAGATTTTTAAAAAATAAAAATAAAAAAGAATGAAACGACAACAGAAATACCAACAGTAGCAAAAACATTGTGCTATCGCAGCATCAAACCATCCCTTTTATGATAGAAGTGCACAATGGAGGAAACAATTACAGAATAGGTGACCCACCTCTTCAATATAAGTCTGTACCCAACTAATCCATGCTTCCTTCCTTTCTTTCCCAATATCTAGGAGAGCAGCCTTCAGTGGGACAAGCAGCTCATTCTCCGGAATACCAGGATCCGCATTGACATTCGAAAGAAGACGGAAGAAGTTGGTATAGTCAACCTTGTCAACTGCCAAGTTGCTAAGCAGCTTACTAATTAGCTGCTTATTATATTTGGTTAAGCCCAGTTTTTTGGTCATGATAGATTGGTACTCATCCATGAACTTTGTCCCATACCTATAACAAACAAAAAAAAAATCAAAATGTTCACACAGATAAGTCACTGTCATCTACTGCCAATAATCGTTCAGAATGGAGGAACAGCTCACCTCTCCATCACATAATTTGCCTCATCTTGGCTGATAAGTTCAGCAGAGGACAGTGGTCCAGTGAACTGAGCAATATTCCACAAGCCAACATCAGGTTGATTTGCAAAACAGTACCTCTTCCCAGGAAGATCAGTAGTATTTGGAGTATAGCTAGGATCAAATGCATCGAGAAATCCAAATGGTCCATAATCAATAGTTAGGCCCAGCACACTCATGTTGTCAGTGTTAAGTACACCATGGGTGAAGCCAACACCTTGCCATCTAGCTATCAAGTAAGCAGTCCTCTCCGCCACCTCAACTGCCCAAGCTGTTGCAATGGATTGTCAGGAAAGGTTAGTTCCCCAAATGATCGATGAGGATTTTCAAAGCAAAACAAAATGTGGCACAAAGATATTTGCCTGCATATTTGTTTGATGTGAGATCTATTGTTGGGGAATCTCCTATAGCTGTCTCGAATGACAAACCTTCACTCTTTTTCATATTTTCAAGATGTGGAAAGTGATGATGTATCGTGTAGTCTGTCAAACGACGAACAATCTCAATGTCCTCTTTGCCCCTTGAAGCATGTATCTGATACGAACCAAAACGTAAAAAAGACGGTGCTACACGACAAACTATTGCACCTGGTTCTTCCTTTGCATTGCCACTGTGTATATAAGATGAATGATTAAACAATAGAAGTGTATAAAATAGGTACAGTGTATTTACTCAAAACCTTCAGAAACATGATCCTTAAAACAGTCTATTTTAACTGCTGCCAGACGGTGCTATAGATTGAAGGTAGTCGTAATGTAACAAAAGTTCTCTAAAGTACAGCATACCCTGGTGAGTGGTGATACAGTAAGAGCAAAACTCATACACATTCGAGATTTTTTAAAGAAAATCCTTAACAGGAAAGTGGCCATATGCCCCTACACAGCACATACAGGTGATATATGTGAGTACATGAGACTTGACCTCATTTACACAAATAAATAAAATGAAATAACCCAATCCATACTATACAACTGCAGCTTGTGTTCAAGAATAAATTTAGGGCAGTTTCATGCTTTATAATCATAGAACAAAAGCAAAAGACCAACATACAGCATTACATTGCCACCTGTGCACGCATCAAATAATAAAAATACATGAAGCAAGCTGTCATTAAAAGAAATAAAACCACTATGCCTGAAGCACAAATTACCAAAAATGTTCTTAACAACAACAAAGCCTTTTAGCCTGAAGCACAAATTACCAAAAATGTTCTTAACAACAACAAAGCCTTTTAGCCCCCAAGCAAATTGGGGTAGGCTAGAGTTAAAAACCCAACAGAACCCACAAGTCAAGGTTGTGGCACATGAATAGCCTATTTTAATAATGATGTTGAGAAGTTAACCCATCACTAATACTTTGCCGTCCCTTCCCCAGACCCCACTCATGTGGGATCTTCTGGCACTGATTACCTTTTTTATATATAAGTGGAACACAGCGATGAAACATAACATGGTTTATGTTTTAACAGTGCACATTAAAAAAATGAAGATATCATGACATACTCATAGAACATATCTCGGACAACTGATTTTCCAGTTTCAACTAGACAAAGAGCACGAGTTGTAGGAATGCCTAGGCCGTGCATGGCTTCACTGCATAAGAATTCACGGATGCTGCTGCGTAGGACAGCAAGACCATCAGCAAATCTGCTGTATGGAGTCTTTCCACAACCTTTGAGCTGCAACTCCCATCTCTCACCTCGAGAGTTGACAACCTCTCCAAGAGCTATCGCTCTTCCATCCCCCAACTGACCAGCCCATACACCAAACTGATGTCCTCCATAGCACTGTGCGTAGGGCAAACTGCAGGTTGTTATCTATCAGAATGTTGATTACCTGGCTATCCAAAACCAAATAGTAAGGATATTAAATGATGGTATCACTATCACAAACCTCCCCACTAGTGGAGTTGCTCCTGAGAAAAACTGAGGGAAATCAGGTCTTTCAAACCTGAAATACATAAGATAGCACATAAACAATTTATGAATTTCTGTTCAACAAGATCAGCAAGGATGCTGAAGAAACTGAGAATTGGAGTAGGCAAGGTAGGAAAAAAATCTATGCAAAAATAAAATGACAACCGGTGAAAGCACATGTTTGAACTCAACCTGATTCAGTGACCTATCATGCAATAAGAATAAATTTCTAACTTCAGTAGCTGACTTATTGAAGTCCACAAATTAATTGCAAAGAGTCATAGGAAGTCTAACAGTTTCAATAAATAGAAGTTTTTCATGCCCATCATCGCAGGTGAGATCAAGGCATGAAGCCAATGACGTGAGTAGCAAACAAGAGGAGAACTCAGAGATTAGGTTATCTCGGTAAGCAGAAAGAAACCTTCCTTTTATCTCTGTTCCGTTTATTCAATTTTTGAAATACAACGCTTTAACCGCAAGTGGGGAACCACCCGTGGGACCCAAGTGGAAGACTAGATGATGTGTATAAGTTCGAAGAGTCATAGCAGCGAAAGCAAGGAAGAAAAATATTTGAAGAAACAGAACAGAGATAAAAGGAAGACTTCTTGCTCCTACTGTTCTCAAGATCACTTATCTTATGTCCTCTTGTTTGCTACTCACACCATCAGGTTAATCTCACCCACAGCAACAGGTGTGAGAAAATTCAGACAAGATATTCTAATATTGGGCGTGTTTGTTTCAACTTTTTTCTGACAAGCTTTTCTTAGAATCTGACTGTGGAGAGAATCTAGTTGTGAGGAGAATCTGAGTATCGTGGGGGAAAGAAGATGAAGGGGTCCATAGAGTTTAAGATCTAGAAAGTGACGGATTTCTATTATCGCGACAACTCGAACGATTATGTGTTCATGTTGATTTTAGTCGGTTTCACCAAGCAGGCTGAAAAGCTGGGTGTTTGGCAGTCTGCAGCAGCTTCTAGTAGCCAGAAGCTAGAAAAAAGCTGAAACTAACACCGCCATAGTTTCCTATTCCCAACACACATCATCCAAATATTTTGTGAACTTGCAATAGATAAGTTGCTAAGTGTACGACCAGCTGCTGCCTAGTGCCTAGATTCCTAAGGCAGCCAAGGACACGAGTATTGTAATTAACAATTCTAAATTTCCTTTTTTCACATAATGGCATGTTATAAGTAGTGATTTGGGTTACCTTGGATTAGATAAGCTCTATTTTGGGCTGCTTACGCATCGGGACACCACTTATTGCTCTGGTGCCACTAAGGGCTAAGTGCCATCTTTCAAACATGCTCATCACAGACCTTAAGAGTAATAACTCAGCTAGCGCTTATCACTTATTTTCTCGAATGAAATCTGCTAGTTCGAATGTTTTGTTAAAATATGAACAAAAATCATGGAGACGTGACTACCTGTTGACTACCAGGTAGGTCTAATGCCATATGGAACAACCATGTCATAAGAAGTTTCACTTTTAGTGACTGAAGTGGCCAAGAACAAATCACGTTGACAAAATAAGACAATGAACCCTTTTGTATGCTAAAAGGTCTAAATGTCTTGTCGCACTTTTTGTTTCTCAAAAAATGGTGATTCTATAACACCCCAGCTATTGTCAGCTACTTAGTTATGATTGAAGTGCTTCCAACTTCCAATGAATTCAAAGTATCTTAGATATTTTTGCAATTTACATCCCACCTATTTGTTAGTATGAGCTCACCCAGTTAGCTTTCAACAAAGAGACATGCTTAGTTTTATTGCTCTCACAAAGACCAAAGTATAAGACTGCAGCTTTTAAACAAGAACGAGAGCACAGTTTTTTTTTAAAAAAAAAAACATACACATCCAAATAGTACCACTATTTCATTCTTGGATGGAAGGTTTTTTAAACTGGAAGGAGCATGCAGACATCAATCAGTGCTCACTTAAGGATCAGTGGCTACAGGTGATATCTGAAAAGTTAAAATGTCAGACAATTTGGTGTGTTAAATTAGCCAGGACGCTACCACAGTGGCACACAAGAAGGACACAACTGAAGAAGTTAGCTGCAAAGGATACAATTTGGGGTTAAATTCGAATGGCTTTAGTAGTGTCAACACTAAAAGCAACTTCGTTTCAGTGCATCTAAGAAACGTGTGATAAAGTTGTTCCCTGCTTCGCCAAACGCCATCCCTTAGACCATTGCAACTTTGCAAAGGATACCCGCTTGTAGATAAGCAGCTAGAAACGAGAACTGTAACAACTAAGGATTTCAGGCTCACTCTTTGTGATCCAGATCGAGTAGATCGGCCACGGAATCAGACCACGCAACCAGCTTGGGGTTGTCCACTTTGGCAGAGGGAGACACCCTGGAGTAACAGGCGTGCAGGACCTGCAACAGCACAGCAGGCCGATGAGCTAGCTGCTACCCAAACAAAACAAAAACGAGGAAGGAGCAGCTAATCGGCCAATCGGGCGCGGTTGAATGAAGCCAGGCAGCCAGCAGCGAGCGTAAGGGGAGGCAGGCCGGAACCTCCCGCGGGATGGTGTCGGATCGCGGGTCTCCGGGCAGCTCGCGGACGAACGAATGGTCCCAGGGTAGCTCCTCCAGGACGAGCCGCCGCGGGGCGCCAGTGCCCCCTCCCCCCACGTCGACGGGGGGCGCTTCCGCGGCGGCGTGTGACCCGGGGACGGCGGCGGAGGCCATGCCGCGCAGCAGCGGGCCGCGGCGGGCGACTCGGTGAAGAAGCTGCGGCGGCGGGAGGCGGAGGGCGCGAGGAGCAGGGGACAGGAACGCGGAAGGGAGAGGGGAGAGGAGCGGGAGCAGCCTGTGACTAGGGAGGAGGAGGCGGGCGGTGGGGAACTGGGGCGGCATGGCGACGCGTGCCACGGCGTATTTGGCTTGCGGGGCGGAGGGCGGGTGTGTGGGTCAATCCCATGCCCCGTCCGTGCTGCTGCGTGCGTGGTGGACTTGTTGTGTAATCTTGTATCGTGAGCGGCGCGGGCCGGGCGCACGGTGGGTCTGGGATTCTGGGTCGGCTTCGCCAAATTCTGTGGCCTGGTCTGGCCGAACAACCGGGACGTTTACGCTTAGGCCTGGATGACCGCACAGGAATTCGAAGCCACACGTGGGCGTGCGGAAACGAACGTGGCCAGACGTGAGGATATATCCGTACCTGTGCCGTGCCGCTCTCGGATCGTCGACACGTTTTCCTGTTTTGACATCACAACATCAGCTATTAGGGGTATGTACGACTTATGCTAGATAAATATAAAAAACTCATTTATGTAAACTAACTAATTGGTTGTCGTGCGTTACGACGATTTACCACAATACTTACGTAAATTATCTATTAAAAAAATTTAAGATTTTTTATTGATTGTCTCCACTCTTTGTATAATATTTTTTTTGATTTAGCTAACTAATGTTATGGTTTACTTCATGCAATATGTCTTGGTATAACACGGTCAATGAAGTGAACGTTTATAAGAGAGTTCACAACGACTAACTGAATGAACAGAGATTATAAAATGACATAATTCCACCATACAGAGACTAAATAAGAGAAAGTTTGTGAGCTAAAGTTTCTAAAATAAGTCACATGAACTCAAACTTATAAAAAAGATAGATCAAAATATGGAGTGATTGCTAAAGTCAGACATCAATAAAAACTGGATGTGTTCTATATAAATTATGCTACTTCGTAGCAATTACTAACGTTTAAAACCAACAAATAACCTTTCATTTTACTGTAAGTGTGACAAATCATTGTTGCTCCATCCAATTCAGCAACCTCAAACACCATAGAGTCAAATTGCGCCAATGTGGTATCAGAAACAATCTAATGCTTGCAAGAGCCAAGAACGTCATGCCGTGCTTGGGCTGTAGCCTCGGCCCGTAGTGCTGGCCCGGCCCGATACGATTATATATTTTTTTATTTTACAAAAAAACATATATACATATATACAATTTATATTCAATATTAAAAACATCTGAGTACGATGTTCTACTTGTTAGACAGCTTCATTTAGTGTCTCTCGCTCTTCTTCCATCACAAGGCATGGGTTCGAACCCCACCTTCTACACCATTTTTAACATTTTACGCTAATTTAATCAAATGAGTCGACAGGTTAACGGGCTGACCTGGTACAGTCAGCAGGTCGGCATCACGTGCCTGGGCCAGAGTTATGGCCCACGAGCGTCTGTCCCGTGTCGGGCCGCCGTTTGGCCATCTATAGGCGTGTAGCGGATTAATTTGAAATAACTATGATGTGTTATTTGTAAAAAGATGACGCATGATGACCGTTGAAACTGGTGCTTTAAGTATAGTAGAGATATCTCTAAGTTTTATATCTTATTCACTAAAATCCTTAAATACACGTCTAATTTATGTGTATTGTATAGGTAAAATTGTAATTTAGATTTAAAGAATCATGCTAAAGATGTTACTTCACCAAAATACGTCTCTTTAAGATATGAGTTATTTATGTCGGTTGTACATACCATTAGGCTATAACGAATATCGTATATAGTCGTATGAAATACATTTTAAGTATGTTTAGAAGTAAAGTATTTCTTTAGTTTTTAGACAATAACATGGTTTTAGTAATACTATAGTATTTGTCATAAGGTGTTTGGTTGCATTCCTAAAAACTATATTTTTAAAATCATGCTATTCTAGATATCATGCTATTTTTAGAGTATTAAAAACTTTATTCTAATTCAAAGTTTTCATGGCATGACTAGCATTTGTCTAATATCATGGTTTACAATATTGTATCAAAACAATATTTCATAAAACCATGATATTTTGGTAGTTAATCAAAACTACGGTATTATCATGACAATTGTAAATTATAGTATCGTAAAATCATGGTTTTAGTAAAATCATGGTTTTAGAAAATATTATTGTCATTGTTTGAAAATAAAGTATTTTTATAATTTCTATGTAATACCATAGTTTTATTTTGTGCTACTAGAACAGGTGGCGCCCTATCAAGGAAATAAACAACTTCCTATAGCTAAGGTCAGCGGGGGTTATAGCCAACCCAAGGACATAACATTCCACTTCAGCAAGAAATAAAATAGAAACAATGGTTCCAATTACATGGCCCTCGGCCTTAATAGCGTACTGGCTAAACTAACTGACATTTCCTAGCCTTCTCCAGTTCTGACTTCTGCAACTCTGACTAAGTTATGACTTCTGCAACTCTGACCAATATGGAATAAAAGAGCATATCACATAGATAATCTCGGTAGCAGACTTAATGTTAGAGAAATAGGTATTTTTAGTTTTAATTTAATCTAGAAAACCAGAGTGATGTATGTGACGACATATATGTGCATGGGTTTATCACTACTCACATAAGTAGTAAACAACGGTAAAACATGCACAATTACTAAGAACATAATGTACCCTGCGGAGGGACCGATGCTTAAGGCATCAGTGGCTCCATTCACACGAGACATCTCGTGTGTATGTTCGATATAGTCAAACGTAGTCGATGCAGACAGATGTACGCAGTGCAGTCCCTCGAACGGCGCCGGCGACGAGGAACCTCATCGACGTTGGTTAGGCGGACGAAGCGAGCAGTCGCAAGTATGCTCCCAAAAAACATGATCGCCCGCACACACGTGCAAGTGTAGCTCTGCGGACGGCGATTTCGGAGGCCTGCTCTCCCACACTCTCTGTGCTCATAAAAGGTGGGACGGGAATGGTTGTGTGCAACGCGTCTGAGAATGTTCGTATGTGTTGTAACCAGAAGCAGCCTCACCTCCTCCGTATATATACACGCACAGAGGAAGGCGAACAGACAGTAATGGTCGCCATCAGAGCTACTGTTATAGTTAGCCAGAAACTGACGCCATCAGTGACATCCGTTACTAGTCATAACACAGGAAACGACCAGTAACGGACGACAGTAATGGACAGTCATCACTCCAGACAATGTGCAACCGTTAGGAAGGAATATTCGGACCAAGGTCCGATCTACCACGGCCACGGCCTGGCCCGACCGGCGGGAGCGCGCGCGTGTGGCAGCCTGTTGGGGTTCTGCTTTGTTACCGAAGGTCCTTTGAGAAGAAACACCTTCGAAAGATCAACACAGAAGCAAGCATAGCTCAAAGGTACACGCCGAAGCTACCTTCCAGGGAGCTTCGGCATAGTGACATGCCTTGATACGAAGGGTTGCACCGACTTAGAGATGAAAAGACCAATCGGCCCATGGTAATTTGTGTCATGATTGTAACTAGTTGTAGAGGACATAAATGTAATTTTAACCAGGCTGTGTCTCGTGCCTATAAATAGGTGAACAGTACCCCTGCACTGTTCACGCTGACTGGTATTCGCTCGTGCGTCACACTGGTATCTTTGCCTTCTGTCAAGCCAAAGGTACAAATGTAATTCTATTATTCTTATTCATCCATGACTATATAAAAAGGATATATAAATGATGTTATATGATTATTCATGTTATTTCTCATGTTTCATATACTTCTTTTTTCATCAATGTAAACTGTGATGATGAAGGTATGTCCTTCATGACCTTCGTTCGAAGATCGTTATATCCTAAGGGAAAATAATGCTTCGAAGGACGAAGGCCATTAACCATTAACTTCTTTTTGTGTTGCCTTGTTCTTAATTCATAGCATTTGAGAACAAGTCCCCAACGTTGGCGCCCACCTCCGGTGAACTCACTTCCACTTTTGAGCTGATGGCTTCGTTCAACAACCAAGTTGTAGCACCTTCGTCTATGAAGCTGGTGCTCCCGATAACAGGCGATTCAAGCTCAGAGCCAGCTAGCAAGAAGCAGAAGAAAGAAGCGCAGAGAAGTGCGTAGCATGTTGGGGTGCAGGGACCCTTCATCAAGTCCAAATGGTCCCACATCCCAATCACCTTCTCTCAGGAGGATCTTCAGCTCAAGGATTACCCCCACAATGATGCTATGGTCATATCTTGTGTCATCAAGGGGTTTCTGGTTCATAATGTTCTGGTTGACACAGGCAGTGCAGCGGATATCATATTTGCTAAGGCCTTCAGACAGATGCAAGAGCAAGAAGACAAGATTCATGATGCTACACACCCTCTTTGTGGCTTCGGAGGAAGGCAGATTGTGGCACTTGGCAAAATCACAATGCCAGTTACCTTCGGCTATGTCCACAATACAAGAACTGAATAAGTTGTTTTTGATATTGTTGACATGGAGTACCCATACAATGCAATCATTGGCCAAGGGACACTCAATGCTTTCGAAGCTATACTCCATCCAGCATATTTATGTATGAAGATGCCTTCGGAGCAAGGGCCCATTGCTATCCATAGAAGTCAAGAGGCTGCCAGAAAGGTTGAAGGAAATTGGACAGATTCAAAAGCAATCCATAACATAGACGAAGCCGAAGCTTGTCAATAATTTAAGCACAAAAGAGAGAAGGCTGCTTCGCAGATCAGCCGAAACCTATGCTCCTATGTGAAGACATAGCAGAACAAAGGGTATTGCTGGGATCTCAGCTATCTGAGGAGCAAGAGAAGACTTTGCTAAGATTTTTATTCAATAACAAAGATGTCTTTGCTTGGTCAGCTAATGATCTCTGTGGTGTCAACAGAGATGTCATTGAACATTCACTCAATGTGGATCCATCCTTCAGGCCAAGAAAGCAAAGGCTTCGGAAAATATCTAAAGATAAAGCTGAAGGTGCTCGAAACACTGTGATGGTGTTATCAGAGAGGTCAAATACCCAGAATGGCTAGCCAACACTGTGATGGTGAAAAAGGCCAACGGCAAATGGAGAATGTGCATTGATTTTACAGATCTCAACAAGGCTTGTCCAAAAGACGAGTTCCCATTGCTAAGAATAGACTCTCTAGTAGATGCAGCAGCTTCTTCAGAGCTCATGAGTCTGCTGGACTGTTACTCAGGTTACCACCAAATTTGGATGAAGAAGGAAGATGAGCCAAAGACTAGCTTCATAACCCCCAGCGACATATATTGTTATCTTCGGATGCCTGAGGGGCTTAAAAATGCTGGAGGAAGCTTCAGCAGAATGACAACCAGGGTTCTTCATTCTCAAATAGGCAGGAATGTGCTGACCTATGTTGATGATATCATAGTCAAAAGCACGAAGCAAGAAAATCACATTGCTGATTTGCAAGAGACATTTGCCAATTTCAGGCAAGCTGGCCTGAAGTTAAATCCAGAAAAGTGTGTTTTTGGGGTGAAAAGGGGCAAGTTCCTTGGCTGTCTAGTATCAACGAAGGGAATTGAAGCCAACCCAAACAAGATTGAAGCTATCCTTCGGATGGAGCCGCCAAGCACAAAGAAAGGGGCTCAACGATTGGCAGGTAGATTAGCATCATTAAACAGATTCATATCCAGATCAGCAGAAAGAAATCTACCATTCTTTGAAATACTGAAGTCAGCCGAAGTTTTTCAATGGGGCCCGGCTCAGCAAAAAGCCTTCGAAGAGTTGAAGCAATACTTGATTGATTTAACAGCACTAACTCCACCTTCGCCCGGGGCTCCATTGCTCTTATATGTGGCAGCTTCACACTCTACAGTTAGTGCAGCACTTGTGCAAGAGAAGATAGATGTGTAAGGAAAATGGACCCTGGGCCATTTGGCTAATTAAGTTTTGGTGTTTGATGAACAACACAATCCGTGAACTAATAAGATTTCCAGTGTTTGTGTTTGTAGTTCACAGGATGCAAGATTTACTTGGACTAAGGAATTGAGGAAAGCAACACCTCAAAAGAAGACATTAAGAAGATCCAAGAAAAGTCCAAGTGTGCTGCTGCGGACTGTCTGTGCGAGGCGCACCGGACTGTCCGGTGGCACACCAGACTGTCCGGTGCCCACACACCGGACTGTCCGGTGCACCAGGGAACTCCAGCCCAACGGCTAGTTCCAGATGGCACCCGGAGAGAAGACCACCGGACTGTCCGGTGTGAGCACTAGACTGTCCGGTGTGGAAAAGCCTGCGGCGCCAACGGTCACCTGCTCTGACAGGGTAACGGCTAGGCGCAACGAACAGGCTACAATGCGCTGTCCGATGCACCACCGGACTGTCTGGTGCACCACCGGACTGTCCAGTGTGCCGTAGAGAACTGCAGCTTTTCTCCAACGGCTATTTTGGAGTTGGGGCCTATATATACTTCACCCAATCGGCCATTTGAAGGTGTGGGATCCCAAGCAACATACCAAGGCATATAGTGCACATTTCCAAGAGCTCAAACACCCAAGTGCTTAATAGAATCACTCGATGATTAGCGTAGGTGCTTTGCGAAGTGCTTAGGTTAGTTAGACCGCTTTAGCGCTTGCTCTAGGTGAACCCTAGTTAGTTGAGTGAGTTTTGTAAAACCACACAACCCCTCGGCTCTTGCGTGAGCCGTTGTAATTGTACTGAGTGGGGCGAGAGTCTTGCGAGACCGTGACAACCGCGTTTGTGTCACGGCCACCACCGTGTACCGGAGGGAACGAGGCCCGCGGCATTTCGGCCGGAAGCTCGATAGTGGAGACGGCGGGGAGCGTCCGAGAGGAGCCGAAAGCGGAGCACCACTTGCGTGTGGAGAAGGCCCGCGGCTCTCTACGGAGTTACTCGACCGTGGTGCTTGGCCCTCGCGTGGGCTTCCCTTTGCGTAGAGGCACCAACGAGGATTAGTCGGGACTTTGCGTGGTTCCGGATACCTCGGTAAAAATACCGGCGTCATCCATGAGAGTTTGCTTCTCTACTTTGCTCTTTAAGTTTCCGCATTTATATTAAGCATTTAAGTTTCAATCTTGTATTCATACTTATTTAGTGTAGATTGAAACTTAGCCTTTGCGGTAGAGATAGCAACACTTAGACAAAATCTAGATTGCACTTTCTAGTTTGATTATTTGCATAGGTTTTGCTCTAGGGATTTATTTGTGGCCTAGTTTAGTGAAAGTTTTAGAAGTCCTAATTCACCCCCTCTTAGGCGTCACCTGTTTCCTACAAGTGGTATCAAAGCCCGGTTTGGCTCATTTGAAACGCTTTAGCTTCACCGCTGAAAGAGCTGACGCTTTTTAGAGGAAGGGATGGATACCCATAGGCCACCACACTTCGACGGCACTAACTTCCCATATTATAGTGCTAGAATGGCTTGTTACCTAGAGGCCGTTGATCTAGGTGTTTGGAGAGTCACTCGTGATAGGATGAAACCCCTCAAGAATCCTGAGAAACCCACCACGAGTGAGGAAAAAGACATTCATTTAAATGCTAGAGCCAAAAATTGCTTGTATGAATCTCTTAGCATAGATATTTTTAATCAAGTATTTACCTTGAAAACTGCTAATGAGATTTGGCTAAAATTGCATGAGCTCTATGACGACACATCAAATGTCCGTGAGCAAAAACATTGCCTAGTCCTAAATGAGTATAATTCTTTTGCTATGAAAGATGATGAGCTTGTTAGAGACATGTATTCTCGTCTGAATCTAATTATCAATGAGCTCAATTCTATTGGTATTAATAAGCTAGGTGATGCAGACATTGTGAGGAAGATTATCTCCCTGCTACCACAACGAAGATATGGGAGCATCATCACCATCCTTCACAACATGGAGGACTTGAGTAACATGACCGCGACCATTGTGATTGGGAAAATCGCGGCTTTTGAGATGTCGCGAAAAATGTGTCGGGGAGAGGAGCCAACTTCCTCAAGACCATATGCTTTTGCATGTGACGAAAGGAAGGGCAAAAAGAAGGCTCCCACTCCAAGCTCCTCAAGTGAAGGAGTGGAAGAAGAAGAAAGTGATGATGATGAAGATAATCAACCATGCACATCATCCTCCGAGGACGAAGAAACAATCCTATGCGTCGGAAAGGTAATGATGATGATCCACAAGATTAATCTAATGGGTGTGCCCCTGCAGGTCGAAGATCTTCTCTTTAATATTGACAGGAAAAAGCAAAGGAAGAGAGGATGCTTTGCATGTGGGGAGAAGGGCCACTTCAGGGACAACTGTCCAAATATGGCCAAACCCAAAAAGGAGAGGAGCAAAGGCAAGGCGCTAACAAGTGTTAGAACTTGGGATGATTCTTCAAGTGAAGATGAACCTCCAAGGACGCGCAGCCACCAGTCCTCATCACGCTCATCACGGTCATCACACAAATGCCTTATGGCAAGAGGTAACAAAAGCATTCCATCCTCTAGTGATGAAAGTAGTAGTGATGATGAAGGTGAGGGAAAGCCCTCTGTAGATGAGCTTGCGAAAGCCGTAGAATTTTTCCAGGATGTTTGCACCAAGCAAAAAGCTCAACTTAAAACTTTGGAAAATAAGTTGGTTAGCTCCCAAAATGATTATAAAGATTTGCTAGAAAAATTTGAAACTTTTGCAAACTTAAATAGTGAGCTGTCAACTAAAATTAAGCTATTAGAATCTAGTGCTCCATCCACCGCTACCGATGATGGTCTCATTAAAAAGAATGAAAAATTTAAGGCTAAGTTAGCTAGCTCCCAAGAAGCTATTGAAAATTTGCTAGAGAAAATGGAAATTCTTAGCATACACAATAATGAGCTAACTACTAAGCTAGAAAACATTGGTAGCACCCCAGCAGCATCTTTAGTTGAAATACCTGAAATTATTAAGAAAGATGCTTCTACTTCCTGCTTTGATTTAATTGATGATTCTAACCCCTGCAATCAAGTTCTTGTTGAGAATATTGTTGTAGAAACATGTTCGGATGAGGTTGCAAAGGAAAATGAACAATTAAAGCAAGAAGTGGCTCGCCTTGGCAAGGCTTTGTATGACAAGAAAGGCAAAGCCAAACAAATCCGACCTCCACAGGATAACACCAGTGCGGGAGTGAACAAGCCTATGGAGGGAGAAACTGTGATTTGTAGGCTATGCCACAAGGAAGGTCATAAGTCTTTCCAATGCAAAGCGATGACCGGGGATAAACAAAGGTAAAAGCTCGAGCAAAAGCCATCAAGCAAAATCTCCAACACCTACATCAAAAGGGTGGACAAAAAGACTGCTACACCATATTTGATCAAGAAGAAAAAGAATGGAAAGGTGATAGCAATCAAGGCCAACAAGTAAGCCAGCAAGGGAAAGGGGACCAAACGCATCTGGGTGCCAAAGGAAATAATTTCAACCATGAAAAGCACCAAGAAGGTTTGGATCCCGAAAGGGAAGTGAGTGGACCGAAGGTCTTCGGGAAATTTGGAGACTTGGCAAAGTTGGGATGTATATCATGGGATACATCATATTGGACAAGTTTAATTGCCAAGTGGGTTAGTGAAAATTTTGGACCCAAATTTCCCACCCATGACTAAGGTAACAAGATTTATTGTATTTCTTGTTTTTAGATATGCGTATCTATTTACTTTGTATCTAGTTTACCTTTCTTGCCTAGTATTACATTTGTTATTTACTCTTGTTTAAAATTGTGCATACTAGGTAAATCACATGGTAGGATTGCTTGCTTTCAATTCATATACTTAAGCAAACCTACATGGCTTAAAATGTTTATTTAAGCACGGCACATAGCTTCTATATCACTCCATAGTAAATGATGCATCAATTGAAAATTTTGAATTCTACAAGTTGTGTCATTTAACTTATATGTGCCAAAGTTTGGATTATAGATAATTTGCCCCTCTTGATACCAAATCAAAGTGCATGTCTCCTCCAAGTATTCAAAACTTGTATGCACACCTTCAGGGGGAGGTTACTCTACAATCTAATACTTTGAGACTAACACCTTTTCAATTCTATTTCATGTGATAGTCTCATTGTAAGGAAAATGAGGTCCCCGGAGAAAGACAACAATCTTCCACTGCAAAATCTCCAAGAATTCTCATGTCTTACAAGCACGCCATTGACCTTCGATCGGTATCTTTGAGACTACATTTAGTATCATTTATATGTCTTCTCCAATATTTGATTAGACTATATTTCATATCATATACTTCTATGTTGCTAAAAATGCATAAGTGGTTCACTCATATTCTGTTACCTATGCATAAGGGAAGTTAGTCTTTTCAAATCATGTCTTGCACCTCTAATTTTCACATGCTTTTTCCTAAGATCTCTGTCAGGGGGAGTAATCTTTTGAGGACAAGCTTTTATTTACTTCCTACATGCTTTTTATGTCTTCCTTTTCGGTGGTTGATGCCAAAGGGGGAGAAGTTTAGGGACCAAAGCAATGAAAACTCTATCAAACACCAAACACCACCAATTTAAAATTTTATATCTACAAATGGTTTTTCAAGTGGTTTTGGTTATTTGGTCCAAAAATAGGAAGTAAGTTAATTATGGAGTTAGGGGGAGGCTTAAGTCCATAATATCACATTATGGGGACAAACATGCATCCTAGCAAGTAGATTGCATATTTTCATTCAAATACTTGTATTATTTGCTTGCTTTGGTTGTGTTGTCATCAATCACCAAAAAGGGGGAGATTGTAAGGAAAATGGACCCCGGGCCATTTGGCTAATTAAGTTTTGGTGTTTGATGAACAACACAATCCGTGAACTAATAAGATTTCCAGTGTTTGTAGTTCACATGATGCAAGATTTACTTGGACTAAGGAATTGAGGAAAGCAACACCTCAAAAGAAGACATTAAGAAGATCCAAGAAAAGTCCAAGTGTGCTACTGCGGACTGTCTATGCGAGGCGCACCGGACTGTCCGGTGGAACATCGGACTGTCCGGTGCCCACACGCCGGACTGTCCGGTGCACCACGGAACTCCAGCCCAACGGCTAGTTCCAGGTGGCACCCAGAGAGAAGACCACCGGACTGTCCGGTGTGAGCACCAGACTGTCCAGTGTGAGCACCAGACTGTCCAGTGTGGAAAAGCCTGCGGCGCCAACGGTCACCTACTCTGACAGGGCAACGACTAGACGCACCGGACAGGCTACAGTGCGCTGTCCGGTGCACCACCGGACTGTCCGGTGTTCCGCAGAGAACTGCAACTTTTGTCCAACGGCTATTTTGGAGTTGGGGCCTATATATACTTCACCCAACCGGCTATTTGAAGGTGTGGGAGCCCAAGCAACATACCAAGGCATATAGTGCACATTTCCAAGAGCTCAAACACCCAAGTGCTTAATAGAATCACTCAATGATTAGCGTAGGTGCTTTGCGAAGTGCTTAGGTTAGTTAGACCGCTTTAGCGCTTGCTCTAGGTGAACCCTAATTAGTTGAGTGAGTTTTGTAAAACCACACAACCCCTCGGCTCTTGCGTGAGCCGTTGTAATTGTACTGAGTGGGGCGAGAGTCTTGCGAGACCGTGACATCCGCGTTTGTGTCACGGCCGCCATCGTGTACCGGAGGGAACGAGGCCCGCGGCATTTCAGCCGGAAGCTCGATAGTGGAGACAGCGGGAAGCGTCCGAGAGGAGCCGGAAGCGGAGCACCACTTGCGTGTAGAGAAGGCCCGCGACTCTCTACGGAGTTACTCGACCGTGGTGCTTGGCCCTCGCGTGGGCTTCCCTTTGCGTAGGGGCACCAACGAGGATTAGTCAGGACCTTGCGTGGTTCCAGATACCTCGGTAAAAATACCAGCGTCATCCACGAGAGTTTGCTTCTCTACTTTGCTCTTTAAGTTTCCGCATTTGTATTAAGCATTTAAGTTTCAATCTTGTATTCATACTTATTTAGTGTAGATTGAAACTTAGCCTTTGTGGTAGAGATAGCAACACTTAGACAAAACCTAGATTGCACTTTCTAGTTTGATTATTTGCATAGGTTTTGCTCTAGGGATTTATTTGTGGCCTAGTTTAGTGAAAGTTTTAGAAGTCCTAATTCACCCCCCTCTTAGGCGTCACCCGTTTCCTACAAGATGGTCAAGTCAAAAAGCAGTCTCCAGTATACTTCGTCTCCGAAGTTTTAAGTTCATCAAAGAAAAATTACACAGAGCTAGAAAAGGTGTTGTATGCTGTGTTAATGGCCTCCAAGAAGCTTCGACATTATTTTCAAGCATATCACATAATTGTTCCTTTGTCACAGCCTTTGAAGGACATAATGAGGAACAGAGAAGCTACTGGAAGGATTGGAAAATGGGCTGTGGAGCTTAACGAATTCACTATTGTCTATGTGCATAGATCCTCAATTTAGTCCCAGGCGTTAGCAGACTTTATCGCTGATTGGACGCCAGGGGCTTAGGAAGAAGAAATAAACAAAGACATCGAAGCTTGGACAGTGTTCTGTGATGGTTCTTGGGGAACCTTCGGTGCAGGAGCGACTGCTGTCCTAGTAGCGCCTTCGAAGGTCAGAACATGTTATGCAACCAGGCTTGACTTTAGTTGTACAAATAATATTGCTAAATACGAAGCACTTCTGTTAGGGCTTCGAAAGTTAAGGGCAATGGGAATAAGAAGGGCCATCCTAAAAACTAATTCTCAAGTCATTTCTGGCCATGTAGACAAAAGTAGCAAGGCAAGAGACCCGAAGCTTAAAAATATCTGGATACAGTTTGAAGGTTGGAGGCTTCTTTCGAAGGTTTTTCTGTCAAGAATATTCCAAGAGGTGAAAATGAGCATGCAGATCTGCTAGCCAAATCAGCGGCTCAGGGGCTCCCTCTACTTTCGGAAGTATTTTTTGAAACAATAAAAGCACCTTCGGTTGAACTCATGGAGAGAGCAGTGCTTGCAATTTCTCCAGTACATAGTGAAAGATTAGAGGACAGAAATTATATCTTTCCTCCAAGGTAATTGTCTTTCAGATGACGAAACTTATAATAAGAGAATGGAAGCTAGGACAAGACCGTATGTGATAATAGAAGGGGAATTATATAAACAAGGAGTCTGTTCTCCACTCCTTAAGTGTTTATCAAGAGCTGAAGGTATTGAAATAATGAAGGAGATACACACAGGTCTCTGTGGATCTCATATTGGGTCTAGGCCCTTGCTGGGAAAAGTGTTTAGACAAGGATTTTACTGGTCAAAGGCAGCTTCGGATGCAGCAGAGCTAGTTCAGAAATGTGAAAATTGTCAAAAATGTGCAAAAGAACAGAAATAACCTTCATCTCTCACCCAGCTAATACAACCTACTTGGCCATTGCAAAGATGGGGCCTGGATTTGTTAGGCTCACTTCCACCAGCACAAGGTAATTTGAAATACGTTGTGGTAGCTGTAGAATATTTTTCTAAGTGGATTGAAGCGAAGCCTTTGGCTACAATAACTTCGGTTACAGTCCAGAAATTCTTGTGGCAAAATATTGTTTGTCGCTTCGCTGTGCCGAAGGCTATAACTGTGGACAATGGAACACAGTTTGATGTCGAAATGTTCAAGGACTTTTGTGACCAAATTGGCACGAAGATTCATTTTGCATCAGTTAGGCATCCGGAGTCAAACGAGCTGGTGGAAAGAGCAAATGGCATTATTATGACGGGAATAATGAAGCTAATCTTCAATCAGCCTAGAGAAAAGTGGCCAGATGAGTTGATTAAAGTGGTGTGGAGCCAGAATACAACCATATCAAGATCAACAGGATTCACACCCTTCAAACTATTATTTGGTGACAAAGCTATAACTCCAGAAGAAGCTAAAGCAGGGTCAATAAGAACAGCAGCTTCGACAGAAGACGAAGCTGATTATCACGTTGCAAAAGATACTATACAAGGGACTAGACTTTAGGCTGTGGAGAACATCAATAAATATCAAGCCGAGACAATAAAATGGCGTGACAGAAAAGTTCAGTTGAAAAAATATTAAGCCAGAGCATTTGGTGCTTCGGAGAGTGGCCAATCCGGACACAGTAGGCAAATTGCAACTGAAGTGGGAAGGACCTTTTCTTGTGGTATCTTCGTCGAGGCCCGGTTCTTACTGATTGAAGGACATGGATGACAACGACATTCCTAGATCTTGGAATGCGGATGAGCTTCGGCGATATTATGTGTAATTTGATGTAATCTTTTTTCATTTTTTATGGCACCCTTTTCCTTTCCAAAGGGGAGAAAGGTTTTTAATGGGGCCATAGCTTGTAATTTTTTCCTTCTTATTTAGCTCCACGAGAGCCAAATCCCCCAAAAGAATGTAAAATGTAAAATCTGAGCATGCACCATCGAGTGCAGAAAAAGGAAAAAGCAGGGAGAAGCTCAAAAGTCGTCCCCAAGGGGATGCAGAGCACGACGAAGCTATAAAAAGTCGTTCCTAAGGGAACGCAGTGTAAGTTTTCTGCTCAAAAGTCGTTCCTAAGGGAATATAGAGCCAAATACCGCCGAAATATAAGGCAAAGAAGTTCAAAAGTCGTTCCTAAGGGGATGCAGAACTTATACCGCAGAAATAGAAGGCGAAGAAGTTCAAAAGGCGTTCCTAAGGGGATGCAGAACTTATACCACCAAAATAGACGGTGAAGAAGCTAAAAAGACGTTCCTAAGGGGATGCAGAGCTTAAGACTCAAATGACGTTCCTAAGGGAATGCAGAGTCTGGGTGTGGCTTCGTGTGTGTGTGTTTGGACATTCATTTGCACGTTACATTACATCATTCATTGCATTCATAAACATTCATGTAGACATTCATACGATCATCATTATCATAACATTAAGCACAAACAAAAAATACTTCAGCTTCGACAACAATGCTTCGATGAGCAAAAAGAAGCAAAGATATTCTTCGTTGTGTACGAAAAGAAGGGAAGGTGTTTTTCGCCTTTGGCTCAAAAGATACAAGTTTCATCCACATCAAAGCAATTCACACCCGGATGAAAAAGGTAAAAATATATTACAAGGTATGGACAAATTTACAGAGTAGTGTTTTCATTCCTAAATTACAATATCTATTACAAAGATAATTCAAATTTCTCTAGAGCTTTTTGCAGCAGCTTCATCAGTATCCGTCAAGCTTCGGATCATTAACCTTCAGCTTCGTCATCCTGTACACAACAAAGCAGTACAAGGTAAAAAAAGAAATCTCAGGAGAAGGTAAGCAACAACTGCAAAGTTTAAATACCGGCTTATGATGACTTTGAGCTTCGTCACCAGCTAAGTCTCGCCCACCTTTCATCCAAATTTGTGTTATAAATCTATTTCCAATGCTTCGGGCCAAGCTGGGGATGTCAGTCAAGTCTGTTGGTGATAGGCTGAAGTTTGGCCTATTTACGATCTTCCCGTGCATGCAACCAGTCTTCATGTAAGCTACACCTGTGCCGCGAGAAGCTAGCAGGGCACAGAAGTCACCATGCCCAGCTATAACTCGTCAAGCGCCTCAACTTCACCCTCAATATGTTCGAAGGTGCTTGGCAGGTCTTCAGCCGAAGGTTCAAATTTTTTTCAGAACTAGCACCAATTGAGTTAAAAACCTGCTTCAGCCGTTGCACGCACCGGTTACCAAAGTTTAAGCATTTATCCTGAAGCTCTTTCAAGGATTTTTGCAAGTTCAAACTTTTTTCCTACTTTGGTTGCAAGCTTCATATCAAAATTCTTCTTTTCTTGCTTGAAGCTTTCTGACTTTAGGAGAAGTTCACTGTTTAATCTGACAATTTTGGCTTGGGCTTCTGCCAATGAACCCTCCATTGTTTGAAGAACAAAATCTTTCTTTTCAAGAGCAGCTTCATAATCTTTGATTTTATATTCCAAGCCTCCAATTATAACCTCATTTTTCTTATCTTCGAGGTCCTGTTGCATCCTCAAGGCTTTACTTAGTAGCATACTCTATGCAAAATAACCTTCATCAAAAATCACCTTCATCACAAAACAATAAAATGTTGAGAGAAAAATTTTACCTTGAAATTAGCATAGAATAAGCTGCCGATGATATGTTGTCGTCGATAGCTGCTGATGTTAGCTTCGAGCTTCGGAAAACCAACACTCTTCGACAGAGTGCTGATAATCTTTGCTCCAGTTCGATCTCGAATACATCCTAAGGCTTCTTCGTTAATTCCGCCGAAGAGCATGGCTCCTGGCTGGTAGCCACAGGATATATCATACTCCTGCAGCTCCTCTTTTTCGACCTAGGATAATTCTTGACCAATTAAATTTTGAAAGCAGAAGCCTTGATCTTCCGAAGTATCTTCGGCAATTTCTTTTCCTTTTCTAGGCACTGCTGCCATGGCTTTTTCTGTGACTGCAGCAGCCTCTTCTGCAGCTAGGACTCCCTCTGTAGCTGCGACAGCCTCCTCCACGGCCAAATCCAAGAGCACTTTATCAGTATCAGATAATGTACTTTCTAGGTTGGTAGCTTCGGCAGTCGCAGCTTCGGCAGAAGCAGCAACTTCGGCAGCTGGTGTTATTTTTGACGCTGAGGGCGGCAGTGGTGTTTCTTCAATAGCTTGCATAACAGTAACAATCCTTTGCCTTTTTTGCCCAACCGCCTTCTTTGCTGCAGGAGACTCATCCTTCTTCTGTAAAAGCTTCGTCAGTTGCGGCCCCAGTGGACTTAGCATCTTGATAGGTAAGGATTCGGTCATTACCTTTAAAATTTCTTCTACTTCAGCAGCAGAAGGTGTTGAAGGAGTTTCTTCTATCCCAGCTATTTTTGGCTCTAGAGTTGCAGCCTTTCTCTTCCTCGAAACAGTCACCTTCGGCTCAGATTTGGATTTCCTCTTTTTTAGAGCTTCTTCATCCTCTTTTATCATCCTAGCAGCCTGTCTGCTCATAACACTAACAATCCTTTTTCTCTTTGGTCCTTCAGCACCCTTGTTTAGTCATTCATAATTAGGGTATTCAAAGTTTAAAGCATCCATTACCCGATTCAACCTTCGTTTTGTTCGGGTGCCAAAGGCCGCAGTCATCAGTTGATCTTTTTTTCGTATAATTGCCCAGAATTTTGTTGCACATAATCTCATTCATTTCTAGCCATTCCTGGCAGGGCTCTTTGAATTGTTTCTCAAACTTGAAACGATAGGGCAATCGAACAAGTTCACCCTTCTTCTTTGTTCCTTTCAGCTTCGGCATACTCCATTCACTCAATGTTGGAGATACCCTGTTCGCCAAGTATTCTTGCACTAGATCCCTAGTGCTGACATGTTCAGCCACCACTCTAAATTCTGCTACAGCTAACTGGCATGGTAACCTTGGTTTCATGTTACACAGGGGTCTGGTCATCCTGAAGCTTAGGCTTAGTGGGCTCATGACCAGTGTCTTCAGCTTCTCCTTCTTCTTCTCGTCAGCCTTGATATAAAACCACTCACTTTTCTAGCCAGTTGGCCATTTGGTCTGATAGCTCAAGACCGGGGCCTTCGTATCCTTGCGATACGTGAAGTTATAATAGCCAAAATTTTCGTGGAGTCCGTCCTCTCTGGCCTTCGTCTGGTAATGTAGCTCATGCACTCGGCAAAAAGCTTCGGCATTTGGGTCCATCCCCTAGCTTCGAAGGGCCCAGATGAAAATACTGAGCCTAACGATGGCGTTAGGGGTCAGCTGATGAAGAAATATTTCATAATTATCCAAAATTTCTCCAGTTATCTCATTCAGCGGAAACTGTAATCCTGCTCTGAAAAAACTTTTGAAAACTACCACTTCATCATCTTTCGGTGTCGGAGTGGTTTCTTCCCCAGCAAAATGAATCAGCTTCTCAGCTTCTCCGAAGTAGCCCAGCTTCATCATCATGGGCATATTAGCTTTAGAAACAATAGATTTTTTAAAATCCAAGTGGCTGGGTTTTGACAGGATCAGAATACTATTATCCTCTTCTTCTTCTTCATCAGCGATTTCTTCCTCAACATCTTGTTCAGTTTCGGCAGCAGGTGCACCTTCTTCAATGGCTCCCTCTGTCACAACTAGTCCCGATTTTCTCATCACTTTGGAGATCGGAGAAGTCTTGGTGGCTTCGGCCTCCTCTCCATCACGGGTCACCCTCGCAGTTGAGCGTACTCTAACCATCTGATGTTGAATTTCTTGCAGTTCTTACAAAGTTGATGTTTTTTACAGTTTTTTGACGAAGCTCCATCTTTTGCCGAAGCTAATCCAGAACGATGGCTTGCTCGAAAATGTAGTGAAAAAGCTTCGGCTATGATTAAAATTTTCAACAGCACAACAGTGCAATGGCAATGAATGTTGTGGTAACTTCACACCTACCCGTCTATTTATATAGTGCTGCAGGTGGGAAGGTGAATCGCCAAGTTGCCCGCACCTGTTGAATAGTTACTCGCACCCGCTGAACGGTGGACCACCCGGCGCTTGGGAGGAGCATCGCCAGACCGTGCGTACCCGTCGCATGGTGGGCCACCCGCCACCTCATGCTTGGAATATTTTAATCGTTTCTCAACAACGAGCTCAGAGAAGTTGTTTTTTGGACCTTCGGCATTCTGAAGCTTTAGAGATATTTTCACGGATCAAGCTCGTTATGAAAAACGATCTAGCACCGCGAAGGGGCTACTGTTGGGGTTCTGCTTTGTTGCCGAAGGTCCTTTGAGAAGAAACACCTTCGAAAGATCAACACAGAAGCAAGCATAGCTCGAAGGTACACGCTGAAGCTACCTTCCAGGGAGCTTCGGCATAGTGACATGCCTTGATACGAAGGGTTGCACCGACTTAGAGATGAAAAGACCAATCGGCCCATGGTAATTTGTGTCATGATTGTAACTAGTTGTAGAGGACATAAATGTAATTTTAACCAGGCTGTGTCCCGTGCCTATAAATAGGTGAACAGTACCCCTACACTATTCACGCTGACTGGTATTCACTCGTGCGTAACACTCGTATCTTTGCCTTCTGTCAAGCCGAAGGTACAAATGTAATTCAATATTGTTCTTATTCATTCATGACTATATAAAAAGGATATATAAATGATGTTATATGATTATTCATGTTATTTCTCATGTTTCATATACTTCTTCTTTCATCAATGTAAACTGTGATGATGAAGGTATGTCCTTCATGACCTTCGCCCGAAGATCGTTATATCCTAAGGGAAATAATGCTTCAAAGGACAAAGGCCATTAACCATTAACTTCTTTTTGTGTTGCCTTGTTCTTAATTCATAGCATTTGAGAACAAGTCCCCAACACAGTCCTTCATCCTTTTCTCAACTTCTCAATAGATGCACTAATGGTCCACCTATTTATATTGATTGATTTGTCCATTGAACTTCCGGTATAGTACTAAAGTACTAGTACACCGTATCATTAAAGTGGGCCTTTAGCATTGACTATTATTGAATATTAATTTGGGTCAGACCCATATTAATTCAATAATCCCCACCAAATGCTAAGTCACACTAAAATATTCTCATCATCTCAAACATTTGATATACTAGTGTTTTGATATAGACTGTTAAGTTGAACATCCACCTAGAATCTAGACTACACATGACCACAACTGCACAATGGACTAGGCCTTGAATTGGCAGTTTTGCGTGGAGTAAGTTTCATCTAAACTCTTTACCAGTACTAGATGGCCGAGCGAATCCCCTCTGGTTGGGGCATATAAGTCAAACTCCATAGCCTTTTATGGGTATCTAGAGACCACCCAGATCTCATAAACTGTGACTAGCAGTTAACCTATATAGGTATGTTCCTCTAAAGATGTTCTGTAGGACAACATCTTTGCTTAACAAAGCCACTTGGAACATATTAAGGTGTAAACACCAACCTACCTTACAATAAGGAAAGATGTGCATCTGAAATGAACCTTATTAAGGGTCTTTCCTCTCAGTCTATCACTAGCTTGTTTCATCATTCTAATTCACGAGATCTCTGATCACATAGAACAGGTTACCACTATGATAACCTTTTAGGTGGGTCTTAGGTCCATCTCACTCGATGCAGTATCTATCACACTACGTGATAGCCCCTTAGTAAATTGATCTGCAAGATTTTTAGACGTGTGGACATAGTCCAACGCTATTACTCTGGAGTTTCTCAATTTCCTGACAGATTTAAAACGCCTCTTTATGTGCCTTGTGGACTTCATATTATCCTTAGAACTGTTTATCTTGATTATCACAGTCTAATTATCATAGTTTATAGAAATAGCTGGCACAGGTTTTTCAACCACCGGTAAATCCATAAGTAGTTCACGAAGCCACTCAGCCTCAACTAAAGCGATATCAATGCTGTGAGTTCTGCTTCCATAGTTGACCTCATTAAGATGGTCTGCTTTCAAGACTTCCATGAAACAGCGCCACCTCCAAGTGAAAACACATATCCACTTGTGGCATATATCTCATCAGCATCAGATATCCAATTTGCATCACAATAACACTCCAGTACTGTTGGGTACCCGGTATAATGGATGCCTAAACTCATAGTACCTTTTAGATAGCGCAGAACTCTCTCAAGAGCATGCCAGTGATCATCTCCCGGATTTGAAACAAATCAGCTAAGTTTGCTCATAGCAAACGAGATGTCAGGCCTCATAGCGTTAGCTAAGTACATGAGTGAACCAATTATTTGGGAATATCTCAATTGATCCCTAGATATCCTTCGATTTTTCTTCAAAAGCTTACTAGGATCATAAGGTGTTGGAGCAGGTTCACATTCGCTATAACCAAAGCGACTCAAAACCTTTTCCACATAATGGGATTGCACAAGTATGATCCTACTATTGCCTTCTCTCAGTTGCTTAGGTGCTTGTTTTAGGCCATATAAAGATTTCAATAATTTACACACCATGCCTTCTTGACCGTTTGCTACAAACCCAGCTAGCTGCTCCATGTAGGTTTCCTCATCTAGCTCTCCATTTAGGAATGTTGTCTTAACATCCATTTGATGGACGAGAAGACCATGAGGAGCAGCCAGAGAAAGTAGCACACAAATTATGGTCAATTGAGCCACAGGTGAATAAGTATCAAAGAAATCCTCACCTTCCTTCTGTGAATAGCCTTTAATTACAAGTCTCATATTGTACCTTTCAATAGTACCATCAGGCCTAAGCTTTTTCTTGAACACCCATTTACTCCCAATGGGCTTACACCCATAACGACGCTCAACGACCTCCCAAGTTGCATTAGACATAATAGAATCCATCTCACTCCTTATTGCTTCCTTCCAAAAGTCAGCATCGGGAGAGGAATATGCCTCTTCAATGGTACTTGGTGTGTCATCCACAAGATATACAATGTAATCATCACCAAAGGACTTTGCAATCCTTGGTCTCTTACTCTTTTGAGTTGATACATTGTCATCTCCACAGGATTATGTATATGGGATTCCTCAGTGTGTTCTACCGGAATAAAATGCTCATGGGGTATCGATGGTTCATCATTAGACATATCATGTGTAGTTTTCATGGGAAATTCGTCCTAAAAAAATGTAGCTTCGTTGGACTCCATAATAGTACCAACCAACATGTTCAGTACTCCAGAGTTTACAATTAAGAACCTATATCTAATGCTGTGGAAAGCATATCCAAGGAAAACACAATCAACATTTTTCGGTCCTAATTTGTGCTTCTTGTTCATTGGCACATTCACTTTAGCCAAACAACCCTAGGTGCGCAAATAGGAGATATTTAATTTCCTCTTTTCCCATTCCTCGAATGGTGTGATTTCTTTGTTATTTGTGGGAACTTTATTCAGGACATGACATACCGTCAAGATCACCTCACCCCACCATTCCTTAGCTAGTCCTGAAGTCTCTAACATGGCGTTAACCAAATCAGTTAAAGTACGGTTCTCTCTTTCAGGAACCCCATTGGATTGTGGTGAGTATGGCGGTGTCCTCTCATGAATAATACCATGTTCCACACAAAAATCAGAAAAATCACCTAAAAAATATTCTCCACCACGATCAGACCTTAACCGTTTAATTTTCCTCTCGAGTTGATTTTCAACTTCAGCTTTGTAGGTCTTAAAATAATGCAAAGCTTCATCTTTTGATTTTAAGAGATACACATAACAAAATCTTGTAGAATCATCGATAAAAGTAATAAAATATGGTTTGCCTCCTTTAGTTAATATTCCGTTCATCTCACATAAATGGGAATGTATTAAGTCTAGTGGTGCCAGGTTCCTCGCCTTCGCAGCCTTATGAGGCTTGCGAGGTTGCTTAGATTGCACACACACTTGACACTTAGAACTTTTACTAAATAATATTTTGGGATTAAATTTAAATTTGCTAACCGCGACACACAACCAAAATTGATGTGACAAAGTCGTGAATGCTAAATATACGACTCGTTTGAAATCACATTGTTCACAGACTTATTACACACATCATACAAAGATAAGCAAAACAAGCCTCCAGTGTCATAGCCTTTTCCAACAAATGTCCCATGCTTTGAAAGTATACATTTATTAGATTCGAACACAAGTTTATAGCCATCTCGACATAAAAGTGAGACACTAACAAGATTCTTTTTGATGGAGGGTAAAAACATCTAGGCCCCTGGTTGGTTTTAGTGATTAATGATAACGTAATATTATATGTGACTAATGTGTGTTTTGCAGAGCAAATGGTAAGTTAGGTCGCATTATAGGAAGTTGTACTACAACAGTGAAAACAATCCTTGAGATGAGAACTTGAAGCAACGACTGAAACGACGAATCCAAAGATGAAGGTCTTCGTATTCCGAGTGTCGAAGGAGTTGCGGACACTCGGTATAGAATTAGGTCTTCTATTTTATTTTAGTTGTACTATAAAGAGGGGTTGTGGATGAGTAGTTTGACCAAGAGAATTCTAGTGTAGTGTTGGTGTATATTGGTAAAGCTCAAAATTGGTAGAAAAAATAGTAAAATAATAAAACAAAGAAATAAGAATATCTATGATAAACATTTTAGAGTTTTTGAAGCCTTTGGAATTTAGTAGGCAATCCCTGTTCATAATCAATTAAAAATATTAAAATAATCATATGAAAGAGTGGGCATACCATAATTATGAATTTGTGATAATACATTTTATTACCATAAGGAATCCTAATTTAAACTTGACCTCAAATTATAAATGAAAATATAAAATAGAAAATGAGAAAGAAAACAATTTATGGAACCATTTATTCCTTTGGTAAATAAATGACGAGGAAAAGAGTAAATAATAATATTGTAAAAAGTAGATGTTATAATCACACTAGTGTTAACCTTGACACTTGGGAATTTGAAGTTCAAAAAGGGACTTTGAATTTGAATTGAATTTGAAGTGGGAACTTTGAAATAGAAAAGGAAATTTTAGAATTAAATGGAGAAGAGGAGGAGGAAGACAATATTATGAGGATAAAATAAGTATAAAAATATAGATAATAAAATATATTATTTCTATACTAGGATTTGAATGTGTACATTTGACTCAAAGGTGAAACTTATTCAAATTCAAATTGGGATTCAAATAATTGTGAATAAAGAAAAACAGAAAATAAAATCAAAGAAAAGATAAAAGAAAAGGGTGAAACCAGCGCCTGGGCCGGCTCAACCTCAATTTGGCCCACTTCAATTTCTTACTCGTGCTCAGCCCACAGGAGATGCCCCCCACGCGCGCTTCCACTGTGCCAAACCCTAGCCGCCAGCTCGACCCGCACCAACATGTTGCCCCAACTGTCAGTCGTCGTACCGCTCAAACAACGCCCGCGTGTTTAGCTCTAGGGATGACTCGTGGGCCCCACGGGGCAGCCACTCTACCGGGTTCATCCAAACGTACGCGAACTCCTATCCTGACGCCGACACCTGGGCCCCATCATGCAGTCTCCCGGTCCATGCACTGCCCGAAACCTTCAATGACTGGTGGGACCTGCGCACCAGATTGACTCTGTCCGCCTTCTCTCCCTTTGCTCCGCTGCTTGGTGGCCCCGGGTTGTCAGATTCCTCCTCCTCCTTCGCCGTGCATGTCGGGGGTGCACAACCATGGCGTGCTTCTCGGAAAATCCATTGAGGCCACCCACAAATCGACCTCGGGCGGCCATAAAAAGGTCGGAGTCGAAGCCTTCTTCCCCTTTTCCTTCGCCAGTGCGCAGCGACCCACACCCAGGCCCGATTTCCACCATCACCGTGAGAATAGAAACCCACCGCCAGCTAGATCCCTACCATGGGAGCGGAGGACGGTGGTAATGTGCCCGAGGCGATCGTGGGTAGCTACCGAAGCGAATGGTGGCACTCTCTGGCGAAACAATCTGATAGAGCGTCACCAATTCCTCGACGGCATTCCACCGCCGCCGTGGGTGCCAGAATCACCATGGGCATGCTAGCTACCTCTTCAATCGCCGGTGAGACCCCTCTCTGCAGATTCGTCGTCTTCCCCTCTCAGTTTAGTACCGATCAATTTCTAGATGGGGGCGGTTAGGCACCGGATTTCATGCTCGCCGGCGAACCAGCCACCGCGGGGAGCTGAGCTCCGCCGCCGGGGCGCTGTCGGGTTGGGGTGAGGTTTCTGTCGCTCATCCTGTGATGTGCGGCTGCAATTAGAGGTTAACGTATCCCCTTTTGCGCCTGAAATCTTGGCCGTCGATCGGTCAAGGGACGGTGTTGAAAGTGAATGTGCTTCATTAAAGTTTAAACCTCGATCGTAGATCCGACGGTCCGCCGAGCGTACCGTTTCGGCGCACTCCAGATCTAATCCAGGCCCTCGATTATGATCCAATGGCTAAAATCAAAGAATACCCCTTTGCGGGTCAGAATAGCATAAAAGCCCCTGGAACCTTTATAAATTAACTCACAGTCCAAGCTGGGGCGTTTTGAGTCTGGCAAATTTTTGCAAAGTAAACCCTGAGTTTCTGTTTATTTGGTGCGCAGTCTAGCCAATAGTAAAGTCTGAGAAATTCATTTCTAAAATGATTATTAATGTAAAATAATTACTAGAACATGTATAATTCCTAGAAAATTCATATTAGGTCCAAATTGGTCCATTCTAGTTCCTATAATTTTGTATTAATATTGTCTATAACTATGTAATACTGTTTTAACATGAAAATTATATTAAAATTGATCTCTTAATTAATCTTATGCCAGGCACATAAAACCTTCAGATATTCATAACACACAATCCGTAACTCTGATTTGATCCGTTCAAGTTGCGTTAGTCTCGTATAAACATTTACTATGCAATAACAACATTTATTGTACCATGTTTCATTCTTTTATAGCTAAACCTATTTAACTTATGTTGGTTAGTCATGTTAATCTGCTTACCATTATAATCTACTAAAATATGATCCATGGTCAATTTATAATTTAGATTAAATTTGAATTAATTACTACTTCAGGTTATCTTTTCTCTGGAATTATAAAATAAACATAGAACCTAGTTTTAATCATTTAATCATATCATAACTTGATAACCATAACTCCGATCTTAGTAGTTCTCAATTCCACGATGTCGTAGTTTCACGTAGATCATTATTATTCAATTTGTTCTTATGTTTGGTGTGATATTAATTTTCTCTATACCATGTCTGTTTATATTGCTACGATTAGCAGTGAGGTCACGAGGATCTGAAGAATCATCCTAGTAACTGGAATCTCAAGTGTCAAGCAAGTTGTGCCCTTGATCACTTCCTTTTTACCTAGTCATATTCTTATTAATCATAATGATTTGCATAGGTTAATTTTGATGGGACCCAATAGGTTACCCTAGTCTGTTTATCCTTTTTACCTTGTTTACCCCTAAATCACTTGGGTAGTTTTGCTATTGCTTTATATGGTTTTGGGTTAATATTTCATTACATCCATGTTCCAATTATTCTGTTATGTTATTTATGTTCATGATAAGATCATTATGTTAATGGGAACATGGAGAACCACCCGAGAAAACGTGCCACCACAAGGGAGGAATGGGACCCTTCGGCTAACTAATTAGGAAAGCTAGTGAAAGACTACCTTACTCGAAAGGGGCAAGGGCAGTAGGGGAGTTGCATGCAGGGAGATTCTTGGGTTGATTTTGCTGCGATGGCGGTTAGACGAGGGATTCTTGCAAGTGCTCTTCCCATAAACTGTAGCGGGTTTTCGGAAGCTAGTGGAACTTTGTAAAGGCCTCGTAGTGGATCCCTAGCCATTCACCTCGGTAGTGTCTAAGGGCCTTGCAAACCCTGGCGACATGGGATACACGACTTGTGGGTACAGGGTACAACCTCTGTAGAGTGTAAAACTGGTATACTAGCCATGCTCACGGTCATGAGCGACTCGGACACTCACATGATTAATTTATGTAACTTAAATTCAATTTGTCATTTGCATTGCATGGGATTATTTATTAATTTTGTTCTATTATTTATTATGGTTTGGTATTCACTTACACTTAGTAACTGCTAATAAAATTTGACCAACTTATTAAAAGCAATGCTCAGCTTTAACCCCTATTGTTGATCAGTCTTACACATCACATGAACTCCCACCTTTGGTGAGTTCATGCCCACTGGTTTCCCCACAACTTGTTGAGCTATGATCATGTGTGAGCTCACCCTTGCTGTCTCACACCCCCACAGGAGAAGAACAGGTGGTTCAACAGGAGCCACACAACGAGGAGTTTGATCTGATCTAGGAGGCGTCTCCTAGTTGACTTTATGGCGCCAAGGATGGACTTTAGTTCGATCTATATTTATCCTTTATTTTGTAAGACTTCCGGTATGTAATAAGTACTCTGATTATATTGTGACATTTATCTCTATACACTCTGTTATTATATGTGTTGTCTTATTTGGCGCATATAAGAGATGCACCCGGCTTTGTCCCTTAAATCTGGGTGTGACAATATTCACACTCACATCTATACTAGGTGTCACTCTATAACACACTCACGAGTTAGAACGAAAACAAATTCGAAAACAGAAGGAAAAAGAAGTTAGGGTTCTTGTCTTAGGGGCACCAGACTCTCTGGTGTGCACCGGACTGTCCGGTGCGCCCCCTGACAGTCGAGCCAGTGAGGCCTGGGGGCAGAGCCTCTCCCCGAGAAAACCCGAGAGCAACGAGTTTAGAAAAATAAATTTTAGCTGCCACACCGGACTGTCCGGTGTGCACCGGACAGGTACTGTTTACTATCTGGTGTGCCATCAGCCCAACGGCTAGCTGTCAGAACTAGCCATTGGAGACAACTGTAAGCGCACCGGTGGCGCACCAGTGGCGCACCGGACTGTCCAGTACGCCCATGCGCAGCAGGGCCTGGTAAGAGCTAGTTTGGTGGGTGGGGCTATTTATACCCCCTCCACCTACCATATTAAGTGTCTTGCTGCCCACATTGATGACCATACATTGCTAGAGCATTGAAAGCACCACAAAGCATAGTGAGGTGATTAGAAAATCTTAATCCCGCATTAGGACCTCATTAGTGCAAGTGAGAGCCACCTAGAGCACACACCACATCCATTAGGCTTCTTTTGGTCAAGTGAAAATTTATGGCTTGTTACTCTTGGTGATCGGCATCACCTAGACGGCTTGGTGGCGTTTGGAGCACGATGATCACCTTGTAGGATTTGTTGGTGACCCGGCTCGAGATTGTAAGTGGTCGTGAGGGATCCACCGCGCCGGAGTGGCAAAGGATCACCTCATAGTGAGCACTTGGTTCTTGCGAGGACCAAGGGGGGCGATACCCTTGCGCGGGTGCTCCAACGAGGACTCGGGAAGAGTGCCAACTCTTTGATAACTCGAGACAAAATTGGAGGAGTCTTATCAACCTTGCTTTACATTCCGCATTTAATTCAAGCATTTTATCTTGTTTAATTGTTTAGCAAGTAGTTGAAGTAATGTCTTAGTATTGTTGTCTTTCTAGTAGTATTCTCTTATTGCTAGTAGTTGGGTGAAGTTGTGCTCTTGCTTAGAGTTTAATTGTTGTTGATTTTTTAGAAAAGCTCAATTCACCCCCGCTCTTGGGCATCATGATCCTTTCAATTGGTATCAAAGCCTTGTTGCTCCTAGATTAGTTTAACCACTACAGTGCGATGTCCAGCGGGGATGGACCTCCTCCTATTTTTTATGGTGACGATTTTCCTTATTGAAAAATTCGTATGGAAGCTTACTTAGAGGCTATAGACATTGGTGTCTACAAAGCCGCCACTCAAGGGTTCCCCGAACCAAGAGATCCCACAAATCTTGTAGGAGAAGAGTATAATTATGAAAAGTGGAATGCTAAGGCCATAAACACTCTCTTTTGAGGCCTTTGCAAAGATGCCTTTAATAGAGTAAGAAATCATAGAAATGCTCATGATTCGTGGATGGATATTTGTGCTCTACATGAAGGGACTAAAGTGAGTGTGAGGAGAGATATCACATTGCTATGAAAAATTAAATTCTTTTGAGAAGCTTGCAAATGAAAATGCCAATGATATGTACTCACGTCTTAACATTCTTGTAGAGGAAGTCAATGGCTTGGGGCTCACCCAAATTTCACAACCAAATGTTGTGAGGAAGATTCTCAGTGTCCTCCCAATTGACAAATATGGACACATTGTCACAGTGCTACATAAAATGGATCTTTCTATTGCTACTCCAACACAATTATTGGGAAAGATCAATGCTCATGAAATGTACATGCACAAATGACAAGGATGGGTCATCTTCCAAGAAAAAAGACTTGGCTCTCAAAGCCAACCAAGAAAAGAAAGGGAAAGCTAAAATGCAAATTGTGGAGGAATCCTCAAGTGATGATGATCTTGATGCTAACATTGCTTTGATGGTGAGAAAGACCACCAAAATGTTGAAGAAACTCAATAGAGAAGGCATCAAGTTTGACTCAAGAAAGAAGAAGTTCTTCTCCAGCAAAAGAAAGCACATCTCTAAGGTGGACTGCTATAATTGTGGAGAACTCGGTCATCTTGCTCATTAATGCAACAAGCCCACAAAGAACAAGTTCAAGGGCAAGAAAGATGATGACAGTGGTGATGAGAAAAAGGAAAAGAAATTCTTCAAGAGAAAGGATGGGAATCACAAGAGATTCCATAAGAAGAAAAATGGAAAGGCATATATTGTTGGTGACTGGCTCACTGACATTGAGTCCTCAAGCAGGTCTTGTTCAAGTGAAGAAGAAAATGATGAAAAAGTTGTTGCTATCGCTGGGGATTTCTCTTCACCACCACCATCACCCTCATCCACTTCTCACCTATGCCTCATGGCTAAAGGTGAACAGAAGGTACAAATTGAGAATGATATTATTGATGATTGTGATAGTGATAGTGATGATGAGTTTGCTTCTCCTTCCTATGATGAATTAGCTAACTTACTTAAAGAATACACTCAAATCATTAGGAAGTCAAAGGCTAAGTGTGATAAGTTAATAGATGAAAATGAATTTTTAACTGCCAAGTATGACATAGTTGTAAAAGCTAGTGATGAAATGAAAGAAGAAAATAAAACTATGTCATCCACTGCAATTGAGCTCAAATCCTCCCTAAAAGATGCCAAAGATAAGTGTGACAAATTAAATGAAGCAAATAGGGAGTTGAAAGATAGACTTGTCAAAGTTAAGGAAGATTATACAAAAATTAAAATTGACTATGATAATCTTCTTGTTGCAAATGAGCTTTTATCTTGCAATACACATGAGGCTATTAACCCTGTTGTTAAGATTGATGTAGCAACCTCATGTGATGATTTGAGCTAAGTCGATCAATCTAGTCTTTATGATGAATTGACTGAAAAAGTTGAAGTCCTGACACTAGAGAACCAGAAATTGAAGAGATACTTGACAGATGCAACCACTAGAGGTAAGGTTCCCATTGAAAGCAATGACATTAACAATGAGTTGGCAGTGGACAATGAAAGCTTAGAAATAAGGTCAAGAAACTTAAGAATGAAAATGAATATCTTGCCACAAGTGTGCAAAAGTTCAACAAAGGCCAATACCTTCAAAATGAGTTGCTCATGAAAACTGTCATGAAAAATAACAAGAGTGGTATTGGATATAATTCTTTTGTGCAAAAGAAAGCAACAAGTCAATACAAGGCAAAACAGACTCCTAAGCCTATCAAATGCTTTGAGTGTGGAAAAGGACACTTTGCCCACAACTGCAAAGCCAAACCACCAACTCCCTTGCTAAAACACTCAAGGCCATTTGCTTTCAATGCTCATTATGTTCTAAGAAAAGTAGCAAATGGAAAAGTCAAAGTTACATTCCTAGGTCCACCAAGCAAGAGTAGACCTAGACAAATTTGTGTTGCAAAGTCCTTGATTGAGAAAGTTACTGGTCCTATGCAAAATAGGGCCCTCAAAATTGAAGCTTGATTTATTTGTTCATGTAGGTGAACTACAAGACCGGTGGGAGCCATTGAGTTATTGATAGTGGATGCACTCAACACATGACTGGCAACCCACGGATGTTCACCTCACTTGATGAAAATGTTGATGAACAAGACAAAACCACTTTTGGGGATAATTCAAAAGGAAAGGTTCAAGGGCTTGGCAAGATGGCTATCTCAAATGATCTTTCAATATCAAATGTTCTCTTGGTTGCACCATTGAGCTTCAACTTACTATCAGTGTGTCAACTTTGTGATCTTGGCCTTCAATGCTTATTCACTCCTATAGAGGTTGTTGTGTCAGAAATGGATGATGAGTCAATGGTGTTCAAAGGATTTAGATACATCAATCTATACTTAGTGGATTTCACTTCTGAAGATGCAAACTTAAGGACTTGCCTCTTTACCAAAGCATCACTTGGATGACTATGGCATAGAAGACTTGCACATGCTGGAATGAGCACACTCAAGAAAGTAATAAAGAAAGACATGGTTAGAGGACTAAAGGTTGTTGTATTTGAAAAGGACAAGCCTTGTAGTGCATGTCAAGCTGGAAAGCAAGTTGCTAACACACATCCTACAAAAGCTTTTATGTCAACATCAAGGCCACTAGAACTGCTTCATATGGATCTATTTGGACCAACAACTTATGCTAGTGCTAGTGGCAACCTCTATTGTCTGGTTATTGTTGATGACTTTTCAAGATACACTTGGGTGTTCTTTCTTCATGATAAGTCTGAGGTTGCATCTATATTCAAGAAGTTTTCCAAGAAGGCTCAAAATGAATTTGATTGCAAAATCAAGAAGATAAGGAGTGACAATGGAAAGGAACTTGACAACACCAACATTCATGAATATTGTGATGAAATTGGGATCAAGCATGAAGTTTCTACACATACACACCTCAACAGAATGGAGTTGACGAAAGAAAGAACATGACCTTAATCACTCTAGTAAGAACAATGATTGATGAGTATAACACACCGGAGAGGTTTTGGGCTGAAGCTGTCAACACTGCATGCTACGCCTCAAACATGCTATTTCCTCACTGGCTACTTGAGAAGACTCCCTATGAATTGCTAAATGGGAAAAAGCCAGACATCTCCTTCTTTCGGGTGTTTGGATGCAAATGCTACATCTACAAGAAATGCCATCACCTAGGGAAGTTTCAAAGATGTTGTGATATTGGTTTCTTACTTGGTTATTCACCAAAATCCAAAGCATGTCGAGTATTCAATCATGCCATTGGCGTGGTAGAAGAAACATATGATGTGGATTTTGATGAGACTAATGGCTCCCAAGGAGCACTTGAAAATCTTGATGATGTAGGTGATGAGCCACTTAGGGAAGCTATGAAGAACATGCCAATTGGGGCCATCAAACCAAAAGAAGATGAAGAAGAGGTGCAAAATATTGAGAGGCCTTCTTCATCAAATGTACCACATGATGATGAAAAAGATGAGAGGCATGCAAATGAAGATACATTTGTCTCTCATGAACAAGCAAGGGTACAAGCTGAAGATGTTGATGCTCCAAGATCTTCTTCCCAAGTGGTTGACAAGAGGAACTCATCGCTACTTCAAGCACACCCACAAGATCTAATTATTGGGAGTCCTTCATAAGGGGTTATCACTCGTTCTCATAAACATGCTTCATTTATTGAACATCACTCTTTTGTTTCTTATGTTGAGCCTACATGTATAGATGAGACGCTACAAGATCTGGACTGGGTGAATGCCATGCATGAAGAATTAAACAACTTCACCCGCAACCAAGTTTGGACCCTGGAGAAGCCTCCACAAGATGCAAGGGTCATTGGAACAAAATGGGTATTCCGAAATAAACAAGATGATCAAGGTGTAATAGTGTAGAACAAGGCAAGACTTGTTGCAAAAGGCTTCTCTCTAGTTGAAGGCTTAGATTTCGGAGAGACCTTTGCCTCGGTTGCTCGATTTGAAGCCATCTGTATCCTACTTGCATATGCATCTTGCTATGACATAAAGCTTTATCAAATTGATGTAAAAAGTGCATTTTTAAATGGATTTATAAATGAACTTGTATATGTTGAGCAACCACCTGGGTTTGAAGACCCTAGATATCCTAATCATGCTTACAGGTTGTTCAAGGCGCTATATGGGCTAAAGCAAGCTCCAAGGGCTTGGTATAAGCGTCTTCATGACTTCCTCATTGAAAAGGGCTTCAAGATCAGGACCGTCGACACAACTTTATTCACAAAGAAACATAACGGTGATATTTTCATTTATCAAGTTTATGTTGATGATATAATCTTTGGCTCGACAAATGATTATCATTGCAAGGAATTTGGTGAGTTGATGTTGAAGGAGTTTGAGATGTCAATGATTGGTGAGCTAACATACTTCCTCGGCTTTCAAGTCAAGCAAATGAAAGATGGGAACTTCCTCTCACAAGAGAATTATACCAAAGACTTGTTGAAAAGATTCAATATGGAGAAGTGCAAACCAATCAAGACACCCATGCCTACTAATGGACATCTCGACCTAGATGAGGGAGGTAACCCGGTTGATCAAACTCTCCACCGTTCCATGATTGGTAGTTTATTGTATCTTACCACATCTAGGCCCGATATCTTGTTTAGTGTTTGTATGTGTGCTCGATTTCAAGCAAATCCTAAGAAAGCTCATCTTCACGCTGTTAAAAGAATTCTTAGGTATCTTAAGCACACCCCAAGCGTTGGCCTTTGGTATCCCAAAGCAGCTACTTTTGATTTAATCAGCTATTCCAATTCGAATTATGTCGGTTGCAAAATTGATAGAAAAAGTACATCCGGAGGATGCCACTTGCTTGGGAGATCACTAGTTTCATGGACATCTAAGAAGCTAAATAGTGTTGCCTTGTCAACCGCCGAAGTGGAATACATTGCCGTGGGTGCTTGTTGCACACAAATTCTTTATATGAAACAAACTCTTCTAGACTATATTGTAGTCTTAGAAAAGGTACCTTTGTTGTGTGACAATGAGAGTGCTGTTAAAATTGCTAATAATCATGTACAACACTCTCGCACCAAGCACATTGATATCCGTCATCACTTCCTTAGAGATCATGTTGCTAAAGGAGATATTATTTTAGAAGGAGTGAGATCGAAAGATCAATTAGCGGACATTTTCACAAAGCCTCTAGATAAAACCCGCTTTTGTATGTTGAGAAATGAGCTAAATATTCTTGATCTCAGAAATTTTACTTAATGGTGATGTCAAGCTTGCATTGCATATTTAAATTTCTTGTATTGCATCTAGGGCTTGTCTAACCTAGTTAAGATAACCGCCAATAAAGCGAGTGAAAAAGCTTAACTCGGGCTCAAACTTGACAAGTCTTAGCATTTAAGATTTTTGGTACTTAAAATTTCATTCACTATGCAAATGTTGGTTCTTGAGATATGCATGTGGTACTGCACTTAGGGGGAATATTCAAAACTCAATTCATTCATGAAACCTTTAGTGCAAAGCTGAAATGCAAATCTCACCATTTGCTTATTTTCTCTAAAAACTATCTAGCCTATGGCAAAATATTTTGAAAAATATGAGAGAATATGTGAGGGTACCAATACCTGTCCCAACAGGTGTTCTTTTGTGTGCTTATAAGTGGGGATTTGATTTGGTTGAAAATTTCCTAGAAAATTTCAAAATTCCCTCTGTCTGGGCTCACCGGACAGTCCGGTGTGCACCAGACACTGCACTGTGCAATGTCTGGTGCACCGGCTAGGCGCGGGCAGATCCCCTTTTGTGCTGCCCTATCCGGTGGGTCACTAGACAGCTACTGTGCGCTATCCGGTGTGCACTAGACAGGCACTGTAGACTGTCCGGTGTGCCCATGAAGCGTTTTTGAAAAACTCTTCCCTGCCCGAGCCTATGGTCAGGTCTTCTGTCCACCGCACATAGCCACTGTTCTGTCTCCCTCTGTGCCGGGCGATCTCCAAAATCCTTTCCTCCACCGACGGTGAGCTCCGGCGCCCTGCTCCGGCGAAGTCCCTCTTCCATGTGCCCATGCTCGGCTCTTTCACTTGGTGAGCATTCCCCTTTCCCCTCTCTCCCTCTGATACCCTTAGTGATCTAGATGGAACTCACACACCTTTTGATTCAATCTTCAAATCAGTGATATCTTGTGCAAATCTGTGTGTGCCTATGTATATCTAGAGTCTCCCTACAAGTTTCCATCTCCCTAGGGAGGGTCTCACTTCTCCAAATAGCCATTTCACCCGTTTTCCTCAAACCCGCACACCACGTGTTCGATGAAATGCCCAAACCACTCAAATTTGCTCAAATCGATCCCAGTTTTTTCCAGCACCCTCATGCTACCTCCAGTAACACTCACGCCAAATTTCACCCCTATCTAATATCCCAGACACCAAATACACCACTGTTTCCCATTTATAGCGATCATTTCTGAGCCAAGTGCCAAAAATTCGTTTTCTCTGACAATTTCAAACCAAGCCCACGCTTCACTTATATTCACTCATATATACCTATCTGTGACGTATCGACTCAATCCTGTGACATTTCATGCCTCTTATCAAATTTCAAGCCTCCTATGGCACAATTCGTCGTTATCGAGTCTTTTGACCCCCCGTTTCTCCCAATTGCCCAGTTTTTTTATGTCTTCACTCTCTGTGTATGTATTTCTTCACACTTCATATACTTGTTACTATGTGACTAATACGTAGGTGCTCACCTCTTCTGTCATTTTAGTGATCTCGCCTGCCCGTGTGCCTGCCTCCTGTCCTGCTTGGATCTTCTCTCTCGTGATATTTCTAGGTAGCTATCACCTCATTTGAGATCCTATCAGCTACTCTCTCTTCTGCTTATCTTCTCACTCACTCGTGCAGCAATCAGGTCAGGATGGTGCGGACAAAGAATGTCCCATCGTCAGGGGAGGAGATGACAAGGACCCTCCTTGCCCCTTCAGGAAGGTCAAGGGGAAGACTGTCTACCTAGAGCAGCAGGAGGGCAGGAAGAAGTGTCGTATGGACAGAGCCGCTCGTGCACCACTTGCAGCGGTAGCAGCAGTAGAGCAGGCTGAGTAGGGAGGACAGTTGTAGATCTCTTCTGATTAGATAGTCTGTAGAGTTCGTCGCCTCGCATCTCGGCCTCGCTCCACTGCTCCTGTCGCTCTAGAGCCATCCACCACTTCCGCCATACCCACCACCTCCACCACTCCAGCTTCCACTATTCTGCCTCCCGCTCCCATTTCCACTCCTCCCATTCCTCCACCTCGCTTTAGGGAGCGTGATGAGACTGAGGTGCGTCCACTAGTTGCTGATCCCCGTCTGCTCGACCTTCAGCATGCCACTGCAGCTCAGGTACGTCGGTTCAGAAACATACCTGTGGAGTCCTGGTTGCTAGCTCATAGGGACCCTGCGCCTGTGCCTCTCTTTAGTACAAGGACTCAAGAGCCTTTCTTTCGAGCACAGCTGACAGCTCATATTGCCTTGTGAGCGCACTGGCTTCTGGACTTACCTGCTTTTCTGCTAGCCGCCGGTGCCGATTCAGAGGGTCATATTACCTATCTGCCAGGACTGCTTTCACTGTTGACCATGAGTGGCATGTATATTGAGGAGTGGGTCCGAGTGTTCTATGCTATCCTATGGATTGACCCTGACCATCAATGGATGCAATTCCATTTCGAGCGAGAGGATGTCACTTTGCATGCCAGTCAGATCCGTCAACTTTTTGGATTTCTAGAGTCATTGACTAGGCTTCACAGTCTGTGCTACGGCAGTTCAGATCCTCCTCGTCGCCCTCATGGTGGAGTTGCACTCGCTACAACTCACGTCGCAGCCCTGTTCCGACCTCCTTTCACAAATGGGTCACAATGATCTCCTACCGACTTCACTACTACAGCAAAGTTCCTATATGAGCTGATGAGACGTACACTACTACCCAGGATGGGATACATGGCGGCCACCACTCATATTCAGCTATGGCTACTTGGTGCTTTGGTCTCAAACTTAGAGTTCGACGTGGTTGACTTCCTTATTTGTGAGATTGAGTACACAATATTGGATGGTCTACATGCTTGCCGTTAGCTTCCATATGCTCATTACCTCTGTCACATCTTTGCGTAGCGGATCAGGCCTCCTCAGTTCTAGGGCACCCTCGAGGCCTCTCGCCTTCAACTCGGTTCCTATCGTTTAGCCCCTGAGGACCTAGTCCTAGTGCTAGATCCAGTGTCAGATGTTCGGGCTAAGGATGAGACCTTCAAATAGTTTGAGACCTAGGGTGCCATTGCTGACACTTCTTTAGATGATGATGAGGGCCTTGGGATCCTGCCACCGCCTCCTGTGCCTCCTCGCTCACATGATCACGAGGTGGGTAGTTCCAGTGCTGCTCCTGCTACTCCTCCAGCTATTGACCCTACTCTAGCCGCTATTCTTCAGTCACTTACGCAATTGCAGGCTCATCTGGCAGCAGAGCAGGCTCGAGAGGCTGCCATCCAGCAGCAGATGTCTGAACGGATGCTCTCCATGTTTCAGACTATCCAGGACCATCAAGACACTCTTCAGCAGCAGCTCTTGGCAGACAGGGCTGAGCACCGGGCGTTCATGACCCATATCCTTCAGCACACCGGTGTTCTGCTCCCTTTAGTCCAGTTTGCTCCTCCTCTAGCTCTTTAGGCAACTGTCGTACCAGCTCTTCAGGCAGGACCCCCACTTCTCTCGTTTGGTCCTTGTCCTTCTCCACTTTGGCCGGTCACTTTGGACTTTCTCGTCATCGGTCATCGGAACCGTCAGCGCTCAGCCACCAGTGCCACAGCGCCTGCTGTTACCACTGCTGCTGTGGCGGTGTCTGTGACTGCACTAGCTCCGGCGGATCCTGCATCACAGCCTTTGTCAGAGTCAGTACTAGCTCCAACTTCTACTATAGATCCTAGGTCCGAGACTGACTCCGATCCTCAGCTTGCGTTTGCGCTTCTGCCTCGACCACGACCGGATGCGCCCTCGCCTCCTCCTTCCTCTTATGGTGTGTAGGTTCAGGTAACTCTTTTGGTGTTTGATGCCATAGGGGGAGAGATATGTGAGTTGTGAGAGCTAGGGGGAGTTAGGGAGTTAGTTGAGACTGCCTTTTGATATTTTGATGTAATATATTTGGTTGATACCCTCTGTACTAGCTCCACTTTTGTATGATGCTTAACTCACATACTCTACGATATGCTCTTGATGTTTATTATTGACTATGTGTATTGTGTTTTCACCAAGATGTCATCACCAGTCATTCAGTCTTGTTCATGGATTTCATTTCATTTTTATATGAACAAGAAACTTACGTAGTGTATGTGCCTATACTTACTATTCTTTTATAGACCTCTTTCTGTCAATATTATTGAGTATAACAAACCATCTTCTCTATTGACAGAAAAACAAACAAACTACTCTCACACTCTTGTAGGGTTGTCATCAATCACCAAAAAGGGAGAGATTGAAAGCATCTAGGCCCCTGGTTGGTTTTAGTGATTAATGGCAACGTAATATTATATGTGACTAACGTGTGTTTTGCAGAGCAAATGGTAAGTTAGGTCGCATTACAGGAAGTTGTACTACAACAATGAAAACAATCCCTGAGATGAGAACTTGAAGCGACGGCTGAAACGACGAATTAAAAGATGAAGGTCTTCGTATTCTGAGTGTCGAAGGAGTTGCAGACACTCGGTATAGAATTAGGTCTTCTATTTTTTTTAGCCGTACTATAAAGAGGGGTTGTGGATGAGTAGTTTGACCAAGAGAATTCTAGTGTAGTGTTGGTGCATATTCATACTCACATGTAGTACTAGGTGTCACTCTATAACACATGAGTTAGAACAAAAATAGATTCAAAAATAGAAGGAAAAAGAAGCTAGGGTTTCTGTCTTAGGGGCACCGGACTGTCCGGTGCGCCCCCTGACAGTCGAGCCAAACAAGCCTGGGGGGCAGAGCCTCTCCTCGAGAAAAGCCAAGAGCAACGAGTTTGGAAAAATAAATTTTAGCTGCCACACCGGACTGTCCGGTGTGCCATCAGCCCAACGGCTAGCTATCAGAACTAGCTGTTGGAGGCGAACGGTGGCGCACCGGTGGCGCACCGGACTGTCCGGTGCGCCCATACGCAACAGGGCCTGGTAACGGCTAGTTTGGTGGGTGGGGTTATTTATACCCCCTCCACCTACCATATTGAGTGTCTTGCTGGCCACAATGATGACCATACATTGCTTGATCATTGCAACCACCACAAAGCATAGTGAGGTGATTAGAAAATCTTAATCCTGCATTAGGACCTCATTAGTGCAAGTGAGAGCCACCTAGAGCACACACCACATCCATTAGGCTTCTCTTGGTCAAGTGAAAGTCTATGGCTTATTACTCTTAGTGATCGGCATCACCTAGATGGCTTGGTGGCATTTGGAGCATGGTGATCACCTTGGAGGATTTGTTGGTGACCCGACTCGAGATTGTAAGGGGTCATGAGGGATCCACCGCGCTGGAGTGGCAAAGGATCAGCTCATAGTGAGCACTTGGTTCTTGCGAGGACCAAGGGAGAGCAATACCCTTGCGCGGGTGCTCCAACGAGGACTAGGGAAGAGTGCCGACTCTTCGATACCTCGGCAAAAAATTGGAGGAGTCTTCTCAACCTTGCTTTACATTCCGCATTTAATTCAAGCATTTTACCTTGTTAAATTGTTTAGCAAGTAGTTGAAGTAATGTCTTAGTATTGTTGTCTTTCTAGTAGTATTCTCTTATTGCTAGTAGTTGGGTGAAGTTGGGCTCTTACTTAGGGTTTAATTGTTGTTAATGTTTTAGAAAAGCCCAATTCACTCGCCCTCTTGGGCATCATGTTTCTTTCAGAGGGAACATGCTGCAGGTTCTTCAATAGCACCGTCTTTCCTGAAGTAAACTTCAGAATGACTATACCAACACCAAGAACACACGCATGTGATCCGTTCCCCATCAGCAAGGCTCCAGTCCCTTTGCACTGATAAGAAGAAAACAAAGAAATATCAGCACACACATGAATGTTAGCACCAATGTCAGCCCACCACTCAGGGGATTGACACACTGAAAGAATAGTAGGTAAAAGATTACCATACCCCAATGTTCCTTTTGTAGGCTCGCTAACAACCATGTTTACTGATTTCTTCTCTTGAGCTGTTTTTTCTCTTGCTTAAATTTGTGGTCTGGACAAGCGCTTGCCCAGTGATCAGTACTCCTGCAAACAAAGCAACTAGCTCCTTTGTTCTTCTTTTTAAACGAGGATGCCTGCTTGGGATTCATGGCATTCTGTTGCTTGTTCTTCCTTTTATTATTATGTGACACATTGGAGTTCTTCTTTTGTACCATATTGGCACTAGAAGTCTCAACTCCTTTTCCATGAGTGTCTTTTGCTCTCGCCCTCTCCTCCACATCAGGAGAACCAATAAGTTTAGCCATGCTAAACTCTTGTCTTTTATGTTTTAGAGTGGTAGCAAAATCTGTCCAAGAAGGTGGTAGCTTAGTGATAATATCGCCAGCCACGAACTTGTCAGGCAAGACACATGGGAACTGTTCGAGTTCCTTAGCTGGTGCCTGTATTTCATGAGCTTGTTCAACTACAGGACGATTTTCCACCATCTTGTTGTCAAACAGCTGCTCCATGATGTACAACTCACTACCAGCATCAGAAACACCAAGCTTCTCATCTAATGCATCCCATAACTCTTTGCAGATGTGCACGTTAGATAAAAATCAACATACTTGTTGGCAAGAGCGCCAATCACGGCGCCTCGAAACAGGTTATCGGCAACGTCGAACATTCTCTCCTCTTTAGGAGTGAACTATTCGGGTTTCCCCTGTGCGCGGCGTGATAGCAGTTCATTGCAGTCAACCACAATATCATCTTACTACGCCATCTGTTGTAAAATATCCCGTTAAAAGGTTCACTTGGTTGTAACACAACAGCAAAACCACTAATAGAAAAATAACTAATATCAGGTTTTTGGATTGTTAGAGAAATAGACATTTTCAGTTTTAATTTAATCTAGAAAAACAGAGTGATGTATTTGATGACATGTATGTGCATGTGGGTATCACTACTCACATAAGCAGTAAACAACAGTAAAATATGCACAATTACTAAGAACAGAATGTACCCAACGGAGGGACCGATGCTCAAGGCATCAGTGGCTCCATTGACACGAGACATCTTGTATGTATGTTTGATGTAGTCGTACATAGTCGATGCAGGCAGATGTACGTAGTGCAGTCTCTCGAACGGCACCAACGATGAGGAACTTGATCAGCGTTGGTCGAGCAGATGAAGCGAGCAGTCGCGAGTACGCTCCCCAAAAACCTAATCGCTCGCACACCCATGCAAGTGTAGCTCTGCGGACGGCGATTTCGGGGTCCTACTCTCCCACACTCTCTGTGCTTGCATAAGGTGGGATGGGAATGGCTGTGTGCAACGCGTCTGAGTGTTCGTACATGCTGTAACCAGGAGCAGCGTCACCTCCTCTGTATAGATACACATATAGAGGGAGGCGAACGGATAGTAACGGTCGCTAATAGAGCTACCGTTACAGCTAGCTAGAAACTGACGCCATCAGTGACGTCCGTTACTAGTTGACAACTATTACAGCCCGTCTGTTACTAGCCATAACACATGAAACGGCTAGTAACGGACGACAGTAATGGATGATCATCACTCCAGACAAAATGCACAACCGTTAGGAAGGAATATTTGAACCAAGGTCCGATCTACCACAGCTACGGCCCGACCGGCAGCGCTCGCGCGTGTGACAGTCCTTCATCCTTTTCTCAACTTCTCAATACATGCACCAATGGTCCACCTATTTAAGTTGATTTATTTGTCGCTTGAACTTCTAGTATTGTATTAAAGTACTAGTACATTGTAGCATTAAAGTGGACTTTAGGATTGACTGTTATTGAATATTAATTTGGGATAGGCCCACATTAATTCAACACTTAATCCTCTTTTTGTCAAAACAATATGTTCCTAGTTCTCTAGATGGGTCAACATATAGCAGCGAGACCCATAGCATACACTGGGTTACCATTTGGTAACTTGAATTTAATCCAATCCAGTATTGGTCAAAAGAGCTAGGTCAAGAGTTAGCCCCTATCGCGAAGGCAATCAAACTCCAAACAAATTTGGCAGCAGTACAACTAAAAAGAGATTATTCACACTTTCCTATTTTGTGCAAAAAGCACAAGCAACATTTGCTTTCCAACTTCTCGTTTGATTGTCAAGATGGCTTCCTGAAGGGTAAGCCACATAAAAATTTTGACCTTCAAGGGAAGCTTAGCTTTCCAGATATTCTTAAAGCTTAATCCAAACTCATTCCTACATAGGTTTTTATAAGTTGATCTCATAGGGAAAACCATAGTTTGCTCCCAGTCCCATCTTGCTTTATCCTGAGTTTCAGTGATGCAGTTCACAGTATATTTTGCAACCTCCTTAGATGAGTTTGTAATTCCTCACACGAGCATCATTGTGTTGCACTGCAACATCTAATTAGACTACTGACCAAGTCTACATGGATGAAGTGCAACAGAGGTCCCTGCAATGTGCCTTGGAGTTTTTAATATCCATTCCATATGTAGCCTAGCAAAACAGGCTACATATTGGTTCTATGGAACTTAATTTCAAGCCAAACATTGTGTTTGTGGCATCTTTCACATCAGGAATAAAAAAGGTTTAAGGAAGCTCCATATGGCAAAGCGTTGAGAAAGGGTACTGTTGGTCACTTGTTCTCAAATGTTGTAGATCAAGAACAAGGCAACACGAGTTAATTATTATGAACCTTCGTCCTCCAAAGCATTGTCTCTACATGGGAATAATGCTCATCAGACGAAGGTCAAGAAGGACTTACCTTCATCATTTAATATGTGAATGGGAGTGTAAGAGGATAAAGACAGTAACTGCATTTCATTAATTCATACATATTTGCATTCCATAAAACATGTTTGAATATTGACAGTATTAATATTACATTGATACCTTTGGTTTGCTCGAAGGTGAAGATGCGAGAGAGTGATTACAATTCAGCGTGAATAGTACAGTGTTACTGTTCATCTATTTATAGGCACATGATGTAGCCCGAGTAAAATTACATTCATGACCCTTAACATTTATCTACAGATGACCTAGATTATTAAGGTCTATCTAGTCTTTTCTTCTTCTGCTTAAGCTGAACTGAAGCTGATGATAGCTTTAGCATTCTACATAGTTGCTTCTATGCAAGGTCTTCATCTTAAGAAGCTGGATCAAAGTTGATGATAGCTTCGTCGAGCCTCTGTATGATTTTACCGAAGGTGTTTTTGTCTTGAAGACCTTCAGCGAGGAAGAAGACCCCCAACATTAGGCCCTTCGCGATGCTAGATTGTTTTTTCATAACGAGCTCGGTCCGCGAAAAACACGAAGGATTTGGAATGCCGAAGATCCGAAAAACACCTTCCCTGAGCTTGTTATTGAAAAACGATTATTCCGAGCACTAGCCGGTCCACCGTTCAGGCAGTGTACACATTCTGGTGGTTCGCCTTCTTCTCTTGCAGTACTATATAAATAGACAGTTTGGTGAGGAGTTACCACAACATTCATTGCCATTGCACTGTTGTGCTGTTAAATTTTTTAACCAAAGTCGAAGATTTCTCCATTGCGCTTTTGAACAAGCTCTTCGTCACTTGAGATCAGCTTCATCATAAGGAAACTGAACACTGGAATGGCCAGAGTAAGATCCACTACTAGGGTGTCCCATGAGGGAGACAAGGCCAAAGTAACTAAAACAGCACCAATATCAGAAGTGATGAGACGATCAGGTCTGGTTGTGCTAGAAGAAGCTACTGCCGAAGGTGCTACTGCTGAAGCTGAACAGGCTGTGGCCGAAGGCGGGAGTGACAATGAAAGTGAGGAGGACAACAACATTCTGAGCCCAATAAAACCTAGTCACATTGAATTTGGAAAATCGACCGTAACAGTAGAGGACTTGGTTGTGATGAAAAAGCTAGGCTATTTTGGGGAAAATGAAGATGAACTTATTCGCTTTGCCAGAGAAGAAGTAATTCTAGAGCCAAAAGAAGATGAAGTTGTTGTGTTTAAGAGCTTCTTTAGGGCAGAGCTACGGTTCCCCCAGTATGATATGATAGGGGAAGTTTTTAAAAGATTTGAAATATATCTCCATCAGCTGACACCGAATGCTATTGTTAGGCTTAGCATTTACATACGGGTTCTCCGAAGCCAAGGTAAAAGTGCCAATACCGAAGGGTTCTGCCGAGTGCATGAACTGCACTATCAGACGAAGGCTAGAGCTGATGGTCTACACGAGAACTTCGGGTGTGTAACACCCTGGTGTTTATCGTCGGCTCGACCACAAGTGCGGACTTTAACACGTGCTAGTGGTGAATAAAATGGACAATGAATTTTAATCATCTTTGTCTATCATGATTTTGATATCGTGTCTGTCTCCATCTGTTTAAATTATCCTAATTTAGTTTGCAAAAATTCTGACTTTAGTAATCTTCCGAAACATCAGATCCAATATCGTTTGGGTTGAGCCATCGACTTCTTGCCCAAACTCTAATCTTTGAAGTTGAATCTGGTTCCTTAAACTATGTTTGAAATTCTTTGACGCCTGTGTTGCATGTGTCTCTCTGTGATTTGGCTTCATGGCGCGTGGCGTGCGCAACCCTATGTGTGACAACGCACAGCTTCTCACTTACGTGAAAGACACGTATTGTCTCCATGGAGGTCCCCGTGTGCACCTTATCTCCCTACCGCTATTCCTTTCGTTTATCCGAATCGACCACCGATTCAACTCTTCACTACGCGCTGTGCCTCCCGTTACTCCGCTGCCACGTGTCTGACGTGCTAGCGAGTGTAAATTTGGGAATCAACTGATTTTATAAATCCAGAGTGTGCATGCTATTCGAGGCAAACACACGCAAAGTCGATAACCGAGGTTGGTTTCATCCTGCACGCTACTCATGGCAGAGAAATCCAAGTATCTGGTTGCGGACGAATTTATTTGATCTCAGATAAATCAATGGAACAATACCATCTTGTCCCGAGCAAATTAAGCAGAACTCGATGATTCAAGTTATCTGACTCCAAATCCCAAAATTCCCCAACCCAGAACTGGATTTATTCATGCTTTTTAGATCACAAGAAAGAAGAAAAATCTATTTATTTTATCTTATCTAGCACCGCTTAATTTACTCTCAACCTTATCTCCTCCCCACCATCATTCCTATCTCCTGGACGCCATCTCTTTATCTCCTCTTACGTGAAGCTGCCGCCCCCAACCATCTTCTCTAGCCGTGCCTAGACGAGCTTCTTCCCTGTGGCTCGCATCCCTCACGGCGCCCTCCCTCCATCTCCTCCCTCCCCAGTAGATGCCCAGGTTCCATGGCCGTCGTGCCCCTGATCGGCGTTCCTGCAGAGCCTCTACCGAGCTCCCCATGGCGGCTTCTCCTGGCCACGCTCTGCGCTCGCTGGAGCTTCCTCTGCTTGCTGCACCCAGTCGTTCCTCTCTTCTTCCTCAAGCTTGTCGTGGAGCATCTTCCCCAGCCGTCCGTCCCGCTCAACCGGCTCACCCATGGCGCTAGGCTCCCTGTTTCTTGGTTCCGCCCGCCCCAGCTCGCGCCCTCTCCGTGGTAGGCTGAATCATAGTTTCTAGATCGGAGGAGCATCCCTGCCTAGGTCTCTACTGCCATGGTTCGCGGGTCGCTCGACAAACTTGCATCGCGCCCCCTCTGCTCGCCTCTGGCTCGGATGGTGCCCCCAGGTCCTAGGTTGCTCGGTATCAAGCCTCCATGCGCGCAGCTTCTCCTATCTAGCCTCTTCCCAAGACGTCATCTCTAGCCGTCGTGTGGAGCGTCAACTGAGTCTCTCCCTGTTCCCAGCTCGGACCGTGCGTCCTTGCCTAGCGTCGCGTGCTCTCCTTGTGTCCATGGCGACTTTCCCCTGCTCGGCACCACCTGGAACCACGTGCTCGGTACCAATCTTCAAGCCGCCAGGGTTGCACGAGTTCAATCTCCCTGTACCAGATGCCTCTGCTTTCCCTCCCCCACTCACGGTCGTGTTTCCCTTCCTCAAGTTCGGTTGCCAGATTCCTTGTCTTCAAGTCTGACCTTCACCCAGCACCTCCTAAGCTCGCCAACGATAGCCGCCCAGCTCCATGGCCACGACCTCCAGCAAATCACCACCTACCACATCCCTAGCCGAGCTCCTCCTTTGCATCGTCGTCGAACTTCGCGGGTACTCCTTCACTCTCTCATCGTGCAGAGCAGCACACTGTCATGTGTCTTTCCCTTTGTCGCGCTTGTGTGATGTCCGACAAAATGTCTGAGCCGATCGCCGTGTCCACAAAAATTTTCGCCTTGCCGTGTGGACCTCACCGTGAGCTCTGGTGCTGGCCACCGTTGTGTCCGGGGTTTTGACATGTCTTCCTGCTCGCTGTCAACCCCGCCCGAATCTCGCTCGGCCGCGACCCTAGTACTTTTCAGCATCGGTGGTCCCCGGCCATGTCTTCATCCATGACACCGTCAACCGATGTATCTCCTTTGGTGTGCTGTTGGATCCCTGCCTCGCCATCGACTCTGACATCGTGACATTCCTGTGTCGTGTTGGTCGTGCGCCAACCGCTCAACAAAATGTGTTGTTGGCCTCCTCGCCGAGCACTGTATCGCCATGGCGCAGATGCTCGCATCCTCCATCTTCGCGTATTCTAGATGTCAGCACAGCCTCCTCGCGTCGTTAGGCTCTTCAGCGCGCTGCTCATTTACACTCCACGCGTCCGTGACGTCATCACATGTCTCCTCGCCAGTAGTGGACACCCAGATCGAAAACTCCATGTTGTCGCTCATTTTTAGTTTATTATTTGTGCCATGGCACTTGCCGTGGTCCGTGAGTGATTAATAATGTGAGACAAGTTCGTCTAGCATCTGCCAGGGACTCGACCAAATGTCTAAATTGGAAAACCATCATCGCCCTCGCGTATATCGAATCCATTCGGTCTTGGTAAGCCAATTTATTATTTCAAGTAATCAAATTAGATTAGCTAGATTTATTAGTCATAACAATTCTTGTGTTTAGCAGGCGCGTCGTGTTTGTGTTAGATGTTTGCTACAGTACCTCAGCACCTCCGATAATGTAATCGTGTGAAATAACCGCGTAATATAGTACACCTTAGGTCTAAAATGCAGGATAAATAAAATATTTAATTTAGTGGGACTTATGCATAATAGCTGAGAATAGTACTTTTAGAAGGTTAATGAAAGTTCTATCGAAATTTTATAAGTGTTAGGTGTCCAAGAATTGTGAGGTTAAAGTTATAAGTCGTTTAGTGTGATCTCTAAACTAGGTATGATATTCTATGTGTGCTAGTCGATTCATTGATTTGAATGGATGTTGAGTGCTACTTTGAATATTTAGGATCAAGTAACATCAATATATTGTAGCTAAAAATGATAGTGTGTGTTTATAATTTATTATTTTATGACTATTGCGCTTAGTCGTATATCGATAACTAGTATTTCCATATGAGCTGGTACAACGCCTCACTGCTAGGTGTTTAATTCGCTATCACGTAGCACTATTTAGGTTTGTAATATTCTTATCTATATGCATTCATGTGCATAATGCATTTCATTCAGGTACGTTAATTAATCACGTGATGCGGAAGACGACCACAAGATGACCTAACGAGTGGACTAATTCACAAGATGATGCTGGTGGATTAACCTGAAGATGGATAATCGGAACAATGCGAAGACAAAAGATGGTCACCAAATGCTCGCCTAACAAACACTAACCTAGTGTTACCCAGGCAAGCCCCGGCGCATTTGCCCCTTCCTTGTGTTTTAAATGCTTTTTCACCTTATCTGATGCATTAGGTGATAGGAGTTGTGTGATGAACAATTGATGCATTACCATTCCTTGGAAACTTCTTAATCCCAGTTTTATAAAAAAAACTAACAATGCTTAGCCCTGCTTAGAAACTGAAAATCATTTGTTTTCAAAAAGCATGATTGTGGAACATTGGTTATGGGCCTTTGATTTCAAAAACCAAAGCAAACTTATGGTGATGATTCCACTTCGGCCGGAGTGGGTTCATCATTCGGAAAAGAGTACCCCTACCGGGTACCAAAAATGGGAAAATGGTTTGAATACATCTAGACCAGACGCTGAGCGGACAAGGTCACCCGTCTGTGTCGATTAAGGACCGTTTGATGTAGGCCTATTGTGGTGGAGACTTTGCAACTATCCACATGCTCCGGTAAGCCTGAACCCGGCTATTCCATACATGAAAAGACAACCGTGCACTAGGCGTGGGAGATGGTGGGAGTAGCGTGTACCCTCCTGGCTAGACGCTGGATGGAGGAGTACTGTGCTCCCGGGTAGCGCGGACCGGTTCACGTTGTGGAGGATCTGTGGGAACGGTTGACATATGCAAGGGTTAAGTGCTACATATATCGTGTGGTTAGGGATCCCCAGCTGGGTATAATCGGTTCGAATCGTCGTTGCTCCTCGGTCATGGAGACTCTACCCTCCGACCACTCATCGTAGTTGACAAGTGAAATATGAATTGGCTAAAATAAAGCTAGACCAGGACAAGTGGATGCTCTAGATTAGGCAAATCTAGATTTAGGAAAAGTACTTAACTTGTGAAGTAAAATTTTGGCATAAGGATTCACTACTAGTAAGCTCTTCTGCAAAATGAGTCCTTGAAATTTGGTAAGCCTTACCTTGATTCCTAATCAGCTAGCATATCCTTGAGAGTCTTTTCTTTAGTCAGGTAAGTCTTGCTGAGTAATTGCGTACTCAAGGTTTTATTCCCTGTTGTTTTTCAGGTTATAGTTTTGTGCTGCTGTTGATGGTGTTAAGTGCCGGTGGGCTCGACCTTCTTATAAGTCTAAGTAACTCTTCTATACTTCTTATTGAGGATGGTCACTTAAGCTAGCATATATTTCAAAACTATAAATAATTTCTAACATTTCAAAGTTTATTCTTTGAACCTTTTTTAATCACTCCGATCATGTACAATGTAAACTTGATGTAACTTGTAAAATTTGGTAATAAGATTTCCGCTGCAAAATGTTGGTGTGTGTGATTTGTGTTACTTAATCTTGCGATCCTGGTTGTAAGTGGTTTATCTGAGGTCCTTGGGGCACTCGGACGGATCCTGTTAAGTTATCTAGTGCACATGCATAGCCGTCTGAGGTCTTTGAGACAAGGATAGGTGCATGTGGGCCCAATAACTTGGGAGGTTCTGCCATAAGGTGTTATAATTTTGCATATCGGAAGGACACCAAGGCCCCGGTGATTGGCTATCGTACTAAATGGCCGACCGGGTGGACTAGTGAATGGTTTTACATGAAGGCTGATGAGAAGAAAAGGGAGAAGCTTATGACCATGGTAATGAGTCCCCTGAGACTGAGCTTCGGCATGACCCGACCTTTGTGCAATATGCAGCTAGGGTCACCCTACCAACTAGCCGAGGTGGAATTTAGGGTAGTGGCCAGTCATATTAGCACTAGAGATCTGGTGCAAGAATACTTGGTAAACAGAACCTTCCGAACCTCCAGCGGATGTGGAATGCCAAAGAAGAAGGAAGGGCGAAAAGTATGAACTTGTCCGACTCCCTTACCACTTCAAATTTCAGAAGACATTTAAAGAGCCATGCACGGAGTGGCTATAATTGATAGAGACAATATGCAATGGGATTCTAGGGAACTATACAAAGAAGGAAGACCAGTTGATGACTGCTGCCTTTGGCTCCCGGCCGAAATGAAGGTTGAACCGTGTTATGGATGCTCTCAACTTTGAGTATCCTGACTATGAAAGGCTTGACAAAGGGGTCGAAGGGGGCAAAAGAAAAAGGGTTGTAAGTATTCTGGCTAGGCAAGCTACCCGATTTGTCAAGGAAGACTAGAAAGCTTTGAAGAAACAGAAGACTCTTTTGGAGCCAAAGGATTCGGCTCTCAAGAAGCGAAAACTCATCAGGATATCTTCTGCTGATATAGAGGTACAGGATGTGCTAGAGAAGACTATGAGTCCTCCTTCACCCTCTACTGCTGAAGTGTCGGACATTCTGAAGGTAATGACTGAATCCATACCATTTGCACTGCTAAGCCCTCTAAGGTTAGATCTGTCTAGCCTTTTATAATGAAAGGAAACCGCTCCGGCTGTGGAGGAGAAGGTCGGGGGGGGCAGAAGAAATGGCGGATGATGAATGTAATGCAAGCTATTGAACAAACACCACCCCCAGCTTCGGCGGATAAAACAGTTGTGCCCGTTGATGATGAAGGTACCACCAGAGCCGAAGCTAATGAACTCGCAACCACATTGTCAGAAATCGACAGACTCATATCGGATGTGGTTGCCGAGAAGGACTTGGCTGCAGCGCCTGACAAGGGAGAAAGAATTGAAGATGCCTCTTCGGGAGATAAAGATTTTGACCTTTGGCATCTAGGTGGCCAAAAACTTTTTGAAGAGGACAAATCAGAATTGAAAGAGTTTGCTATATAATGCGGTTACTAGCTCGGGTCCATACTCTTCGGTGGGGTCGACGAAGAGATTTTAGGATGCATTCGTGACCGTGCCGGGGCAAAAATCATAAGCACTTTATCCAAGAGTGTTGGATTTCTAAAGCTAGAAACAGACATCAGTTGCTATAGGCAGCAACACATTATTGGCAGCTTGTTCTACTCGAACTTCAAAGTAAGGCTTCCCTACAGCTTCCTATTGATACCTTCGTGGTGATTTGGATACTTTAACTTTGATTTATTTTGCAGAGTCTGCTACTAAGCAAGGCCTTGAAAATGCAGCAGGATGTCGAGGACAGAAAAAACGAGATCATTATTGAAGGCTTTGAAGATAGAATAAAAAACTTGAAGATTCTTTGAAGGAGAAACACAGCCTGCTGCATTCAGCCGAAGGCTCACTCGCCGAAGCGCGATCTCAGAATGAAAAATTGAGTAGGGAGCTGGACGAAGCTCGAGTGACTTTGGAAAAGAGATCAGAGTACTTCGACTGTGAGTCCAAGGCATTGAATGCAAGAGTTGAAGCAGAAGTTGAATAGAACGCTAAATTGAGTGAAACTATCACAAATCTTCGGGATAGATGTTTCGGCTTTGCCACTCAATGCTTTGCTCGGTTGAAGGGGATATTCAATTCTGTCAGAACCGCATCTTAAGAAATTACCCCTTCCACCGAAGATATTCCTGGAGCCCTCGAGCATATTGAAAAAGAAGTTGAGGCCCTCGACGAAGTCATAACTGGGCACGAAGATTTCTGTGCACTAGTGGCTTCTCGTGGTACAACCGCAGCTTTCATGAAGGCCGGATGCAATCACGTGAGGGCTGTCAATAGGCCAAACTTTGGCATGTCACCGTCTAATCTAGTTGATATTTCGGCCGAAGCCCGGAGTATAGGTAACAGATTTATCACTCAAATCTGGGCGAAGGGCGGCTGCGAGCTGGCTGGAGACAAAGCTCAAAACCTGCTCAACAAAGTATAGAAAATTTCTTTACCATTAGGCTTTTACTTTATATTTTCCCTTACCATGTTCCTCATTACCGTTTCTTTTGTCCTTTTTTAGGGTGATGGTGCCGAAGGTCAATGAGCCGAAGCTAGCTTTGGAGCGCTGAAGGCCTTAGAGATTCCTTTTGCTGACATCTATAGAAACACTTGGAAATTCTTTGTACAAGAGTGTATTATTTGACAAAGTTTTATTATTGAAAGTGAACAAATTATTGTAAATGTTTGTAATGCTTTGTAATGCTATTTACCTTTCGTTTATATATCATCTACTTTGCTATGGACGAAACCAACGCTTGTAGCTTTTGAGCCGAAGGTGAAAAACACCTTCCCTTCTTTTCGTTCACATCGAAGCACCTTTCGTATACAACGAAGTTTCCTTTGAGATGAAGCACCTTCGTATAAAACGAAGCGTTTTCTTATTGAAGGCAGGAATCCCTGTTTTTCCTTTTAATGCTTCATGCTTTCTGTGATGATGATGAACCTATGAATGTCTAATGTATGGTTGTATGAATGCAAAAGATGATGTGATGATGTGTGCAAATGTATGTCGATGATAAAAAACTCACATGAATACACACCCACACTCTGCATCCCCTTAGGAACGACTTTGGAGTCTCTTCACCTTTTACTTAGGTAGTATTTCAGCTCTGCATTCTCTTAGGAACGACTTTGGAGCTAAGCTCTGCATCCCCTTAGGAACGACTTTGGAGCTTCCTCACCTTTGACTTAGGTGACATTTAAGCTCTGCATCTCATTAGGAACGACTTTAAAGCTTCTTTACCTTTTACTTAGGTGGCATCTTATCTCTGCATCCTCTTAGGGACAACTTTGGAGCTTTTTCATACTTTTTTAGACTCGATGGTGTAATCCTAGATTTTACATTTTACATGTGGGGGAATTTGGCCCTTGTATTGCATAGGGCTGCACAAGAAAAAATGAAAATTACAACCTACGGCCCCATTAAAAACCTTTCTCCCCTCCTGATAGGAAAAGGGTGCCGTAGGGAAAGAATAAGAAAATTATATAGTTTACACTTAATATCTCCGAAGCTCATCCGCATTCCAAGACCTTGGAATGTCATTGCCGTCCAAGTCTTTCAATCTATATGATCCAGGTCTTGACGAAGATATCACCAAGAAGGGACCTTCCCACTTAAGCTGAAGCTTCCCCATTGTATCCGAGTTGGCCACCCTCCAAAGTACTAGGTGCCCTAGCCTGATGTTCTTCAGCTTTACCTTCCGATCATGCCATTTAATTGTTTCGGCCTGATACTTATTGATGTGATCTACTGCTTGGAGCCTGGTCCCTTCTATGGTGTCTTTTGTTATTTTACAATTCGCTTCATCCTCTATCGAAGCTAAGGTCCTTATTGAGCCCCTTCTTGCTTCTTCCTGTGTTATTGCTTCGTCACCGAACAGAAGCTTGAACAGGGTAAAACCCTTTGACCTTGAGACAGCAGTGTTGTGGTTCCACACCACCTTTATTAATTCGTCTGGCCATTTTCCTCTAGGCTGGTTGAAGATTGACATCATTATCCCTGTTATTATGATTCCATTTGCTCTTTCTACCAGTCCATTTGATTATGGATGTCTCACTGATGCAAAGTGTATTTTTGTACCGATCCGGTCACAAAAAGCTTTGAACGTTTTGACATAAAATTGACTTCCGTTATCAACCGTGATAGCCTTCGGCACACCGAAGCGGCAAACAATATTCTGCCAAAAGAAATTCTGGACTATGGCCGAAGTTATTGTAGCTAGGGGCTTAACTTTGATCCACTTCGAGAAGTACTCCACTGCTACCACAACATACTTCAAGTTTCCTTGTGCTGGTGGAAGTGGGCCTAGCAAATCTAGGCCCCATCTTTGCAATAGCCAAGTGGGCTGAATTAGTTGGGTTAGAGACGAAGGTTGTTTCTGGTCTCTGGCACACTTCTGATAGTTTTCACATTTTTAAACCAAATCTGCTGCATCCGAAGTTGTATTTAGCTAATAAAATCCTTATCTAAAAACCTTTCCTAGTAAAGGTCTAGCCCAATATGAGCTCTGCACAGTCCTGCATGTATTTCCTTCATCAGCTCTTGACCTTCGACTCTAGACAAACATTTTAGTAATGGAGAGCAGACTCCTTGTTTGTACAATTCCCCCTATGATCACATAGGGTCTTGTTGTAAGCTTTGTCATCCAAAAGACAGTTGACTTGTAAGAACGATACAATCTCAGTCCTCCAATCTTCGCTGTGCACTGGCGAGATTGCAAGCACTGCTCTCTCCATGAGCTCGACCGAAGGTGATTTTATTGTTTCAAAAAATACTTCCGAAGGTAGTGGAAGCCCTATGTGTAACACCCTGAATTTGTGGGTATAAATTTCTTTTCTAAAATCCACCAAATTCAGGTGTTATCCTCTTCTTTACTTGCTTTTCTTCTCTTTTGTTTCTCTAAATCGTGGACATAACTTATTATTTATATATATATATATATATGAGTTTTTGGCGTAGTAAAATAAAATCCTAGAGGAGCTTTGATCATTGCATTCATGTAGTTGCATAGTGTTTATGACTGCAAAGGTTTTTCAAACTATATCGAATTATCTTGATCTTGTTTTTGGAAACTTTCGGGAACCTTCGAAGCATTTCTTCGAGTACTAATTATGAATTTTAGTTTGTCTAATATTTATTAAATACCTAAACTGTGGTAGTTGCGAAAACTATGAAATCTTAGAAACTCGATAATAAATATATATTTCTTCCTCTCGTCGAACTTGTTCCAGATCTCATGTCCTTTTTCACGAGATCACCGAACTGCTTCCTCTCATGAGCGGCATGCTGCTCGTGTTGGCTGTCCTTGTCCATCCCTGTTTACCCTCGATGTCTACTCCAGCATTCCCCCCTAAGCTCCATAAAATATCTTATTCGCTTAACACAATTACCTCGTCCACCCTTAGTGTCACTTGCAGTTTTCCTATTCCCTCATAAAACTCCCTCGCCCTCTACGCAGATATGTAATTTTCTAGATCCGAATCAAGCGAGTGGCAATTTAATTTGGTCGCATGTTTTAGTTAATTAATTAATTAATGGGTTGTCTGATGATTATTAAAGTAGCAATTTAATTTATAGTTTTAAGTTGCACTTTTGTAAATATATGTTAATGTCATTAATACCAACTTAAACACTTTTCATTTAAAAGTTGTTTATTATAAACACGTTATTTGTTAGTGATTATCGCGTGTCGCATGCGTCGTCACGTTGTTCGCGTGCTGTTCGTACGCGTTGTCACTCGTCGTTCGCGTGTGTCGCGCGTGCTATTCACATGCTGTCACACCCGGATTTCGGGGCACCAAGACCCGGGCGCGAACATAATCACCAGCTGTGCTGGGACCAAGTCTCACACATATGATGAATCATGGCACAGGATCGAATGTCACATCTTTACTGCATAACAGGAATTCTATACAAAATAAATAATTACATTATAAGGAGACAACGGTCCAGCAACCCAAAGTTGACTGGGAGACGACGACCTAGACCTCTCACGAACACATCACAACATCCTCCATGCGCCTCATCCTGTGGTACCTGTTCTTGACCTGTGGGGAGGTGTGAGACAGCAAGAGTGAGCTCACATACGTTCATAGCTCAACAAGTTGTACGGAATAATGTGCATGAACTCGCCAAAGGTGGGAGCTCACGTGAAGTGTAAGGCTTACCCAAGAGGATGGTTGAAGCTGAGCATTGCTTTTAAAGTTGGTCAAAATTTTATTAGCAATTACTAAGTATAAGTATAAACCCAATTAAGTAATAGAACAAAAATAACAACATCACCTGCGATGCAATGCATAAGACAAATTGAATTTAGTTCCATAAATTAATCATGTGAGTGTCCGAGCTGCTCATGACCGTGAGCACGGCTAGTATACCAGTTTTACACTCTGCAGAGGTTGCACATCTTTACCCACAAGTCATGTTACCCATCTGCCAAGAGACGGCTAATCCCAAACACCTCAATCGAGGAGGCGAGGCAGGGTAACACTACGAGGCCTTTACAAAGTTCCACTAGCCTCAGAAAACCCGCTACAGTTTATAGGAAGCTCCAATGCAGGAATCCCTCGTATGACCGCCATCGCAGCAAAATCATCCCAAGGGCCTCCCTACACTGACCACTCCCCTACTGCCCTTGCCCCTTTCGGGTAAGGTAGTCATCCACTAGCTTTCCTAATTAATCAGCCAAGGGTGTCCCATTAAACCCTTGTGGTAGCACTATTTTCCCGGGTGGTTCTCCATGTTCCAATTAACATAATGATCTTATCATGAATGGTAAATAACAACTGATAACAAAAGTGTAATCATGAATAATGTATCTCCATACCCAAAACCACATATAGCACTAGCAAGTACTACCCAGAAAGTTCAGTGGTAAACAAGGTATAAAGATAGAAAAACTAGGGTATCCTATTGGGTCCCATCAAAATTAACCTATGCAGATCATTATGATTAATTAGAACATGAGTGGGGAAAAAGAAGTGATCAAGGGCACAACTTGCCTGACACTTGAGATTCCAGGTACCAACTTGCTCTTTAGGTGACTCGTGACCTCACTGCTAGTCGTAGTAATACAAACAAACATGGTATATGCAAAATTAACATCACACCAAACATAAAAATAAACTGCGTAATAATAATCTACGTGTTGCTACGAGATCGTAGAAACAAGAACCACTAAATTCGGAGCTACGGTTAAGAAGTTATGGTTTTCCAAAGATCCACGTGGTTAAATATAGAATAAACTAAATGCAACATTTTAACCTATATTTCAAGACAAAACAAATTTACTAGATGATAATAAATATTATTGTGAGACTAATGCAACTACAGTGGATCAAAACGGAGTTACGGTTATCGAGTTACGAATTTCTAAAGATTTAACAGTGGTGTATAAAAGAAATTAAGTACAAAATCTCAGTTTAGGTTTCATAACAAAATAAAGTTATTCGATGATAAACAATATTATTACAAGTCCAATGCAACTGGAATGAATTAATTTGGAGTTAAAATGGATTTAATATGAATTAAACAAGCTTCTTGATTTATTTTTAAACTAAAAATCATTTTCCTAACTTAATTACTTGATTTAATCAATCCCTGGGCTGCGGCCACAATTCTAGAGAAGCGTAGGGGCTAAATCGAAATGTTTCCCAGACACAGACTACCCACGTGGTGGACTGCGGGTTTATTTCTACGAAGCTCAGGGACTCATATGTTAACCTGCCACAATGAAGGGGTATCGCTGCGCCGGGACCATTGGATCCACAACCAATGGCACAGATTAGATCCCACTTTAAACACAACCCGTAAACTCCACCGTGGCCATCCGATCAAGATCCCACGGCGCGAATTCAATTTGGTCGAAGGTGTAACCTAGAGCCTACCAGAGCTGTCCATCAGGGGATCAACGGCTGAAGTCCAGCCTTCCACACCGAGTGCCCAGGGCGGTGGCGTCCGAGCTCTACACGGTGGAGCGCACGCCGGTGATGGTGATCTAGCGTCCTGGGTCGACATCCTGTACCCCAAGGGCGGAACAGAGAGCCCCAACACAAACCTCAGGAGATGGCGAATGCACAAGGGGTAGTCTTACCGACAGTGGTGGAGAGTGCGGGGTCACCCACGGTGCACTGTTGTTTCACGGCGGTGACCAACCTTCTTCTCTCTCCCACCGCGTTCCCAGTGCCGGGCAGAACCGCGACGAGGAAGCGACCCGGTTTCCGATTGATGGCGAGGGTCACGCACCCATTTTATACTATCCACGGTCGAACCGACATCGAGAATCCCAGCGAAGAGATCAGATAGGCATTGAATCAGGTGAAGAATCCCAGCGGAATCCATGGCGGCATCCTCGGCTTTCGTTCACTGGGTCCGGCGAGGGAGTAGGGCGGTCACAGGCTCAGGATTTATGGTGCCACGGATTTCGCAAGGGCAAGCGGTGACCGGTAAGCTCGGCCCGGGACCTACGGATCGAGATGAACAGACACCAAGTCTGTTGCTGCGACGTTGAAGATGACCCTAGACAGTGGGGTCCATTTGTCTGTGAAGCACAGGACGTGTGTTCTGGGTGGGAAGCGGCTGACGATGTGGGTCATGATGCCAGTGAGTGAGCGCGCGTAGATCCCCTGGCTGGGCCGCGCGGGACTACCGTGGAAGTGGGCTGGGGAGAGGGGAGAGGAAAAGAAAGTGGGTCGGGCGAGGAACTTGGGTCGAATCTGTTTTAGTTTATTCTTTTCCTTTTTCTTATTTCTATTTTATTCTCTATTTCAAGTTTACAACATTCAATTCAAATTCAAATTTCCTATTTTGAAGTTCAGATCCCCAGTATCAAAATAAGATCCAATTTATGAATATAAACGCCACTATTTTTTTATATTAGTATTTTTCCTCCTTCCCCTTATTTAATTCTAGTAATAAGTGACTTTATCCCAATTTCCTTTCTCAATTTTCTATTTTACGTTTTCATTTAAAATTCTAAGGTCAAACTCAAGTTATGTCTTCAATAAAATGCCTTAGCCAAAGTGATAAGCAAGGGATGCATTTTCTTCATTTTTAATGGTTGCTTAACTTAATATTATTAATTGATTATAAATGGGAAGGATCCTAATAAATTCTCAAAGGTTTTGAAAATTCTAGAAATACTATCCTAGATATTCTTATTTCTTTATTTTATTATTTTATGATATACAGATTTTTTTCTTCTACTAATTTTAGGTCTTACAAATCCTACCCCCTTAATAGAAATCTCGTCCTCGAGATTTGTAAGAAAAAGGGATGCAACCAGTTTGGTTTGGGAATCAAAAGTTTTGTTTCAAGTTTTTTTATACTCGCTAGTAGATGATTTGGAAAATATGGATATATATGTCTAGCCATCTATTATGTCAGATGAGGTACGATTATGGTAAGTATAGGTTGTGGCAAGGAAGAGTATAATAAGGAAAGACTTCATCCAGAACAGTGGATCTTGATTCCGCTGACGATTCAACTTGATCTTTGAAGACTTGAGTTGATGCTTATCCTTTTTTTTTGACGTGGTTGGTCTTCTTCGACATTTCTTCTTGGAGTTGCCATCCGAGTTAAGGACATATAGTTAGGATAGCCGGGGTACACGAGGTAGGTAGGTTTGAGCAGAGTTTTACTTTGTTTTTTTGAACAAATGGGTTAGGCAACCTATGATGTAGGTTAGGTTGTTGTTTACGGACGAGTTAGTCCAAGGTATTAATTTAGGGTAAGATATGTTTACAGAATCATGGCCTAATTTTTGTCGCCAACATTATCTAACTTATTTAAGTAACTCAAATTTGGATTAGATCATGGTTGTTATTCTAGAGTGGGATCAATATACTAATTAGGGCAAGATGAATCCATAAGGATAAGGTAGAATCTTTTGGTCAGTTAGATCTATTAAGATGGGATAAGTAAAGTGGTTAGGATAAGCTGAATCCTTCAAGATAAGATGAATCTATTAAGATAAGAGAATATTTTTAGGATAAGATGGATCTATTAATGTAGGGTAGAATCTTTTAAGATGAGATGGATATCGTTAGGCTAGATACTTTAATGAGGAATAATCTAGTTTGTCTAGTTATTTTTATAAGCATTTTTTCTTATATGTATATGCAGATGTAATTGTGGGCATTACTCCACAACTCATCACACTCAATCAAAGATCCAAATAAGGCAGGTATCATAAGAACAAACATTCAAGTGCATAGATACACATAAAAAATAATTTTGTTTTTGTTCCTAAGAGTAGGTCTCCTATTCCTAAAGATCACTTTAGGCACGGGATTTCAAAAGTGTGAAATCCATATTTGTCTTTAGAAGAAAAAGGTAAGAGTAATTAGAGTAAAGCGGAAATAGATGAGAAAAGATTAAGATAAGTTTAGAAAAGAATCAGAGTAGCAAAGGTAAGTAGATAATAGTTGTCCAGGTCTATCTAGGTTTCGTCCTACAGTCAACATTCCTCTGATACCACTTCTGTCACACCCGGATTTCGGGGCACCAAGACCCGGGCGCGAACATAATCACCAGGTGTGCTGGGACCAAGTCTCACACATATGATGAATCATGCACATGATCGAATGTCACATCTTTACTACATAACAGGAATTCTATACAAAATAAATAATTACATTATAAGGAGACAACGGTCCAGCAACCCAAAGTTGACTGGGAGACGACGGCCTAGACCTCTCACGAACACATCATAACATCCTCCATGCGCCTCATCCTGTGGTACCTGTTCTTGACCTGTGGGGAGGTGTGAGACAGCAAGAGTGAGCTCACATACGTTCATAGCTCAACAAGTTGTGGGGAATAATGTGCATGAACTCGCCAAAGGTGGGAGCTCACGTGAAGTGTAAGGCTTACCCAAGAGGATGGTTGAAGCTGAGCATTGCTTTTAAAGTTGGTCAAAATTTTATTAGCAATTACTAAGTATAAGTAAATACCAAACCCAATTAAGTAATAGAACAAAAATAACAACATCACCTGCGATGCAATGCATATGACAAATTGAATTTAGTTCCATAAATTAATCATGTGAGTGTCCGAGCTGCTCATGACCGTGAGCACGGCTAGTATACCAGTTTTACACTCTGCAGAGGTTGCGCATCTTTACCCACAAGTCATGTTACCCATCTGCCAAGAGACGGCCAATCCCATACACCTCTACCGAGGAGGCGAGGCAGGGTAACACTACGAGGCTTTTACAAAGTTCCACTAGCTTCAGAAAACCTGCTACAGTTTATAGGAAGCTCCAATGCAGGAATGCCTCGCATGACCGCCATCGTAGCAAAATCATCCCAAGGGCCTCCCTACACTGACCACTCCCCTACTGCCCTTGCCCCTTTCGGGTAAGGTAGTCATCCACTAGCTTTCCTAATTAATTAGCCAAGGGCGTCCCATTAAACCCTTGTGGTAGCACTGTTTTTCCGGGTGGTTCTCCATGTTCCAATTAACATAATGATCTTATCATGAACAGTAAATAACAACTGATAACAAAAGTGTAATCATGAATAATGTATCTCCATACCCAAAACCACATATAGCACTAGCAAGTACTACCCAGAAAGTTCAGTGGTAAACAAGGTATAAAGATAGACAAACTAGGGTATCCTATTGGGTCCCATCAAAATTAACCTATGCAGATCATTATGATTAATTAGAACATGAGTGGGTAAAAGAAGTGATCAAGGGCACAACTTGCCTGGCACTTGAGATTCCAGGTACCAACTTGCTCTTTAGGTGACTCGTGACCTCACTGCTAGTCATAGTAATACAAACAAACATGGTATATGCAAAATTAACATCACACCAAACATAAAAATAAACTGCGTAATAATAATCTACGTGTTGCTACGAGATCGTAGAAACAAGAACCACTAAATTCAGAGCTATGGGTAAGAAGTTATGGTTTTCCGAAGATCCACGTGGTTAAATATAGAATAAACTAAATGCAACATTTTAACCTATATTTCAAGACAAAACAAAGTTACTAGATGATAATAAATATTATTGTGAGACTAATGCAACTAGAATGGATCAAAACGGAGTTACGGTTATCGAGTTACGAATTTCTAAAGATTTAACAGTGGTGTATAAAAGAAATTAAGTACAAAATCTCAGTTTAGGTTTCATAACAAAATAAAGTTACTGGATGATAAACAATATTATTACAAGTCCAATGCAACTGGAATGAATTAATTTGGAGTTAAAATGGATTTAATATGAATTAAACAATCTTCTTGATTTATTTTTAAACTAAAAATGATTTTCCTAACTTAATTACTTGATTTAATCAATCCCTGGGCTGCGGCCACAATTCCAGAGAAGCGCAGGGGCTAAATCAAAATGTTTCCCAGACACAGACTACCCACGTGGTGGACTGCGGGTTTATTTCTACGAAGCTCAGGGACTCATATGTTAACCTGCCACAACGAAGGGATATCGCTGCGCCGGGACCATTGGATCCACAACCAATGGCACAGATTAGATCCCACTTTAAACACAACCCGTACACTCCACCGTGGCCATTCAATCAAGATCCCACGGCGCGGATTCAATTTGGTCGAAGGGGTAACCTAGAGCCTACCAGAGCTGTCCATCAGGGGATCGACGGCTGAAGTCCAGCCTTCCACACCGAGCGCCCAGGGCAGCGGCGCCCGAGCTCTACACGGTGGAGCGCACGCTGGTGATGGTGATCTAGTGCCCTGGGTCGACATCCAGTACCCCAAGGGCGGAACAGAGAGCCCCAACACAAACCTCAGGAGATGGCGAATGCACAAGGGGTAGTCTTACCGTTAGTGGTGGAGAGTGCAGGGTCGCCCACGGTGCACTGTTGTTTCACAGCGGTGACCAACCTTCTTCTCTCTCCCACCGCGTTCCCAGTGCCGGGCAGAACTGCGATGAGGAAGCGACCCAGTTTCCGATTGATGGCGAGGGTCACGCACCCATTTTATACTATCCACGGTCGAACCGACCCCGAGAATCCCGGCGAAGAGATTAGATAGGCATTGAATCAGGTGAAGAATCCCAGCGGAATCCATGGCGGCATCCTCGGCATTCGTTCACTAGGTCCGGCGAGGGAGCAGGGCGGTCATAGGCTCAGGATTTATGGTGCCGCGGATTTCTCAAGGGCAAGCGGTGACCGGTAAGCTCGGCCCGGGACCTACAGATCGATATGAACAGACACCAAGTCTGTTGCGGCGACGTTGAAGATGACCCTAGACAGTGGGGTCCATTTGTCTGTGAAGCACAGGACGTGTGTTCTGGGTGGGAAGCGGCTGACGATGTGGGTCATGATGCCAGTGAGTGAGCGCGCGTAGATCCCCTGGCTGGGCCGTGCAGGACTGCCGTGGAAGTGGGCTGGGGAGAGGGGAGAGGAAAAGAAAGTGGGCCGGGCGAGGAACTTGGGTCGAATCTGTTTTAGTTTATTCTTTTCCTTTTTCTTATTTCTATTTTATTCTCTATTTCAAGTTTACAACATTCAATTCAAATTTAAATTTCCTATTTTGAAGTTCAGATCCCCAGTATCAAAATAAGATCCAATTTATGAATATAAACGCCACATTTTTTTATATTAGTATTTTTCCTCCTTCCCCTTATTTAATTCTAGTAATAAGTGACTTTATCCCAATTCCCTTTCTCAATTTTCTATTTTACGTTTTCATTTAAAATTCTAAGGTCAAACTCAAGTTATGTCTTCAATAAAATGCCTTAGCCAAAGTGATAAGCAAGGGATGCATTTTCTTCATTTTTAATGGTTGCTTAACTTAATATTATTAATTGATTATAAATGGGAAGGATCCTAATAAATTCTCAAAGGTTTTGAAAATTCTAGAAATACTATCCTAGATATTCTTATTTCTTTATTTTATTATTTTATGATATACAGATTTTTTTCTTCTACTAATTTTAGGTCTTACATATGCGTTGTCACACGTCGTGTGCGTGCGTCGCGTGTGCCATTTACACGTGTCGCTTATAATCTCTTGTTTAATCTGACAACTAGTAGAATGGAAGATGAATTGAAACTAAGTAGTAGTTTTTATTTAATAAAGGTCGATTAATATAATCACGTCGAATCAAATGTTTTAACTAGTACTTGTTTAGAGTAAACGCGATAACTTCTCGACCGTAGCTCCGACTGTCGCGTTTCTTTTCGTCGCGTGACCATAGTAGCAAGCTCTATTTTTGCATGTTTTATTATGGTTTTCTTTGAATGGTGTAATGTTCTTATACACATATATATGTTTGTTTGCTGGTGCCTGTTCGTCTTCGCTTCGTGTTGCAATTAGATCGCGATTCGTTTCCGAGCTTCGAGGAATCATTGGTCGAGCTTCGGCGACTAAGTGGTCAGGTTTTTCGAGTTCTATAAGGTTGAAGACCCTGAGCATCTGTTTGGTGAAGGCAAGTGTCCCTTGACCCATCTATGTCCTACTCATTTTATAATTCACTGTCCGCATTTACACAATTTATACCTAAGGATTGACTAGCTTTTGTTTATCATGTCCTTGTTTACCTATGTGGGTTGGGTTATTTTGGTTTAGCTTTATGCTAGTGCTTCACCCTAATCAATAAACATGATGAGATTATTTATGATACAATGTTTTTCTCTTTTTATCATGATGATGATACTGTGACATTTAAGGGGACTCGAGTGGTTTCTCGAGTGCCTCTCCATAAGGACTGGTTTGTTGATGACCGCACAGGAAAACAGTGCAACCATGAGGGTGGTATGGGATGCCCTTGGCCAAGTAATTAGGGAAGTCTTATGTTGGGTGCTGGTTTTGGTCATTGGGGGACAGAGGCATCTGTTATGGCTCCTATATCCTCGCTCAGGGATCTAGGTACGGGCATCGTCCCACGACTTTTTCCAGAGGGCAGAGGTATAGGTTTTGGTACGTCAGATGGTCTCTATGGCAATGGAGGCATCTGTTATAGCTCCTATAATCTCGCTTAGGGATCTAGGTACGAGTATCGTCCCACGACTTTTTCCTGAGGGCAGAGGTATAGGTTTTGGTACGTTAGATGGTCACTATGCAATGGTCATCTCCAACATTCGCATAGTGAGGACCCTAGGGAAAAGTCATGTAGTGATATTCACCTTGGTAGTGTTTAAGGATTTGATCGGCCCAAGGCAAAAAGGGAATCATGGCTCATGGGTAAAGTATGCAACCTCTGTAGAGTGTTATGAAACTGATATATCAACCGTGCTCACGATTATGAGCGGCCAAGGGAGCTCCATTGATTAGAGACACATTGATCAGAGATGTTTTGGTTACAGGTGATAATGAGGATGATGGTTTTGATTATGATTATGGTAATGGTTTCTGGTATTCTTTCCGTTTGGAAAGGGTACTTTTGGGTTAACAACTTGGGTTAATGCTAAAACCTGGCTCTCTACTAGTAATAATAACCTGACCAACTAAAAGCAATTGCTTGACCTTAACCCCACAAAAGCTAGTCCACTACAGCCAAACGGGACATTTGCTGAGTACGTTGATGTGTACTCACCCTTGCTTTCACAAAACACTAGGTTGCCTTTGGTGCAACCTATGCTCAGGTGAAGAAGAAAAGGCGTCGAGGTGGATTTCCAGGAGTTCTAGGACTTCGATGAGTTCGAGCATTAGGCTAGCGACCTCCCCTAGTCAGCTGCCTATGGTGGGTTAGTTTACGTTGGCTACGTTTCGATTATGTGTACTTTGATTTATATTATGTAAATGGCTCTAGTCCGTAATATTATTACTAACTCTTAATTGTTATTCAAAGCATTGTGCTATGATGAGTCATTTATGTAATCGCTGTGTATGTGAATTTCTGATCCTGACACGTATATGGTTCGCATTCGGTTTACCTTCCAAAACCGGGTGTGACACTATGCCACTGACTTAGCTAGTAGATATGCATGTTCATTCTGTCCTCTTGGGATGTTTTTTACAGAGAAACCTTCGAAGGAGGCTTCCATCCTTCGGACTGTGTCTAGATATTTCTCGAGCTTTGGGTCCCTTGCTTTACTACTTTTGTCAATGTGACCCGAAATAACTTGTGAGTCAGATTTGAGGATTACCCTTCTTATTCCCATTGCCTTAAGTTTCTGAAGCCCTAAGAGAAGGGCCTTGTACTCCACAATGTTATTTGTGCAGTTGAAGTCCAACCTTGCTGCATAGCAGGTTTTGATTTTAGACGGTGAAATTAAAACGGCAGCTGCTCCTGTGCCGAAGGTTCCCCATGACCCATCACAAAATACTGTCCAAGATTCGGCATCGTTTGTTCTCTCTTCGTCCTGAGCCCCTGGCATCCAATCAGCAATGAAGTTTGCTAACGCTTGGGATTGGATCGAAGATCTATGAATGTAATCAATAGTGAATTCATTCAACTCTACAGACCACTTTGCAACTCTTCCTATGGCTTCTCTGTTTCTCATTATGTCCTTGAGAGGTTGTGAAAAGGTACTATGATATGGTGTGTCTAGAAGTAATGCCGAAGCTTTCTAGAAACCATCAGTACAGCATATAGTACTTTATCTAGTTTTGTGTAATTTTTCTTTGATGGGCTAAGTACTTCGGAGACGAAGTACACATGCACTTGTTTTTTTTTGCCTGGCCATCTTGCTTTTCTTGCACCAGCACTGCACTAACCGCAGCGTGTGAAGCAGCTACATATAGCAGCAATGGAGTTCCTGACGAAGGTAGGGTTAAGGTTGTTAATTCTATCAAATACTGTTTCAGTTCTTCAAAGGCTTTTTGCTAAGTTGGTCCCCATTGGAAGACTTCGGCTGACTTCAGCACTTCGAAGAATGGCAAGTTCTTCTCTGCTGGTCTTGAAATAAATCTATTCAATGATGCCAGCCTTCCTGTCAATCTCTGGGCACCTTTTCATGACTTCGGTGGTTCCATCCGAAGTATAGCTTCTATCTTACTTGGATTGGCTTTGATCCCCTTTGTTGATACTAGACAACAAAGAAAATTTCCCTTCTTCACTCTAAAGACACATTTTTCTGGATTTAGCTTGACACCAGCTTTTCTAAAATTAGCAAATGTTCCTTGCAAATCAGCAATGTGATTTTCTTGCTTCGTGCTTTTGACTATAATGTCATCAACATATGTCAGCACATTCTTGCCAATTTTGAAGTGGAGAACTTTGACAATCATCCTGCTAAAGCTTCCTCCAGCATTCTTGACCCCTTAGGCATCCAAAGGTAGCAGTATGTCCCACTGGGGGGGTATGGAACTTGTCTTGGGCTCGTCTTTGTTCTTCATCCAAATTTGGTGGTAGCCTAAATAACAGTCCAATAGGCTCATTAGCTATGAAGTAGCTACTGCATCCACCAAAGAGTCTATTCTGGGTAAAGGAAACTCATCCTTCGGACACGCTTTATTAAGATCTGTGAAATCAATGCACATTCTCCACTTTCCATAGCCTTCTTCACCATTACAGTATTAGCCAGCCACTCTGCATATGTTACCTCTCTAATTACTCCGGCACTCAGAAGCCTTTTGATTCGTTTCGTGCACCTTCGGCTTTGTCATCGGACATCTTCCGAAGCTTCTGCCTTCTTGGCCTAATAGCTGGATATACATTAAGTGAATGCTCAATGATGTCTCTGTTGACACCACAGAGATCATTGGGTGACCAGGCAAAGACATCCTTGTTGTTGAATAAAAACTTCAACAGAGCTTTTTCTTATTCATGAGACAGTTATGATCCCAGCAACACCTTCTGCTCGGCTATGTCCTCACATAGAAGCATGGGCTTCGGCTGGTCTGCTGAGGCAGCCTTATCTCTTTTGTGTTTGTACTGCTAATGAACTTCGGCTTCATCTATGTTATGGATAGCCTTTGAATCTGTCCAGTTCCCTTCGGCTCTTCTAGCAGCCTCCTAACTCTCATGCACAGCTATGGGGCCTTGGTTTGATGGTATCTTCATGCACAAATACGCTGGATGAAGTATTGCTTCGAAGGCGTTTAATGTTCCTCGCCCAATGATTGCACTGTAGGGATACTCCATATCTACAATGTCAAAGACAACCTGCTCTGTCCTTGTGTTGTGAACATAGCCGAAGGTGATCGACATAGTTATCTTGTCGAGTGCCACTATCAGTCTTCCTCCAAAGCCACAGAGGGGGTGTGTTGCATTATGTATCTTGTCATCCTCCTCCTACATCTGCCTAAAAGCTTTTGCAAAGATAATATCTGCTGCACTGCCTGTGTCTTCAAGGACATTGTGAACCAGAAACCCCTTGATGACACAAGATATAACCATTGCATGATTGTGAGGATAATCCTTGAGCTGAAGGTCTTCCTAGGAGAAGGTGATTGGTATATGAGACCACTTGGACTTGATGACGGGTCCTTGCACTCTAACATGCTACACCCTTCTCTGTGCTTCCTTCTTCTGCTTCTTATTGGCTGGTTCAGAACTTAAGCCACCTGTGATTGGGAGCACCAGCTTCGTAGCCGAAGGTGCCACAACTTGATTGTCTTGCGAAACCATTGTCACAGTCGTGGAAGTGAGTTCACCAGAGGTGGGCGCCAATGTTGGTCGCTTGTTCTCAAATGATGTAGATCAAGAACAAGACAACACGATTGTTAATTATTATGGACCTTCGTTCTCTGAAGCATTGTCTCCACATGGGAATAATGCTCATCAGACAAAGGTCAAGAAGGACTTACCTTCATCATTTAATATGTGAATGGGAGTGTAAAAGGATAAAGATAGTAACTGCATTTCATTAATTCATACGTATTTGCATTCCATAAAACATGTATGAATATTGGCAGTATTAATATTACATTGATACCTTTGGCTTGCTCAAAGGTGAAGACGCGAGAGAGTGATTACAATTCAGCGTGAACAGTACGGTGTTACTGTTTATCTATTTATAGGCATGGGACGCAACTCGGGTAAAATTACATTCATGACCCTTAACATTTATCTACAGACGACCTGGATTATTAAGGTCTATCTGGTTTTTTCTTCTTCTGCTTAAGTTGAAACAAAGCTGATGATAGGTTCGACATTCTGCATAGTTGCTTCTAGGCAAGGTCTTCGTTTTAAGAAGCTGGACTAAAGCTGATGATAGCTTCGTTGGGCCTTTGTATCATTTTACCGAAGGTGTTTTTGTCTTGAGGGCCTTCAGCGAGGAAGAAGACCCCCCAACAGGTACTTAGTGCTGAATAGATTTAGCGTGACATATCAATAATATTGATGCATTGGACTGCAGCAGACTCTCTGATTCTTGTTTCTTAACACTACTTGCTATTAATACTAATAGATTCCATACTGTTATGTATAGTATTAAATTGGGCCCTTCTCTATGCATAAGAGAATACGATGTTCTTTACTATCAAGAGATTAAAGAGGAGTTACTATGATATTTCTATCAATCTAGGATCATGCGTCAAGTTCTAAAAATGGGTCAGCTAAGTCAATATGTCTTATAATTTGGAACGGAGGGAGTATTCATAAAGCAAAAATCCAGTGATCTAATCTGAGGCCTTAGAACACTATGGATCATTATCAACAGAAGTTTGCATGATAACTCTTTGACAGCACATCAAACCTATATGATCTACAAGTAGGTTCAGCAATGGCACGGTGGATTAGGTTCAGTACATTGCCCATCTGCCAACCAATGTCTTTTAGACGAAAAAGCAAGGAAAAAACCTACATTGTATTACCTTTGCCCTTTTTCTTTTTTTCTTCTTTTTCTTGCTCAATTGTTTGTCATCTTGATGGACTCTAGCCTTCTGATGATAGATACAAATAACTATGTGAGATACAACTAAATGAACCTTGCACAAAAACTAGATCTATGTGATCAGCATTACATGAACGGAGTCTAAAGTGCATTGTTGTGATAGAACCTCCCAAGTCATTAGGCCCACCTACAGTTGTCCTTGTCCAACGGACCTCAGGCAACCCTGTAGGTGCCCCTGAATCACTTGACAAGTTCGGTATCTGCTTTTCTCACCTTTCCCAAGAGCGTTTTACCCGTCACGCAGACATTACAGAACATCGGAGATACAGAAATGCGGAAGCGATTACATAAACTTACATTTATTTGAAAGTAAGATAAAGTTAGTTATTACAGACCAGCATATAAACACGAGTGCAGAATACTTATTATTACAATACCAAAGGAGGTAAAAACTCCTCCCGATAAGTTCTTACATAAAAGTTTTTATGGAGGACTAGTTCCTCCCGCAGCTTCATTCTTGCTTTTCTTCATTTGGCACCACCTTGGTACAAAAGCAACAAAAATTTGCTGCTTCCTCACCTAAAAACAATAGGGAATAAAACCCTGAGTATGGAATTACTCAGCAAGTCTTACCCGACTAAAGAAAAGACTCTCAAGGGTATGCTGGTCATAAGGGAGTCAAGGTAAGGCTTCTCAAGGATCAAAGACTCTGTTTTGCATAAAAGTTACTAAAAGTGGATCCTTAAAAATCCAATTTTATTATCAAGTTAGGTAAAATTACCTGCATCTAGAGTTCTTTCTAACCTAGTTCAATCACTTAACCTGTACTAGCCAATTTCTTAACAAGTCCCTCATCTTTACTGGAGTTCTACGTATAGGTCAGTGGCCAAGTCTCCATAACCGCGGAGGTACGGTGATCCGAATCGATTATACTCAGCTGAGGATCTCCAATCACACGACATATGTAGCACTTAACCCTTGCATATGTCAACCCGCCACCAGGGTTCTTAAGACCAGATCAGGTTCACGCGAACCGAGAGCACAGATACACCACCGTCCAGCCTCTTGCCACAGAGGGTACACGCTACTCCCGCCACCGCTCCACACCCATTCCGTGTTATCTTATTCTGGTCTTAGTTTGCCCGAGGCAAGGCTTACCCATGACGAGGCATGTGACCAGTTAAAGGGTCCTCGGTCAACAGGCCTACATCGAGACAGTCCTTAATCGACTCAGACGGAGACACTACACCGAGACTCTTCCTTCTCGTGCAAGTCACTCGCCTGGTCGCAGCTTAATCATTTAAACCCAAAGTTTGGTACCTGGCAGAGGTACATCTTTTCCGATGTTGAACCATCACGGCCATGATGGATCCACCATCAAGTTTTACTTTCAAAAAACATCCTTCCCACTTTGCCAATCATATTTTGTAAAACAAAAGTTTTTGTTTTGCTAGAGCAATACTAAGCATAGTAAAAACCTTTTGTAAAAACAGGGTTTCAAGGAAGGTAATCAAGTTCAAGGAAGGTAATGCAGGAATTGTTTAAGCATTCAACTCCTATCACCTAATGCATTAATCAAGTGAGAAAGATTTTAAAAAAATCAAGGAAGGTGGCAAATGCACTGGGGCTTGCCTTCGTTGATAGGTGAGTCAGGCTCGGACCCGCAGATATCAAGGTAGAAACAGTTTCCTGCCTGAGATTCCGAAGGTGGTGGTGATGTCTTCTCTTCAGTTACTTCGATTTCTTCTTCGTTTTCTAAAGATAACCATATATATGTATATAAGAATGAATGCCATATAATGCTCATGAGAGTGCAAAGATAATAAGAATTTATTATCTAAGGTCTTGAATACAACTTTCCTTCATGGAACTCCGAGAACTTAGGGTTTCCGGAGTCAGTAAAGGAATTCAAAGAGCAGGGGTGGGGGTTTTGGGTTCTAGTTATCAAACAAGGTCCAAATCAAACCAAACTCTACCCAAGGCTTCTAAATAATGTGTAGGGCTCATATAAAAAGTTTGGGCATTTTTGGAATGATTATCTATTTTGTAAAAATCCAGAACTAATGTTTTAAGCTACTTTAAATACTCTAAAATTCCTTATTTAATCTAAAAATAATGAAACTATTTTTATTAAATACCATGGAAAATAAGAAGTCTAGGAAAATTGGTTTGACATTTTTACCATTTTTCTATAATTTTCTACAATTTCCTAAAGCTTCATTGAAAAAGAAAAGGAAAAGACTAAACAGTACTGGGCCGATTTCAGCCCAGGCGGCCCAGTAACACAGGGAAAGCGGGGCGCGCCCGCGCCGCGGTGGAAACTTTGCAGAAACGCCCTAGTGGTTTTGGCTAACTGGGAACGGGTTCTTTTACTATTTCATTGTGTCACTGACGGTTTGCACATAAGCCCTCCATATTCTATTTCTTCGCAGGGAAAGGTCCACGACGACAGTGAGCGCGGTGGAGCTCCGGTGAGCTAGCAGACTGGCGTTCTCGAGCTGTGGACACCAAATCAGACCTACTCCGAGCATTTTCCCTAAGTTAATTGCATGCCTGGTGACCTACTCTGCCCTGCCCACGAGAACATCGAAGGCTAAGGACTTTTGCTCGTGTTCCCGGCAATGGGTGGCGGCCTAATTCAATTGGACGGGTTGGAGAGCATCACCAGCATACAGAGGCATGAGAACAACGCGCGAATTTGACGGTGCCTTACCAGAATGGGCTGGCCACCGTGAAGCTATTCTTCGCGGTGGCGGAGACCAATTTGGGGGAAACAAGAAATTCTCGAGCTCTGGCGAACGATCGTGGCTAATTAGCGGTGGCTGGATGCTTCACTGCCTTATGGAGCTCGCGGCGGGGTCAATTTATAGGGAGCGGTAGCGGTGACGAGCAATTCGAGCAGATTGCGCTGGCGGCCGGAGATGAAGAAGAACACTGGCGCAGTGAATACGTGTTCAACGCCGTGGCAGCTATTCCGGTGAGCAACGGGGAGTTAAAGTGAATCGTGGCGGTGCAGTGGCGCGGCTTGGACACGCGGCGCAAGGCCGAGAGGCGGTGATCACCGGCGTTCTTATCGGTTTCTATCGCGGTGAACATGGTACGGCGGCCGGAATTGTTTATCGGCCGGAGTTTATCCCCGGCGACGTACACCGGGTGTTATCCACTCATCCCGAGCACAAAGTGGGCCGGCGGTCGCACGAATCATGGCGGCAATCGGTCGCCGGCAGTGAAGCGACTGCACTGGTGTCCTGATCCCCAACAGTCACTGTACCATGGTGAACTCCATTCAGAGCACCTGACAGATCATCTTGGAGCTCCATTTTCTCCCAAATTCAAATGGCAACAAGTCCAGATCTCTGCAGCAATATTGTAGTGTTATAAACCAGCTACAACTCGACTATAGGGATTAAACTTAGTTGAGCACTGGATCAAGGTTGAATCCAGGTCCAAAGTTAGCTCTGTTACACTGCAATTCTGAATTTCAGAGTTCCATCAGCCTGACAGTCCAACTTTGGGCTTAATTATCTCCAATATCTTCTTAACAACTATGCTTACACTCTTAAGCAAAGTTGTTCTCCTTTGTTTGATCTACAAGTTTGATGTGGTGACCTAGGGCAAAAACCCTAGAATTTGAAAGTTACAAAGCTCAAAAGTTGAGCCCATAACACTGTTTTTCAGACTTAGAGTGGAATCACAATTGGGGTCTTTTTGCAAATTTGTCCAAAACTTAGGGTTTGGCTTGTAAATCTCCATAAATGTGAACCATGCAACTTTATATGCTTTAACATTGTAGTTTTTACACTTTAGTCCAAATGTGCACTATTTTGCACATAGGCCCCAAGGGTTTGGATTTAGGGTTTTCTAGGGTTTCAATTAGGGTTTCTGGTATCTCAGGGGTATAAATGTAATTCAAGTTCATTATTAGGAACATTTTATGATTGTTTTACTTAAACCTTAGGGTTTTATCAATTTGGGTCATGTTTTACCCCTTTAAACCCTATTTAGGGTTAAGTCCCCTATTCCAGGGTTCTATTTGCAAAACACTAGAACAATACAACTTGTTTGAAATTTTTACCTAGTGAATGCACTCTAGGTGTGTCAAACATATGCAATGCCAATGTTTATGATGTCATGCTCAAGTTTTAGTAGCAGTAACACGAGGGGTGTTACAATTATTAGGAAAGATTCTTTTACCATCCAACACTTTAGTTACTGTAAAAAAATAGATCATCAACATCTCCATCATTGTAAAACCCAAAATTGGTATAATAAAAAAAACGTTCTCCCAAGTTCTATAAAAATGAGTTTTTAAACAATTAAAATAACTTCGAAATATTCTCTAAAAAGATTTTAATTAGAGTATCTCTTGACAAAAATGTACATTAAGTGTTTATTTCCTAATAATGTAAATAAATAATAAATATTTGAAATTTGAAATTTGAATTAGCTTGTGCATTCAAAGAATAATGTTATTAGCATTAGTGTGTATGCCTCACCTATTTGAAGCATTTGCTTAAAAGGAGAAAACAATAAATACTGTCGGGGACCATAATTAGGGGTACCCTCAAGACGCCTAATTCTCAGCTGGTAACCCCCATCAGCATAAAGCTGCAGAGGCCTGATGGGTTTGATTAAGTCGGGGATCAGTCCATACGAGCGACTCGATCACGCCACGCCCGAGCCTAGCCTCGGGCAAGGGCAGCCGACCCTGAGGTGTTTCCGTCTCGCCCGAGGCCCCCTTTTTTACGGCAGACGCATCTCCGGCTCGCCCAAGGCCTTGCCTTCGTTAAGAAGCAACCCTGACTAAATCACCGCGCCGACCGACCAAGTCACTGGGGCATTTAACGCAAAGAGTGAGACTGACGGGCGGCCAGGCTTTGCCAAAGGCGCCATAGGAAGCTCCGCCCGACCCAGGGCTCGGACTCGGGCTAAGGCCCCGGAAGACGGCGAACTCCACTCCGCCCGACCCAGGGCTCGGACTCGGGCTAAGGCCCCGGAAGACGGCGAACTCTGCTCCGCCCGACCCAGGGCTCGGACTCGGGCTAAGGCCCCGGAAGACGGCGAACTCCGCTCCGCCCGACCCAGGGCTCGGACTCGGGCTAAGGCCCCGGAAGACGGCGAACTCCGCTCCGCCCGACCCAGGGCTCGGACTCGGGCTAAGGCCCCGGAAGACGACGAACTCCGCTCCGCCCGACCCAGGGCTCGGACTCGGGCTAAGGCCCCGGAAGACGACGAACTCCGCTTCGCCCGACCCAGGGCTCGGACTCCGCCCTGGCCTCTGCCGAACGACCTCCGCCTCGCCTGACCCAGGAGCTCAGACTTGACCTCGGCCTCGGAGGAGCCTCCACGTCGCCCGACCTAGGGCACAAGTCCGCCACGTCAACAGGAAGCGCCATCATCACCCTGCCCCGAGCCGACTTGGGTCGCAGAGAACAAGACCGACGTCCCATCTGGCTAGCTCCGCCAGATAGGCAATGATGGCGCCCCGCTAGACCCATGACGACGGCGGCTCTCGGCTCCCTTACGAAAGCAGGGAGACGTCAGCAAGAGCCCAACTGTTCCAACAGCTGTCCCTCCACCAGGCTCCGTTACTCCTCCGACAGCCACGACACCACACCGGCTGGGTGCCAAGTTCTCTCCGGCTGCCACATTGGCATGTACCCAGGGCGCTAGCTCTCCCCCGCTAGACACGTAGCACTCTGCTGCACCCCCATTGTACACCTGGATCCTCTCCTTGCGCCTATAAAAGGAAGGACCAGGGCCTTCTTAGAGAAGGTTGGCCTCGCGGGAACGAGGGCAGGGGCAGGCGCTGTCTTGGGGCCGCTCGCTCCCCTCACCCGCGCGGACGCTTGTAACCCCCTACTGCAAGCGCACCCGACCTGGGCGCGGGACGAACACGAAGGCCGCGGGATCTCCGCCTCCCTCACGACCCGGCTTCGGCCACCTCGCTCTCCCCCCTTCGCGCTTGCCCACGCGCTCGACCCATCTGGGCTGGGGCACGCGGCACACTCACTCGTCGGCTCGGGGACCCCCCGGTCTCGAAACGCCGACAGTTGGCGCACCAGGTAGGGGCCTGCTGCGTGTTGACGAGCAGTTTCCCGTCAAGCTCCAGATGGGCAGTCTCCAACGACCTCTTCAACCCGGGACGGTGCTCCGTTTCGGGAGCCTCGAGTTCATGTCTTTCGACGGCAGCTACGACATGATACTCCTTCCACCGCCGCGCGACAGCGACAATGGTGGCGGATAGCCCGCCCGCCGGCGGCGGAATCAACGACGTCTTTCCCGCGTGGGGGAAGGACAACTTTCGAGCTCGCCCCATCCTCTCCCTCGCCATCGGGGGAGGAGGCGGGGCAACCAGGGCCAAGTGGGAGGCTGCGCTCAGTCGGATGTCGAGCAAATCGACATCCCCAGCGCCCCAACGGAGGACGCGTCGGGCGTCACCCTCGCGTTTGAGGCGAAGGCGAGCGCCGTCCCCCCACGACACGCCAACCCCGAGCATGTGGACGATGCCAGCGCGCTCACGGAGGGCCTGCAGAACGTCGCACTTGTACCCAGGACGACGGCGCGATTAGCCCCCGATGTGACTTCGTCGCTCCTCGTCGACCAAAAGGTACCGGCTGATTCCCATCCTTTGTCATTTCAACTCGACCTCAACCCGCCTAGTGACCTCGCTCTGGCGGGCGCTCACGTTGAGGCGAGTGCAACCCCTTTCGGGTTTCGTGTGCGGTCGCCTTGGGACCGATTGACGGGCGTCTCGACCTACGGACCCTCCGGGTCCGAGGAAGATGACGACCCCAGCATCTGCTGGGATTTCTCTGGATCTGGCAACCCCAGTGCCATGCGGGACTTCATGACCGCATGCAACTACTGCCTCTCCGACTGTTCCGACGGCAGCCGCAACCTTGACGACAAGGACTGCGGCCCGAGCCGCAAATGTTTCCACGTCGAGCTAGGGGATCCCTCCGGAGGCAGCTGTCTCGGCATGCCGGAGGATAGTGATCTCCCTAGGCCAGCGCCTCGCGCCGACATCCCGCGGGAGCTAGCTGTGGTCCCCGTTCCGGCGGGGGGTCACGACCCACAGCTCGAGCAAGTCCGCGGTGTGACACCCCAGTGTCACTCAGGGTTTTTCTCAAAAAGCCAAACCAAGAGCCATCATTTTATGTGAACCAAAGTAAGCATGGGCATCAAAATAACTTAAGTAATAATGAAGTCACCAAGTTCATACTTAAAAGTGTCATGATCAAAGCAATTAAGTCCCTTAAAAGATCAGATTGTACAACCCTAGTTTAAAAATCCTAAATGAGCCCCATGAGCAAAATTCAAAAAAATAAGAAAAAGGGGAGTGAAAAGTTTAAAATTTTGAGTTGAGCCAATTATAAAAATTGAAGTATATTTAATGGGCAACAAGAAAGGTTGAGAAAGCTTAGCCAAAATAATTCAAATAAAACCCCAAATCAAGCTTTCCATGTGTGGACTTAATGAGAATTCTGAATTCCAGATTTCTGAAATTCAGACCTTGAGCCAAAGATCAGGGATGTTCACCTTGATCCCTAACTCAAATCCTAATGGCCCCATTGACAAAAATGTGCCTAACTAACCCCTCTGTCGTGTGCCAGAAGATGGCATTGGGACGCGAGCCCTAGACACGACTAAACCTTGGATTTGCCTCGGATTTGCGCAGGGAGACATACCAGATTTCCTGGCTCCATATCTCTGCAACCAGTAGGCAAAATCCTATGACCCCCACACAAGATTGGTAGCTTGTAGGGAGGGGAAGAGGTTTTGTGCATTGACCAAGGCGAGAGCAGGCTCGGATGAGCGACTACACGCGCCAGAGCTTGGGCAGAACGCGCGCTCACACGTGTTCGACCCTGGTCGGCACGCCAGAGCTCGCCCAACCCGCGCGCGCGCGCTCCCCGGCGTTCGGTCAAGTCCGCCGCGCGCCCACGCCCTCGGCCGTGCCCACCCGCGCCTATAAAGCCTCCCCAAGCGCGCCTCACTTCGCCCCGCACTCACCCTCGTCGGCCAGCCGCTTTCCTTAGCTCCGGCGAGCTTGATTTCCGCCCGCCATTACCGCCCGAACTTCGGCCACCGTGGCCAGCTCCCTCCAGCCACCCTCAAGTCAAGCCAGTGCTTCGGCCAGCTCCACCAGCAGCCCGTGAAGCTTGCCAAGCCCTCGGACCTAGCCGGACTTCACCGGAGGCCCGAGATCGACTTCACCGGACTTCGGTCTTCCGTCGCCGCGCGTGGACCGGGCTATCCAGTGAGTCTCCGCCCAATTCCTCTCACTCATGTCTTCTCTGGCATCCCGTGGACCTCCCTGACCCATTTGATTGAACTATCTCGCCGTGACCAAGCCGGTCTCCTCGCCGCCGACGAGCATCCCCGCCTGCGCGCGTGGACCGACCGACTCCGGCCATCTCCGACGGCGTTCCGCACACCGTTGTGATCCCCAGGACCTCCCCTTCATCCTCGACCTCTTCACCGGAACAGTCTCGCCGCCGGTAAGCCCCTCCGCCCTTTTCCCCGCCGCGGCTACTGTTTACGTTAAACTAAGGACCTCGGGTTAGGAGGTGAAGAACCCGAGGGGTTTTCTGTAATGTCAGAGACTCTGGTGAATAGTAGCCTAAGGACTGATTCGCGAGGAAAAACTTAGAAAACCGCCAGGGACCCCAGTGCAAAGTAGATTTTCTTTTAAACCGATTCTGATATTCTTTTTAAATAACCAGGGAACTTGTAAAATTCATAACTTGATGAATTCTTAATCAAAAAATGTCAAACCAATTTTGCTAGCCCCTGTATATTATAATCTATCATTTAAAAATAGTAGACCCTATGCATTCTGTTCAAAATTTTAGAGTTTAAAATTAAAAATAGAAACCCACTAAACCTTATTTAATCAAGGAAAATTAGTTTTTCTTCTGTGCTAGACTTAAGAAAAATTGTAGATGTTTATACCCTATTTAGACACTGTTTAAAAATAATGGGAACCCCAACATTAGAAATTATGATGTAGTTCCTCATTTAATGATGTTTTGTCCAAAACTTAGAGAAAATCAGAAAGGTATCAGAAATTAATGAACAGTGATTAATATTATTTTTCCTAGTTTACTTATGTAACAGAGAACTTAGGAAAAATACAGAGACCACTAATTTGGATCAAGGTTAAATTAAAATGAATTGTTTAGCCTAAATAAGACTGAAAATCAATTATTAAAGAGGCAAAACTATAACCAAAATGCTTAACAAAAATCCAGTGAACTTATAACTACCAGAACCCCACTACAAAAATACAGAGCACCTCAGCCCAACTTTTTAAGTAAGGAAAATAAATACATGATGAAAATAAGGCATTTTCCCAATAATTCTTGAACAACCTCAAATATTGTGATAATGGGCAACCAAAAATTAGCTAAGTCCATGATGAGGTGAACTACCAGAGAAAAATGCAAACCCATGAAAAGGAGGCAAACTCTTACCAATTGCTAATGATTTAAGAGAAAAGCCATTTAATTCAAATAATGCATACCACCCCTTCCCTTAAGCAAAAAGATGCCAAACTTCAGAATGATTGCTCTTGCACAAAACAATAACTAAGAAAAATAAGAACTCTGTTGTTTGATATTTTTCAAATATAGTGGTAGTAGAAAGCACCTATTTGGCTAGAAACTTGAGAAAACCATAGAAAAATAATTAAAAGGTATTAATGACTAGAAATTTGTGTCAAGTCATGTTATAACACCTAAAAGCCAGCAAAAATAAGTTCTGAAGAATTACCCACTGCTAAATAGTAGTTGTAGTTCAAAGCACCCCTTCTACCTTAGAATTTAGTAATTTTGTGCAGAGAAAACTATTCACCTTCTGATCCCCAAATTTTAAGAGAGAGAAACACACACCAGTAGCAAGCCACTGTAATTTTTACAGAATTTTTTAGAATTTTTTTAGGCAACTTGTAGTTCAAACCTACTCCAAAACAATAAAGAGAATAAAGAAAAAGGAAAGAAGAAATAAACCCCACCTCAATCAGTCTAACTTGAGTACTTATCATTTGTCCCTAAAAGACTTAAAAAGAATTCAGTGGAACCCCAAAAGTAAACCTACCATTTACCTTAGCTAAATTTGAACTAGTTTACCAAGTATACCACCCAAGGGTCTTGCATAAGTAAAGTTAACCTTGTTTAACTTAAGAAAGATCATACACCTTTTAAGTTGTGATTTCTAAAAGCACATATCATATCATGCATATATCTTACGCATTGCATTCATTTAGATTGTAATCTTGCCGACGGAGAGTACGTGCTCATCCCCGAGCAAGGACCTGTCCAAGAGGAGGACCAGGAGCAGGCTTCCGAGGCTGCCATTGAGGATCTCCCCGCAGCCCCAGCAATTGAAGGCAAGCCCCGGTTTTATGCATAACCTATTAATTATGTTATTTTACTACACTTAATGCTTGTAGGATTGTAATGTGCACTTAAGTGTAGGAGTTGCTTGAAACCTCTAGTTGCATGAACTTAGGACTCCTTTTTGAGATGAATACTAGTATGCTAGGTCGAGTAGCTGCTTGCTAATCGGGATCTCGGTAGAAGTCGAGTGATTTTTCTAGCACTCGCGCGAGGTCAGGAATTGATTGTATTCCTCTTGATAATGGGATATATGTTGGTCTATGTACTTGGATCCAGGGAGGATGCCTTGTCCATGAGACGGGAAAATGAATTAAGGATTAATGTGTGGATACCTGAGTCAAGCTTTTGAACGTACTAAACACATGCCGGGAAAAATGGTAACAGGTAAACCTAGTACCTGAGTGAAGCCGGGCGCGGACTTTATCCCTCATGCGACCTAAGACTGGTTCTCCCATGCTAGCTATGGTGGGTACAAGTGCGGTCACTGCACGGCGGCAGCCAGGGTCAGTGGAGCATTGTATGCCAAGGCGGTGAGGCCTGGACGCGAACGGGGAATCGATGGGGACGGTTGTCATGTGTAGGGTCAGAGTACCCTGACATGCCGTGTGTTTAGGTTTACCTTGCAAGGTTTAAAAACTCGATTCGAATCGTCTGCTTCTCGCAGCTAATGAGACTGCTTGATTCCTTGTACTGCATCGAGTAAGAAGTGAAATGTGGTTACATGAGATAACTTGTTGATTGAATTAATTGATTGTTACCATGTATGCTTAGAAGGAGCAAATCTAGCTAAGTTAATGATGGTAGAAATTGAAAAGCTAAAAGATGATTTTAGAAATAGCTAGTGCTTTTGGCAAACCAAACCCCTCAGCCAAACAGCTGCATAGTCTAGAGGTAGAGGAGTAGACTCCTCACACCGGGTAAGTCTAGCTGAGTATTAGTATACTCAGCCTTGCTTGTGGCACCATTTTTGCAGGTACCATGCAGGATTTGATTGATGGTGTGACTTGGCCTACCACCCTGCCACCGGGTTGGATGGTCGAGTGGGACGTTGCTCCGGCAGGAGAGGAGCATGAGGAGTAGTGGGCTAGGCCTTGCTCATTTCCTCATTACCGACGACATCGATTATCCGCCGCACTTTACTTAATGAACTTTATTTGCTACTCCAAAACTCCGATTTATGTAATAATTCAGTACTTAATTTGAGGATTCCTGTTTTATTGTATTTCTTCTGTGACTCACCTTCGAGTGAGATTGTGGAATTTGATCCTGGTTAAGTGGCTCTATCAGACTAGATCTGAAGGACTGACGGGTCATTCCGATTTAAGTGTGTCACGGCCCTTGAGGCATGACTTAGGCACTTAAGCTGGAATAATTCGGGTGGTTCTGCCACAGCTGGTATCGGAGCAAATTTCACCACAGAGAAGGACAATAAACCATGAATACCAATTTTCAAAACCTAAAACTTGCTTAGAGACTGCTAAGGATCGTCAGGACTAGACCGCTAGACCTAGGACGAAAGGCCTTAGGCATAGAGGGAAATAGGTGGCTAATTAATTAGGCCCCGTGGGCCAATACTTATATTTTAGGATGCCCTAAAAAGGGACCCTATTTTCTTTTTGAGAGGCAACATTCTTCCAGCATGCATGCAATATAAAACATATAGAGGAATTAAAATTTAAGCTAACCCCTTTTTCCTTAAAACCATTCGGGCTCTCTTTTTCTTTTTCCTTCCACCATAATCTTTATCTTTGATTCCCTTCCGCAGATGAATTCACCCACCCCCGCCAGTGGAGGAGATTCTCGTTTTAGTTCTGACTTCCTTTCCCGCGATGGCTTTCCCTCCATCTTGTGGGAAGTGCTTAACTCCACCGGTTACCCTACGCCCCCTTTGTACACGGTGCAGTTGTATGAGGAGCATCGGGTACCTCGTTGTCGGGTCTGGCTGACTTTGGAGGATCATCCCCTTCAGCCGGGTTGGCGTTCTCTTGACTCTGAGACGATTGGACTCAGGACGGACGACACCGTGGAGGCAGCAGCCATGAAGGCTCTGACGACTTTCTGTGGCTACCATCCCCTGGAGATGGTGATGCACCCTTTGGGGCTCTTCCCTGCTGAGAGGAAGGATGATCCCATGTGGTGTAACCGCGTGAGCCATGTGAAGGACGTGTGGGCCATGTATCCTGACTTGGTTGGGAGGGTCACTGTTCAGTGCATGAGTGCGCTGTACCGCCTTCAGGCCCTTCAGAGCGATGCTATGACACTTCTTGCTAACACCGCTCGGACTGCCAAGCTCACTCTCGACAGTCGGGAAGATTTTGTGGTCGACCTATCCACAGAGTTGGTGGAGAAGGATCTGCAGGTGGAGAGGCTGAACCAGCGTATCGCTACCCTGGAGCAGCAAGTGGAGATCCGAGACAACACTATTGATGTCTTGGAGAACCAACTTCACGATGTGCAGAGGGAACTCGATGAAGCAAATGACCACTTGGACATGCACCACCTGGAGATGGAGGCCAATGAAGCAGGAAGCGAGGGAGAAGAGGCTCCCGAGGAGCTAGGACCAGCCCCTGGTGCCAATGGGACTACCTCCGCGATGCCCCCTTCACCCGCATCCAGTGTCGCTTCCACCGCTCAGGGTTAAGCAGTCGCTTCGACATTTTTAGGTGGATAGAAACCTATGCGAGCTTAGTAGTATCACATTTTGGACTAGGCTTATGGGTACTTTCCCCTGATTAATGTAACCCTGTGAACTTTTGAAATCTGTGGGATATTTGTCACCATGTTATCTTCATTTCGAACCTAATATTATGATTATGGCATTTTTCCTTCCATATGAAATGATATTTTGCCGTTCGAAATTGTGAGTTGGGATAACAATGGCGACAATCTCTGTTTTCAGATGGCAGCTAGGCAGCGTCGCGGGCAGAACGAGCAGGTTCCCCCGCCACCTCCTCCAGCTCCCACAGTGCAGGAGCTGATGGCCCAGCAGAATGAGATTCTGCGACAGCTCTTGCAGCGCCAGCCCCACCCCCAGTAGCATGGTGGAGGCCAGCCTCAGCGACCTCCGGCTATGGCAACATACCAGGAGTTTCTGAGCACGCAGCCGCCCTTGTTCGCCAAGGCAGAGGATCCGTTGGACGCTGACGTATGGCTTCGCGTCGTCGAGTCCAAGTTTCCCCTCCTCACGGGAGACTGCCCTGATGCTACCAAGACCCGCTTCGCCGCGCAGCAGCTTCGCGGATCTGCTCGGACTTGGTGGGATCACTTCCGTGCTATGCTCCCCGCTGATCGTGAGGTATCTTGGGAGGAATTCAAGACTGCCTTCAGAGGACACCACATTCCAGCTGGCATTCTTGATCGGAAGTTGAATGAATTTCTGGCCCTCAATCAAGGAACCCGCACGGTACTGCAGTATGCGCAAGCCTTCAATGACTTATGCCAGTATGCAGGGTATCATGCTGATTCTGATGAGAAGAAGAGGGATCGCTTCCGCAGGGGTCTCAATACCAAACTGCGGGAACGACTCAACACTGTCCGGGCTGATAGCTTCAATGAGTTGGTCAACATGGCCATCTCTCAGGAGGATTGCATTGTTGCTCACCGGGCAGAGAAGAAGAGAAAGGCACCAATGGCAGCACCATCCGCTCAGGCTCAGAGGTTCCGGATTGTTTCTCACAACCAGAGCAGGGGTTTTCAGCAGCAGGCAGGCAGATGGGTGATCAGGCCACCTCAGCAGCAGCAGCCGGCACTCAACCGCTACCCAGCTCCCACCCCACGGAACAATCAGCCTCAGCAGCAGCAGCAGTTCCGCCAGGGCAATGGGAACAAGTGTTTCACTTGTGGCAATGTGGGCCACTATGCCAAGAATTGTCCCAGGAACCAGCAGAGGCAGATGCCAGCACCAAATCAAGACAAGGGAAGAAAGCAGAAGGTGCAAGTCAGGCAAGGGAAGCTCAACTTCACTGCTCTTGAGGAAGTGCCAGAAGGAGCTCCTATCATGACTGGTACCTTTTCAGTTTATAATCAACCTGCTTTAATTCTATTTGATTCTGGTGCATCCCATAGTTTCATTAGCCAAAAGTTCAGTGCTAATTGCAAACTGCCATTCTCTCACTCAAAAGGGTCATTCAAGATAGTCACACCTGGGGGTAAAATTGCAACTAATCAATTAAACCAAAGTGTGCCTATTCAACTGGGAAGCCACATTATCAAAACCACTCTTCTTGTGTTGGGATTGGAAAATGTGGACATTATTCTAGGGGCAAATTGGATGACCTTGCACCAAGTTGTGCTTGATGTAGCCAGCCGTACCGTGGAAGTTAATTCTCCTTTCTGCGGGAATTTCACCTTGATTTTGCCTAGTCGGGGTTCTTCTCAGTCATGTGCTTTCTCTATGACGGAGATACCCCTGAAGAAGATCCCAGTGGTCTGTGAGTATGCAGATGTCTTTCCTGATGAATTGCCAGGAATGCCACCGGACCGGGATATTGAATTCGCCATCGAGTTGCAACCGAGAACGGCCCCAATTTCCAAAAGGCCCTACCGAATGCCACCCGCTGAGTTGGCAGAGTTGAAGAAGCAATTGCAAGAGTTGCTGGATAAGGGTTTTATTCGCCCAAGCACTTCGCCTTGGGGATGTCCAGCACTGTTTGTGAAGAAGAAGGATGAAAGCTTGAGGCTGTGTATAGATTACCGCCCTCTTAATGCGGTAATTATCAAGAACAAGTATCATTTGCCTCGTATTGATGTTCTCTTTGACCAGTTGGTCGGAGCCAAGGTGTTTTCTAAGATAGACCTTCGCTCTGGCTACCATCAGATCAAAATACGAGCGAGTGATATTCCGAAGACGGCATTCTCAACCAGATATGGGCTATATGAATTCTTGGTGATGTCATTCGGGCTGACAAATGCACCAGCATATTTCATGTATCTGATGAATTCTGTTTTCATGCCGGAATTGGATAAGTTCGTGGTGGTTTTCATCGATGATATTCTGGTGTACTCAAAGAACGAAGAAGAACATGCCGGGCATTTGCATGTAGTGCTTCAACGTCTGCGAGAGCACCACCTTTATGCCAAGTTATCCAAGTGTGATTTTTGGCTAAAGGAAATCAAATTCTTGGGTCACACTATCTCTCAAGCTGGAATAGCTGTTGATCCTGATAAAGTGCAAGAGGTGATGAACTGGAAGCCACCAACAACTGTTCGCCAGATTCGGAGTTTTCTAGGATTAGCCGGTTATTACCGAAGATTTATTCCGGACTTCTCTCGAATTGCGAAGCCTATTACTGAGTTGCTGAAGAAAGAAGTCAGATTTGTGTGGAGTCAGAAGTGCGAAGATGCTTTCCATGCATTAAGGCAACATCTGACCACGGCACCAGTATTGGCGCAACCCGACAGCAGCAAACCTTTTGATGTATATTATGATGCCTCGGGCACCGGGCTAGGTTGTGTCTTGATGCAAGACAACCGAGTCATCGCTTATGCTTCAAGAGCACTCAGGCCTCATGAGCAAAATTATCCCACTCATGACCTTGAGTTAGCAGCAGTGGTTCATGCATTGAAGATGTGGAGGCACTATCTAATGGGAACCCACTGCAACATCTTCACTGATCATAAGAGCCTTAAGTACATTTTTACTCAGGCTGATCTTAACATGAGGCAGAGAAGATGGCTAGAGCTGATCAAGGATTATGACCTGGAGGTACATTATCACCCAGGGAAAGCTAATGTGGTAGCTGATGCCTTGAGTCGGAAGTTGCAGTGCAACTGTGTTCTGATGGATTCTCGCATTAACACCTTGTGTGATGAGTTGAGCAAGATGCAAATTGAAGTGATTTCTTCTGGTTCTTTGTCTCACGTTTCTGTTGAGCCAGCTTTGCAAGACCAGATTATCATGGCCCAGCTCAGTGACAAGGGAGTGCAAATTATCAAGAAGAATCTCCATCAGAAGGTTGAGAAGTATAATTGTTTCCGCCAGGATGAGAAGGGTGTGTTATGGTTCAAAAACATATTGGTAATTCCTAAAGACTAGGATCTCAAGAGGAAAATTTTGGATGAAGCTCATCTCTCCAAATTCTCTATGCATCCGGGAAGCACCAAGATGTACCATGATTTGAAGCCTTTGTACTGGTGGACCAGAATGAAGAGGGAGATAGCCCAGTACGTATCAGAATGTGACACCTGTCAGAGGGTAAAGGCAAGCCACTTGAAGTCAGCTGGAGCGTTGCAACCACTCTCCGTACCTTCGTGGAAGTGGGACGACATCAGCATGGATTTCATTGTGGGTCTGCCCAACACCTCTCGTCATCATGATTCAATTTGGGTTATTGTGGACCGATTGACGAAAGTGGCACATTTTCTTCCTGTGCACACCACTGATAAGGCTCAGAAATATGCAGAATTGTATATCGACCGGATCATGTGTTTGCACGGATTACCTCGGACCATTGTTTCTGACCGAGGAGCCCAATTTGTTGCCAGATTTTGGGAACAATTGCAAAAATCTTTGGGAACCAAGCTAATCAGGAGTTCAGCTTACCACCCACAGACTGATGGTTAGACGGAAAGGGTAAACCAGATTCTGGAAGATATGCTGAGAGCTTGTGCGATCGATTGCGGAAAGAACTGGGATAAGCACCTCTCCTTGGCAGAGTTTGCTTATAACAATAGTTATCAATCCAGCCTAAAGATGGCACCTTTTGAAGCTCTCTATGGAAGAAGGTGCAGGACACCACTCAATTGGTCTCAGTCTGGTGAAAGAGAAGTTTTTGGACCTGATTTAGTGACTGAAGCCGAAAGGAAGGTCAAGCTAATCAGGAAGAATCTAGAAGCTGCTCAGGCCAGACAGAAGAGTTATCATGATAGAAGAAGGAAACCTCTCCAGTTCGAGGTGGGAAGTTTTGTATACCTCAAGGTATCACCCACCAAGGGAATGCAGAGGTTTGGGATCAAAGGCAAGCTAGCCCCTCGTTACATTGGACCTTATGAGATCATAGAAGCATGTGGACCCGTGGCATACAAGCTGAAGTTACCTTCGGGGATGTCTGCCATTCACAATGTTTTTCATGTATCTCAACTGAAGAAGTGTGTTCGATTGCCGACTGAAATCTTAGCAGAGCCAGAATTGGAGATAGAGCCAGATCTATCATACCAAGAGTACCCCTCCAAGATTCTGGATTGCAAGGAAAGATCAACTCGGGCTAAATCGATCAAGATGTTCAAGGTCCAGTGGAGTAATCACTCAGAGGAGGAAGCTACTTGGGAAACCGAGGAATTCCTGAGATCCAACTTCCCCAATTGCCTACCTAAGGAAGCTGGTACGTAATCACCCCCAACCCCTCCTCCTGCCTTTCGAATCTAATTTCCAAAAATATGATCTTAATTCAGAATGAAGTAACTATAAAGTAAAACTTAAAAGGACTTCCTTCTGAAGTTGCAAAGAGAATGACATTCGAAGAGCAGTTTATCCTAATAATGGCAATCATCACCCTTTTTCCTATCAGTCTCACCCTTCGCTTTACCCCGGGAGGACTCTGGCCCGAATCTCGGGACGAGATTCCTTTAAGGGGGGAAGGCTGTGACACCCCAGTGTCACTCAGGGTTTTTCTCAAAAAGCCAAACCAAGAGCCATCATTTTATGTGAACCAAAGTAAGCATGAGCATCAAAATAACTTAAGTAATAATGAATTCACCAAGTTCATACTTAAAAGTGTCATGATCAAAGCAATTAAGTCCCTTAAAAGATCAGATTGTACAACCCTAGTTTAAAAATCCTAAATGAGCCCCATGAGCAAAATTCAAAAAAATAAGAAAAAGGGGAGTGAAAAGTTTAAAATTTTGAGTTGAGCCAATTATAAAAATTGAAGTATATTTAATGGGCAACAAGAAAGGTTGAGAAAGCTTAGCCAAAATAATTCAAATAAAACCCCAAATCAAGCTTTCCATGTGTGGACTTAATGAGAATTCTGAATTCCAGATTTCTGAAATTCAGACCTTGAGCCAAAGATCAGGGATGTTCACCTTGATCCCTAACTCAAATACTAATGGCCCCATTGACAAAAATGTGCCTAACTAACCCCTCTGTCGTGTGCCAGAAGATGGCATTGGGACACGAGCCCTAGACACGACTAAACCTTGGATTTGCCTCGGATTTGCGCAGGGAGACAGACCAGATTTCCTGGCTCCATATCTCTGCAACCAGTAGGCAAAATCCTATGACCCCCACACAAGATTGGTAGCTTGTAGGGAGGGGAAGAGGTTTTGTGCATTGACCAAGGCGAGAGCAGGCTCGGATGAGCGACTACACGCGCCAGAGCTTGGGCAGAACGCGCGCTCACACGTGTTCGACCCTGGTCGGCACGCCAGAGCTCACCCAACCCGCGCGCGCGCGCTCCCCGGCGTTCGGTCAAGTCCGCCGCGCGCCCACGCCCTCGGCCGTGCCCGCCCGCGCCTATAAAGCCTCCCCAAGCGCGCCTCACTTCGCCCCGCACTCACCCTCGTCGGCCAGCCGCTTTCCTTAGCTCCGGCGAGCTTGATTTCCGCCCGCCATTGCCGCCCGAACTTCGGCCACCGTGGCCAGCTCCCTCCAGCCACCCTCAAGTCAAGCCAGTGCTTCGGCCAGCTCCACCAGCAGCCCGTGAAGCTTGCCAAGCCCTCGAACCTAGCCGGACTTCACCGGAGGCCCGAGATCGACTTCACCGGACTTCGGTCTTCCGCCGCCGCGCGTGGACCGGGCTATCCGATGAGTCTCCGCCCAATTCCTCTCGCTCATGTCTTCTCTGGCATCCCGTGGACCTCCCTGACCCATTTGATTGAACTATCTCGCCGTGACCAGGCCGGTCTCCTCGCCGCCGACGAGCATCCCCGCCTGCGCGCGTGGACCGACCGACTCCGGCCATCTCCGACGGCGTTCCGCACACCGTTGTGATCCCCAGGACCTCCCCTTCATCCTCGACCTCTTCACCGGAACAGTCTCGCCGCCGGTAAGCCCCTCCGCCCTTTTCCCCGCCGCGGCTACTGTTTACGTTAAACTAAGGACCTCGGGTTAGGAGGTGAAGAACCCGAGGGGTTTTCTGTAATGTCAGAGACTCTGGTGAATAGTAGCCTAAGGACTGATTCGCGAGGAAAAACTTAGAAAACCGCCAGGGACCCCAGTGCAAAGTAGATTTTCTTTTAAACCGATTCTGATATTCTTTTTAAATAACCAGGGAACTTGTAAAATTCATAACTTGATGAATTCTTAATCAAAAAATGTCAAACCAATTTTGCTAGCCCCTGTATATTATAATCTATCATTTAAAAATAGTAGACCCTATGCCTTCTGTTCAAAATTTTAGAGTTTAAAATTAAAAACAGAAACCCACTAAACCTTATTTAATCAAGGAAAATTAGTTTTTCTTCTGTGCTAGACTTAAGAAAAATTGTAGATGTTTATACCCTATTTAGACACTGTTTAAAAATAATGGGAACCCCAGCATTAGAAATTATGATGTAGTTCCTCATTTAATGTTGTTTTGTCCAAAACTTAGAGAAAATCAGAAAGGTATCAGAAATTAATGAACAGTGATTAATATTATTTTTCCTAGTTTACTTATGTAACAGAGAACTTAGGAAAAATACAGAGACCACTAATTTGGATCAAGGTTAAATTAAAATGAATTGTTTAGCCTAAATAAGACTGAAAATCAATTATTAAAGAGGCAAAACTATAACCAAAATGCTTAACAAAAATCCAGTGAACTTATAACCACCAGAACCCCACTACAAAAATACAGAGCACCTCAGCCCAACTTTTTAAGTAAGGAAAATAAATACATGATGAAAATAAGGCATTTTCCCAATAATTCTTGAACAACCTCAAATATTGTGATAATGGGCAACCAAAAATTAGCTAAGTCCATGATGAGGTGAACTACCAGAGAAAAATGCAAACCCATGAAAAGGAGGCAAACTCTTACCAATTGCTAATGATTTAAGAGAAAAGCCATTTAATTCAAATAATGCATACCACCCCTTCCCTTAAGCAAAAAGATGCCAAACTTCAGAATGATTGCTCTTGCACAAAACAATAACTAAGAAAAATAAGAACTCTGTTGTTTGATATTTTTCAAATATAGTGGTAGTAGAAAGCACCTATTTGGCTAGAAACTTGAGAAAACCATAGAAAAATAATTAAAAGGTATTAATGACTAGAAATTTGTATCAAGTCATGTTATAACACCTAAAAGCCAGCAAAAATAAGTTCTGAAGAATTACCCACTGTTAAATAGTAGTTGTAGTTCAAAGCACCCCTTCTACCTTAGAATTTAGTAATTTTGTGCAGAGAAAACTATTCACCTTCTGATCCCCAAATTTTAAGAGAGAGAAACACACACCAGTAGCAAGCCACTGTAATTTTTACAGAATTTTTTAGAATTTTTTTTAGGCAACTTGTAGTTCAAACCTACTCCAAAACAATAAAGAGAATAAAGAAAAAGGAAAGAAGAAATAAACCCCACCTCAATCAGTCTAACTTGAGTACTTATCATTTGTCCCTAAAAGACTTAAAAAGAATTCAGTGGAACCCCAAAAGTAAACCTACCATTTACCTTAGCTAAATTTGAACTAGTTTACCAAGTATACCACCTAAGGGTCTTGCATAAGTAAAGTTAACCTTGTTTAACTTAAGAAAGATCATACACCTTTTAAGTTGTGATTTCTAAAAGCACATATCATATCATGCATATATCTTACGCATTGCATTCATTTAGATTGTAATCTTACCGACGGAGAGTACGTGCTCATCCCCGAGCAAGGACCTGTCCAAGAGGAGGACCAGGAGCAGGCTTCCGAGGCTGCCATTGAGGATCTCCCCGTAGCCCCAGCAATTGAAGGCAAGCCCCGGTTTTATGCATAACCTATTAATTATGTTATTTTACTACACTTAATGCTTGTAGGATTGTAATGTGCACTTAAGTGTAGGAGTTGCTTGAAACCTCTAGTTGCATGAACTTAGGACTCCTTTTTGAGATGAATACTAGTATGCTAGGTCGAGTAGCTGCTTGCTAATCAGGATCTCGGTAGAAGTCGAGTGATTTTTCTAGCACTCGCGCGAGGTCAGGAATTGATTGTATTCCTCTTGATAATGGGATATATGTTGGTCTATGGACTTGGATCCAGGGAGGATGCCTTGTCCATGAGACGGGAAAATGAATTAAGGATTAATGTGTGGATACCTGAGTCAAGCTTTTGAACGTACTAAACACATGCCGGGAAAAATGGTAACCGGTAAACCTAGTACCTGAGTGAAGCCGGGCACGGACTTTATCCCTCATGCGACCTGAGACTGGTTCTCCCATGCTAGCTATGGTGGGTACAAGTGCGGTCACTGCACGGCGGCAGCCGGGGTCAGTGGAGCATTGTATGCCAAGGCGGTGAGGCCTGGACGCGAACGGGGAATCGATGGGGACGGTTGTCATGTGTAGGGTCAGAGTACCCTGACATGCCGTGTGTTTAGGTTTACCTTGCAAGGTTTAAAAACTCGATTCGAATCGTCTGCTTCTCGCAGCTAATGAGACTGCTTGATTCCTTGTACTGCATCGAGTAAGAAGTGAAATGTGGTTACATGAGATAACTTGTTGATTGAATTAATTGATTGTTACCATGTATGCTTAGAAGGAGCAAATCTAGCTAAGTTAATGATGGTAGAAATTGAAAAGCTAAAAGATGATTTTAGAAACAGCTAGTGCTTTTGGCAAACCAAACCCCTCAGCCAAACAACTGCATAGTCTAGAGGTAGAGGAGTAGACTCCTCACACCGGGTAAGTCTAGCTGAGTATTAGTATACTCAGCCTTGCTTGTGGCACCATTTTTGCAGGTACCATGCAGGATTTGATTGATGGTGTGACTTGGCCTACCACCCTGCCACCGGGTTGGACGGTCGAGTGGGACGTTGCTCCGGCAGGAGAGGAGCATGAGGAGTAGTGGGCTAGGCCTTGCTCATTTCCTCATTACCGACGACATCGATTATCCGCTGCACTTTACTTAATGAACTTTATTTGCTACTCCAAAACTCCGATTTATGTAATAATTCAGTACTTAATTTGAGGATTCCTGTTTTATTGTATTTCTTCTGTGACTCACCTTCGAGTGAGATTGTGGAATTTGATCCTGGTTAAGTGGCTCTATCAGACTAGATCTGAAGGACTGACGGGTTATTCCGATTTAAGTGTGTCACGGCCCTTGAGGCATGACTTAGGCACTTAAGCTGGAATAATTCGGGTGGTTCTGCCACACGCGGGGCGCAGGCCGGGCTCGATGAGGGAGCAGGAGCGCTCGAGGCAATCCGCCGGGACGTCGGGCAGGTATGGGCGGGCCAGCCCCCGGCCGGAGAAATACGTCACCTGCCCCAGGGTCTCCAGCACCGCATCGCCAACGATGCCAGGGATAGACCGCCACCCGCATCCGGCAGAACCGGTCAGGACCTGGTAGCCGCAGCGATGCTCCTCCGCGCGATGCCGGAGTCATCAACCACCGAGGGTCGGCGAATCCAGGGGGAGCTCAAGCATCTCCTGGAAGGCGCTGCGGCCCGGCGGGCCGAGAGCTCTGCCTCCCGAAGGCAGGGGTATCCCTCGGAACCTCGTGCCGCGACTTCCCGACTCATGCGGGAAGCCTCGGTCTACACCGGGCGCACGCGCAACACCGCGCCTGCGGCCCCGGGCCACCTCGGCGACGAGCACCCTCATCGCGACCGTCGGGCCCGCCTCGAAGAAAGGGTGCGTCGAGGTTATCACCCCAGGCGTGGGGGACGCTACGACAGCGGGGAGGATCGGAGTCCCTCGCCCGAACACCCGGTCCGCAGGTCTTCAGCCGGGCCATTCGGCGGGCGCCGTTTCCGACCCGATTCCGACCCCCAACTACTATCACAAAGTACTCGGGGGAAACGAGACCGGAATTGTGGCTCGCGGACTACCGCCTGGCCTGTCAACTGGGTGGAGCGGACGACGACAACCTCATCATCCGCAACCTCCCCCTGTTCCTCTCCGACACTGCTCGCGCTTGGTTGGAGCACCTGCCTCCGGGGCAGATTTCCAACTGGGAGGATCTGGTCCAAGCTTTCGCCGGCAACTTCCAGGGCACGTACGTGCACCCTGGGAATTCCTGGGACCTCCGAAGCTGCCGGCAACAGCCGGGAGAGTCTCTTCGGGACTACATCCGGCGATTCTCGAAGCAGCGCACCGAGCTGCCCAACATCACCGACTCCGATGTCATCGGCGCGTTCCTTGCCGGCACCACCTGCCGTGACCTGGTGAGCAAGTTGGGTCGCAAGACCCCCACCAGGGCGAGCGAGCTGATGGACATCGCCACCAAGTTCGCCTCTGGTCAGGAGGCGGTCGAGGCCATCTTCCGAAAGGACAAGCTGCCCCAGGGCCGCCCGTCGGAAGATGCTCCCGAGGCGTCTACTCCGCCCGGCGCCAAGAAGAAAGGCAGGAGGAAGTCGCAAGCGAAACGCGACGCCGCCAGCACGGACCTTGTCGCCGCCGCCGAATACAAGAACCCTCGGAAACCCCCCGGAGGTGCCAACCTCTTCGACAAGATGCTCAAGGAGACGTGCCCTTACCATCAGGGGCCCGTCAAGCACAACCTCGAGGAGTGCGTCATGCTTCGGCGCTACTTCCACCGGGCCGGGCCACCCGCAGAGGGTGGCAGGGCCCGCGACGTCGACAAAAAGGAAGATCACCAAGCAGGAGAGTTCCCCGAGGTCCGCGACTGCTTCATGATCTACGGAGGGCATGCGGCGAATGCCTCGGCTCGGCATCGTAAGCAAGAGCGTCGGGAGGTCTGCTCGGTGAAGGTGGCGGCGCCAGTCTACCTAGACTGGTCCGACAAGCCCATCACCTTCGACCAAGATGACCACCCCGACCACGTGCCGAGCCCGGGGAAGTACCCGCTCGTCGTCGACCCCGTCATCGGCGACGTCAGGCTCACCAAGGTCCTGATGGATGGGGGCAGCTGCCTCAATATCATCTACGCCGAGACCCTCAGGCTCCTGCGCGTCGATCTGTCATCCGTCCGAGCAGGCGCTGCGCCCTTCCACGGGATCATTCCTGGGAAGCGCGTCCAACCCCTCGGACAGCTCGACCTTCCTGTCTGCTTCGGAACGCCGTCCAACTTCCGAAGGGAGACTTTGACGTTCGAGGTGGTCGGGTTCCGAGGAACCTACCACGCAGTATTGGGAAGGCCATGCTACGCGAAGTTCATGGCCATCCCCAACTACACCTACCTGAAGCTCAAGATGCCGGGCCCCAACGGGGTCATCACCGTCGGCCCCACGTACAAACACGCGTTCGAATGCGATGTGGAGTGCGTGGAGTACGCCGAGGCCCTCGCCGAGTCCGAGGCCCTCATCGCCGACCTGGAAAGCCTCTCCCGAGAGGTGCCGGACGTGAAGCGACACGCCGGCAACTTCGAGCCAGCGGAGACGGTTAAGGCCATCCCTCTCGACCCCAGTGGCGACACCTCCAAGCAGATCCGGATCGGTTCCGGGCTCGACCCCAAATAGGAAGCAGTGCTCGTCGACTTTCTCCGCGCAAACGCCGACGTCTTTGCGTGGAGTCCCTCGGACATGCCCGGCATACCGAGGGATGTCGCCGAGCACTCGCTGGATATTCGGGCCGGAGCCCGACCGGTCAGACAGCCTCTGCGCCGATTCGACGAGGAAAGGCGCAGGGTGATAAGCGAGGAGATCCACAAGCTGATGGCAGCAGGGTTCATCAAAGAGGTATTCCATCCCGAATGGCTTGCCAACCCTGTACTTGTGAGGAAGAAAGGGGGGAAATGGCGGATGTGTGTGGACTACACTGGTCTCAACAAAGCATGTCCGAAGGTCCCCTACCCTCTACCTCGCATCGATCAAATCGTGGACTCCACTGCTGGGTGCGAAACCCTGTCTTTCCTCGATGCCTACTCAGGGTATCATCAAATCAAGATGAAAGAGTCCGACCAGCTCGCGACTTCTTTCATCACGCCCTTCGACATGTACTGTTATGTCACCATGCCGTTCGGTTTGAGGAACGCGGGTGCAACGTACCAGCGGTGCATGAACCATGTGTTCAGCGAACACATCGGTCGCACGGTCGAGGCCTACGTCGATGACATCGTAGCCAAGACAAGGAAAGCCTCCGACCTTCTCTCCGACCTTGAAGTGACATTCCGGTGTCTCAAGGCGAAGGGCGTCAAGCTCAATCCCGAGAAGTGCGTCTTCGGGGTGCCCCGAGGCATGCTCCTGGGATTCATCGTCTCCGAGCGGGGCATCGAAGCCAACCCGGAGAAGATCGCAGCCATCACAAGCATGGGGCCCATCAAGGACTTAAAAGGCGTACAGAGGGTCATGGGATGTCTCGCGGCCTTGAGCCGTTTCATCTCGCGCCTCGGCGAAAGAGGCCTGCCCCTGTACCGTCTCTTAAGGAAGGCCGAGTGCTTCACTTGGACTCCCGAGGCCGAGGAAGCTCTCGGGAACCTGAAGGCGCTCCTCACCCAGGCGCCCGTCTTGGTACCCCCAGCTGATGGAGAAGCCCTCTTGGTCTACGTCGCCGCTACCACTCAGGTGGTCAGCGCCGCGATCGTGGTCGAAAGGCAGGAAGAGGGGCATGCCTTGCCCATTCAGAGGCCAGTTTACTTCGTCAGCGAGGTGCTGTCCGAGACCAAGATCCGCTACCCACAAGTCCAGAAGCTGCTTTATGCAGTGATCCTGACGAGGCGAAAGCTGCGACATTACTTCGAGTCTCATCCGGTGACTGTGGTGTCATCCTTCCCCCTGGGGGAGATCATCCAGTGCCGAGAAGCCTCGGGACGGATCGCAAAGTGGGCGGTGGAAATCATGGGCGAGACAATCTCGTTCGCCCCTCGGAAGGCCATCAAGTCCCAGGTACTGGCGGACTTCGTAGCCGAATGGGTCGACACCCAGTTGCCGACGGCTCCGATCCAACCGGAGCTCTGGACCATGTTTTTCGACGGGTCGCTGATGAAGACGGGAGCCGGCGCGGGCCTGCTCTTCGTCTCGCCCCTCGGGAAACACCTGCGCTACGTGCTCCGCCTCCATTTCCCGGCGTCCAACAATGTGGCTGAGTACGAGGCTCTGATCAACGGATTGCGAATCGCCATCGAGCTAGGGGTCCAACGCCTCGATGCTCGCGGCGACTCGCAGCTCGTCATCGACCAAGTCATGAAGAACTCCCACTGCCGCGACCCGAAGATGAAGGCCTACTATGATGAGGTTCGACGCCTGGAAGACAAGTTCTACGGGCTCGAGCTTAACCACATCGCCCGGCGCTACAACGAGACTGCGGACGAGCTGGCAAAGATAGCCTCGGGGCGAACGACGGTTCCCCCGGACGTCTTCTCCCGGGATCTGCACCAACCCTCCGTCAAGATCGGCGACACGCCCGAGCCCGAGGCGCCCTCGGCCCCGTCTGAGGTGACCTCGGCCCAGCCCGAGCCATCCTCGGTTCAGCCCGAGGAACCCTCGGCCCCCGAGGGCGAAGCACTGCGCATCGAGGAGGAGCGGAGCGGGGTCACGCCAGATCAAGATTGGCAGACCCCGTACCTGCAATATCTCCGCCAAGGAGAACTGCCCCTCGATCGAGCCGAGGCTCGGCGGGTAGCGCGACGCGCCAAGTCGTTCGTCTTGCTGGGCGATGAGAATGAGCTCTACCACCGTAGCCCCTCGGGCATCCTCCAGCGATGCATCTCCATCGCCGAAGGTCAGGAACTCCTGCAGGAAATACACTCGGGGGCTTGCGGCCATCATGCAGCACCTCGAACCCTCGTCGGGAACGCTTTCCGGCAAGGCTTCTACTGGCCGACGGCGGTGGCTGACGCCACTAGAATTGTCCGTGCCTGCGAAGGGTGCCAATTCTATGCGAAGCAGACCCACCTGCCCGCTCAGGCACTGCAGACGATACCCATCACCTGGCCCTTCGCTGTGTGGGGTCTGGACCTCGTCGGCCCTCTGCAGAAGGCGCCCGGGGGCTACACGCACCTGCTGGTCGCCGTCGACAAATTCTCCAAGTGGATCGAGGTCCGACCCCTGAACAGCATCAGGTCCGAGCAGGCGGTGGCGTTCTTCACCAACATCATCCATCGCTACGGGGTCCCGAACTCCATCATCACCGACAACGGCACCCATTTCACCGGCAAAAAATTCTTGGATTTTTGCGAGGATCACAACATCCGGGTAGACTGGGCCGCCGTAGCTCATCCCATGTCGAATGGGCAAGTAGAGCGCGCCAATGGCATGATTCTACAAGGGCTCAAGCCTCGGATTTACAATGACCTCAACAAGTTCGGCAAGCGATGGATGAAGGAACTCCCCTCGGTGGTCTGGAGCCTGAGGACGACGCCGAGCCGAGCCACGGGTTTTACGCCGTTCTTCCTGGTCTACGGGGCCGAGGCCGTCTTGCCCACGGACCTGGAATACGGCTCCCCGAGGACGAGAGCCTACGACGATCAAAGCAACCAAGCTAGCCGAGAAGACTCGCTGGACCAGCTGGAAGAGGCTCGGGACAAGGCCTTACTACACTCGGCGCGGTATCAGCAGTCCCTGCGACGCTACCACGCCCGAGGGGTCCGACCCCGAGACCTCCAGGTGGGCGACCTGGTGCTTCGGCTGCGGCAAGACGCCCGAGGGAGGCACAAGCTCACGCCCCCCTGGGAGGGGCCATTCGTCATCGCCAAAGTTCTGAAGCCCGGAACGTACAAGCTGGCCAACAGTCAAGGCAAGGTCTACGGCAACGCTTGGAACATCCAACAGCTACGTCGCTTCTACCCTTAAGATGTTTCCAAGTTGTTCATATACCTCGCACCCACGCAAAGTTTAGTCAACAAGGAAGGGTCGGCCTCGCCTCGGCAAAGCCCGACCCTCCCTCGGGGGCTAAAAGGGGGGAAACCCCCTCTGCGTCAAAATTTTCCTCGAAAAAAATCTCTTTTACCAGAATGTCTTTCGTGCTTTTTGACTACTTCGAAAAGTGGGTCCCGGAAACGACGGGGTACACGTAAGCAGTCAAGGCTGACCGAGCCGAGGGACTCCTACGCCCCCGGGATACGGATACCTCACTCATCACCTTCTGCGATAAGTAACTCACGTTCGGATAAAGCGGCTCCACGGATTGAACAAGTCTTTACGTTCGGAAGCCCTTCTGCCGAAGCGATCTTTCGGGCCTTCTCGACCAAGTCGGTGACGGGGCCTCATGGACGGGTGAAAGTACGCGTAAGCGGCAAGGCCGACCGAGCCGAGGGACTCCCACGCCTTCGGGATACGGATACCTCACTCATCACCTTCCGCGAGAAGCAACTCTCGCTCGCACTAACATCCCTGTTACCGACAAAAAGTCCAGATACTCGAAACAAGAGGAAAAGAGACGCAGCTTTACAACGCAGCAAGGGTGTGTGTTCTAGCCTCGACGGCCGCACAAGGCCCACGCTACAAGACAATCTGATCCTGCAGGCTCGGGTCTTGACGCTGGAAGGGGGCGGCATCACCCTCGACATCAACGGCACCTTCGGCGAGGCTCGACCTAGCCTCGAACGGCAACGCGGTCCGAGGGTCTCCGCTCCGAGGGACGACGTCATCACCACGCCCGAGCGATCACTGTCAGGGACTTCTCCGGGATCCGGCCCGAGCGGGCGGCTCGGCCGGCCACCTCCGGGGCCTCGGCCAACCACCTTCCGAGGGCACCAGCCCGGGCCGAAGCCTCGGCTGACCAACTCCGGCGTCGATCCTGCCAATGGACAACTCGGCTAGGCTCCGGCCAACCAGGTTTCATTTTCGAGCCAACTCCGCCTCTGCTCATGCTGATATCGCTACCCCCAGCCTCGGCTCGTCGAAGAGCGGCCGAGGGGTCTCTTTAACTAAGCTAGAGGAGCCTCGGACGACAGGGCCGACCGAGCCGAGGGACTCCTACGCCTCCGGGATACGGATACCTCACTCGTCACCTTGACACGGGGCGACTCATGCTTGGTGAAGCGGTTCAGATAATCAGCAGACGAGTCTTAGTGCTCAGAAATGAGGAAAAAATACGGCTCTGTGCCGACGTTACATACATGTTCAGGCCCCGAAAGCCGAAATGAACAAAAAACCCGGCACTCGAAGTGCCATTACAAACGGAACTCTGGTTCCCCCTCCGCAGGTACAAACAACCCCACTCGATAGGGGTGGGCCTGCGGGGCAACAGAAGACCGACGAACGGCACGTCGCCGCCCGCCCCGACAGCGGCGACGATGAAGACTTCTGCCCCGGGGGGCCGAACAGCAGCAATGATGGCCTCAGGGCGGATGCTGCTGCTAGGAGGCCCCCGCCCTTGCCCAAACTCGAGAGGCAAGGATGGGCAGAAGGCCGTAGAGTTAGAGGTCGGTCCATGGCCAACCTTGGCTGTCGCGCCGGCGGAAGAACCTCTTCCAGCTGCCGTGGCGGGAGGCGGCACCGGGAGTGGCTCCGAAACTGCTCGGCTCAAAGAGCCGGGCACGGTGCAGCTGTTAGCGCCACGGACGACTCCCGCCCTTCCCCCCGATCACTGAGGGAAGGAGCGGGCCACCGCCCGCGCAGGGGCCGACCCCAACTCGGCACACTCCCCTCCTCAGCCCTGGTGATGAAAATCCTTGAGGCTGAGGAAGGGGTGGAGGCCGCAGCCCGGCTCGCTTTCCCCCACCATCAAGCCGGAGGTCACCATCTTGGGTGACCGCCGGTGGAGGGGTGCAGCCGGGCTGCATGATGAAAATCCTTGAAGCCGAACGATGGCTGAAAGGTACCCACTCCCACGGAGTTGTGTCCTCCGACGATGAGGCGAGGAGACGGCGGTTCCCCCCATCCGGGGGCTTGAAAGGTGGAAAGACACGATACGTAAGGGGGGAAGGAGACATGGTCGCCTTACGAAAGGGGTCGCCCTCCTTTTAAAGGCGACTCTCCCTGCTTGCGCCCCCAACCGTCACGGGCTGAGTCTTCTCCAACACGCCTCCAAAGCCCTCCCCTACGGCGCGGGGGCTGGGACCCACATGTCATGCAGACCGGCTCCGAGCAGAAGAAGCCGAACCGCCGCGCACGGCGCGCGCAACCACCCAGCGGTTACAAGTGACCCTCCACTTTTGCCCAGACCAACGGGTGAAAGGGGCGGGCAGCCATGCAGGCGGCATGCAACCGCGCCAAGTGGACGCGCTTCTCCGACTCCTGACCTGCCAGCACGGAGGCCCAAGCCCACGCGTCGCGCGACCGGCGCGCCGGATGCTGCATGCAAGCAACTGTACCACTTGCGCCACCACCGCATCTCCTCGATTGCGGAACCAATACCGCGACCCGAGGCGACCCAGCGCGCGACCCAGCAGCGCCAGCCTGACGCAACGGTCAAACGCGGTCAAAAGTGGGCCGGCAGTAGTGACGGTGGCAGGCGCGCGGGAGCAGCGGTCACGCCGTCAGCCAAGCTCACGTCCCATCCGGAGGCAGCGAGAGAACCCCCTCTCACGGTGTGAAGACGACGCGCCCGTGACCCGTTCCTCGAACGGCTCGCGCACGCGCAACGGCAGCCTCGCCAACTACTCGCCCCGGCGCATTAACTCTGCGGCTCGACAGGCGGCGCTTCTGGCGGAAGCGGCTGGCGACGCTTCGCCTTCGCAAAAACGACCACACCAAAAAAGGTACGCCACGTCGTTCAAATTCGTATCCTTTTTTCCTTTTTTTCTCTTTCTCTATCTCTTGCAACAGGGACCGGGAAAGGGGATACCCCCAAAGGGATCCTTCCCTGTGAAGGAACTAGGCTCCGAGCCTCCTTACTGATCAGGGGTTCGAAGGCTGGCCCCCCGAAGGGTTCAACAGCCGCCTCAGATCGCGTGGGCCCGACACCCACTACTGGTCAGGGGTTCGAAGGTCGGCCTCCCGAAAGGTTCCACGACCGCCTCAGGCTACTCGGGCTCCGCGCCCATTACTGATCAGGGGTTCGAAGGCTGGCCCTTCGAAGGGTTCACAGTCGCCTCAGACACCGAGCGAGGGATGACCAGGGGTACGTTCGATACATAACCAAGGCTCGAGCTGCGCTCCTGAGGTACCCTAGGACATTTCCGAGACCAGCGGGAACGATCCTGTAACGGAATCCCATCGGAGGGAGGCAACGAGCCCTCAGACCCCGTCGCCAGGGGACCGGGTCCGGCAGATCACCCGCAGGTACTTTTGGGCGTGCCTCCGGGCCCCTAGCCGACCCCCAACGAACGGGGCACGGACGTCCACTCGGATTACCCGCTTGCAGCTCACCGGAGACACCATGTTCGGTGCTCATCGAGGGTAACATGGCGCTCTCCCCCCTCCTCCTTGCGGAAAGGCGACGTAGGGTCGTATGTAAAAAAGCCGAGTCTGTCCCTGATCGCCCTCTCGCCCTGTGCGGAGGCTCGGGGGCTGCTCTCGCAAACCCGGCTCCGGCCAAACCGTTGACAGCGTCAACATACCAGCCCGAGAACTTGGGCCCCGACAGTGCACCCGGGCTACGGCCTGTTCGCATGAGGGAACCGCCAGACCAGCCGAAGCATTACGCAAGGCATTAAGACCTCGAAGGAGTGAAACCACTCCTCCGAGGCCTCGGGGGCTACACCCGGCGGGTGCGCTCGCGCGCACCCACCGGAACAAAGTGCAACCGAGAAAGGCGGGTCCCCTTGCAAAAAAGTGCGACGAAAGCCTCCAAGCGAGTGCTAACACTCCCTTCGAGGCTCGGGGGCTACTGTCAGGGACCATAATTAGGGGTACCCTCAAGACGCCTAATTCTCAGTTGGTAACCCCCATCAGCATAAAGCTGCAGAGGCCTGATGGGTTTGATTAAGTTGGGGATCAGTCCATACGAGCGACTCGATCACGCCACGCCCGAGCCTAGCCTTGGGCAAGGGCAGCCGACCCTGAGGTGTTTCTGTCTCGCCCGAGGCCCCCTTTTTTACGGCAGACGCATCTCCGGCTCGCCCAAGGCCTTGCCTTCGTTAAGAAGCAACCCTGACTAAATCACCGCGCCGACCGACCAAGTCACTGGGGCATTTAACGCAAAGAGTGAGACTGACGGGCGGCCAGGCTTTGCCAAAGGCGCCATAGGAAGCTCCGCCCGACCTAGGGCTCGGACTCGGGCTAAGGCCCCGGAAGACGGCGAACTCCGCTCCGCCCGACCCAGGGCTCGGACTCGGGCTAAGGCCCCGGAAGACGGCGAACTCCGCTCCGCCCGACCCAGGGCTCGGACTCGGGCTAAGGCCCCGGAAGACGGCGAACTCCGCTCCGCCCGACCCAGGGCTCGGACTCGGGCTAAGGCCCCGGAAGACGACGAACTCCGCTCCGCCCGACCCAGGGCTCGGACTCGGGCTAAGGCCCCGGAAGACGACGAACTCCGCTTCGCCCGACCCAGGGCTCGGACTCCGCCCTGGCCTCTGCCGAACGACCTCCGCCTCGCCTGACCCAGGAGCTCAGACTCGACCTCGGCCTCGGAGGAGCCTCCACGTCGCCCGACCTAGGGCACAAGTCCGCCACGTCAACAGGAAGCGCCATCATCACCCTGCCCTGAGCCGACTTGGGTCGCAGAGAACAAGACCGACGTCCCATCTGGCTAGCTCCGCCAGATAGGAATGATGGCGCCCCGCTAGACCCATGACGACGGCGGCTCTCGGCTCCCTTACGAAAGCAGGGAGACGTCAGCAAGAGCCCAACTGTTCCAACAGCTGTCCCTCCACCAGGCTCCGTTACTCCTCCGACAGCCACGACACCACACCGGCTGGGTGCCAAGTTCTCTCCGGCTGCCACATTGGCATGTACCTAGGGCGCTAGCTCTCCCCCGCTAGACACGTAGCACTCTGCTGCACCCCCATTGTACACCTGGATCCTCTCCTTGCGCCTATAAAAGGAAGGACCAGGGCCTTCTTAGAGAAGGTTGGCCTCGCGGGAACGAGGGCAGGGGCAGGCGCTCTCTTGGGGCCGCTCGCTCCCCTCACCCGCGCGGACGCTTGTAACCCCCTACTGCAAGCGCACCCGACCTGGGCGTGGGACGAACACGAAGGCCGCGGGATCTCCGCCTCCCTCACGACCCGGCTCCGGCCACCTCGCTCTCCCCCCTTCGCGCTCGCCCACACGCTCGACCCATCTGGGCTGGGGCACGCGGCACACTCACTCGTCGGCTCGGGGACCCCCCGGTCTCGAAACGCCGACAAATAGATAGATAGAATGAACCTTGCATTGCATGTTGAGATTATTTTTAAGTGCCGCATTTGTATTTCAGTTCAAATTTGAATACCGAATGTGAATTATAAATTTGGAAAAAAAATGAGAAAACATAAATTAAGAAACAGAAAGCTTACCTGCGCTGCGCTGGGCCTAATCCCTGCCGGCTCAACACACCCCAGCCCACAAACCAACACCTCAGCCAATGACCACCAGGGCCCACTCCTCGGTCTCCATCGTTGAGCGCAGGCACCTGTTTGGACCAATGACGCGTCGGGCCACGTCGTCAGCTCCTCCTTCTCCCTCGCATTGCGTCCGTACCAAAACGTCGATGCCGTGAGTCTGCCGCCAGGGATTGCGTGGATTTTGCTAGCCGTTCCAACCTCCCCTTCGACAAACTCGGCCATAGAACTCGGACCCTTCCTGGCTGTTGCTCCCAGGCGGATCCAGTTACAGGAAGCATTGAAACGACTGTGTTCTTCTCCATAACAATTTCAGCCAGCGTCGCAACAAAGCCGGGCACCACGGATCTTCAACACCGCCCAACCAGCGGCCGGGAACTGCGGACTTGGCTCCGCGCGTGCTTGGACTCGAGTTCGTCCCCAACCGGTGGGGTCCTCCTTGCTGGGCATATCTTCTTCGTCATCCTAACAACCATGACCAAACTCCATGGCCGGGGATGCGATATTGGTGCGATTTGTCTCGCCCTAGCTCATCTCGCCAACCAGTGTATAAATACTCAACCCTGCATTCACCCTTCATCATATCTGGGGTCTTGTGGTGCCATGGAACGATTTGGGGGGCGGTCGAGCGATGGCTCACCAATGGCAGGCGTCTACCACTGGCCGCGCCAATCTGCCTGCACACCCTGCGATGTCTCCACCGGCGGTGAGTACCTTCTCTTGTGAGGATATCGTCTCTGCTACGCGATAGGCTGCTCTGGTACACAAACACAAAACCGGCGATTGCTCGCCGTTGCCGGTGGCACTGCCGCCGTCAATCTGTGCGCCGCCATGGTTTGGGCAGGTTGGGAAGATCTCCCTTCGGCCGTTGGATCCGCGTGGTACGCTATAGATTCAATAATAGGGTAACCAGACACGAGCCGTTGATCGAGGCACCGACGATCGAGATCTTTTCGACGCATCCTTTGGGCCACGTTTGACCCAAACCGTGGGATGTTTGGTGAATGCGTAGGATTAGATCTTGGAGATTTTGATTGTGGCCGCTGATTTTGGATCCTGTGGTCACCAGTAGGTACTGGTTTGATGGGGTGCAAATCTAATCTGGACCGTCGCTATCTGATCTCGCGGCCCAGAGGTTAAGTTACCCCTTCGCCGTGCACTTCTTTCAAAAGAGCCCCTGCACTTTTGTTAAACCAACCCACCATGCTCCCAAGTCAAAACAAATTACAGCTGGGCCCTGGATCTTTATAAACTAGCCCCTGCGCTCTGTAGAATTCGTACCAGCAGTCCTTAGCTCTTGTTTTTAGTAAATAGAGTTTTAGAAAGTGATTTATAATATAGAATAATCTTAGAAAATGCATAACTTTCTCATTTTAATTCCAAATTGAGTCATTCCAGTTGCAATAATTTTGTTTTAATATTGTTCATCATCTAGTGCCACTGTTTAGCCATGAAACTTGAATTAAAAATGTTCATTTGAATTAATCTATTCTAGGTGCTTAATGACTTCAAAAAAAAATCGTAACTTGGTAACCGTAACTCTGAATTTAGTAATTCTTGTTCCTACGATCTCGTTACGCAGCATAGAATATTATTACGCAGTTTATTCTTATGTTTGGTGTGATGTTAATTTTGCCTATACCATGTATGTCTGTATTGCTACGTTTAGTAGTGAGGTCACGAGAACCTGAAGATCATCATGGTACCTAGAAGGTCAAGTCCCAGGCAAGTTGTGCCCTTGATCACTTCTTTTTACCCACTCATGTTCTAATTAATTATAATGATCTGCATAGGTTAATTTTGACGGGACCTAATAGGTTACCCTAGTTTGACTATCTTTATACCTTGTTCACCACTGAACTTTTGGGTAGTACATGCTATTGCTTTATGTGGTTTTGGGTATAGAGATACACACTATTCATGATTATATCTTTATTATCAGTTGTTATTTACTGTTCATGTTAAGATCATTATGTTAATTGGAACATGGAGAACCACCCGGGAAAACAGTGCTACCACAAGGATTTAATGGGACGCACTTGGCTGACTAACTAGGAAAGCTAGTGGAGGACTACCTTACCCGAAAGGGGCAAGGGCAGTAGGGGAGTGGTCAGTGTAGGGAGGTCCTCGGGTTGATTTTGCTGCGATGGCGGTCAGACGAGGGATTCCTGCATTGGAGCTTCCTATAAACTGTAGCGGGTTTTCTGAAGCTAGTGGAACTTTGTAAAGGCCTCGTATTGTTACGCTGCCTCACCTCCTCGGTAGAGGTGTATGGGATTGGCCGTCTATTGGCAGATGGGTAACATGACTTGTGGGTAAAGATGTGCAACCTCTGCAGAGTGTAAAACTGGTATACTAGCCGTGCTCACGGTCATGAGCAGCTCAGACACTCACATGATTAATTTATGGAATTAAATTCAATTTGTCATATGCATTGCATCGCAGGTGATGTTGTTACTTTTGTTCTACTACTTAATTGGGTTGGTATTTACTTATACTTAGTAACTGCTAATAAAATTTTGACCAACTTTAAAAGCAATGCTTAGCTCTAACCATCCTCTTTGGTAAGCCTTACACTTCACGTGAGCTCCCACCTTTGGCGAGTTCATGCACATTATTCCCCACAACTTGTTGAGCTATGAACGTATAAGTCGTGAGCTGCTCATGACCGCGAGCATGGCTAGTATACCAGTTTTACACTCTGCAGAGGTTGTACCCTATACCCATAAGTCGTGTATCCCATGTCGCCAGGGTTTGCAAGGCCCTTAGACACTTCCGAGGTGAATGGCTAGGGATCCACTACGAGGCCTTTACAAAGTTCCACTAGCTTCAGAAAACCCGCTATAGTTTCTAGGAAGAAGAATGCAGGAATCCCTCGTTTGACTACCATCGCAGCAAAATCAACCCGAGAACCTCCCTACATGCCTACTCCCCTACTGCCCTTGCCCCTTTCGGGTAAGGTAGTCTTCCACGAGCTTTCCTAGTTAGTCAGCCAAGGGTGTCCCATTCCACCCTTGTGGTGGCACGTGTTTCTCAAGTTAAGCTCCATGTTCCAATTAAGAATGATGATCTTGACATGAATAATAAATAAAATAACAGAATAATTGGAACATGGACATAATGTGATATTAATCCCAAAACCATATAGAGCAATAGCAAAACTACCCAAATGATTCAGGGGTGAACAAGGTAAAAGGATAACCTGTCTAGGGTGACCTATTGGGTCCCATCAAAATTAAACCTATGCAGGAATAAATGATTATAAAGAACATTATTGGGTAATAAAAGTGGTCAAGGGCAGAACTTGCCTAGGGCTTGAGATTCCAGGTACCAGTATGATCTTCAGGTAACTCGTGACCTCACGCTAGTCGTAGCAATACAAACAAACATGATATAGACAAAATTAACATACACCAAACATAAGAATAAAACTGTGTAATAATAATCTACGCGATGGTACGGGATCGTAGGTTCGAAAATCACTAAATTCGGAGTTACAGTTATAAAGTTATGGTTTGCGGAAGATCTACATGATTTAAATATTAAATTCTATTATAAATTGATTAGTATACATCATATGAGAGAATATTCTATAGGTAATGAACTCAACTTTATTTTTAATTATATCTTGACTAGAGATCATCTTTTAATCAAATTATAATTATGGACTGGTTAGATTTGATTTAGAAGAGCTAATCTAGTAGTCATAGGATAAATAAATAATAAAGTATGTGACATGGTATAATTAATGTTGTTACTGCGTAGTAAATATTTATACGAAGCTAACGCAACTTGAACGGATTGAAACAGAGTTAAAATGAATTAGTTATGATTTTCTGAAGTTATTTAGTACCTAGAATAGAGTAATTCAAATGAATAATTTTAATTCATGTTTTATGGCTAAATAAAGGTACTAGATGATAAACACTATTAAACAAAATTAATGCCACTGGAATGGGTCAATTTGGAGTTAAAATAAATTAAAAATGAATTATACCAGTTTCTAGAATTATTTTTGTATTAAATATCATTTTCCAAATTAATTCCTCGATTTTATTAAATTTCTGGACTACACGTCAAATACGGGAAAATGTAGGGTCTAGCGTGTAAAATTTTCCTAGACTCATTCCACTATTGCAATGGACGGCAGGTTCATTATGGAACTCTGGGGGGCTCATTTGTAAATCTGGCTCGGCTAAAGGGTACCATACGATCTAAGCCACTTGATCCTAAACCAAGGGCTCAAATTTTATAAGCGAAGGGGTATGTCTCGATCTAATCGTAACCGTTCGCACTGGACTGGATGACATAGATTTTATCAACGTGCGGTCGATCTAACCCATCCGATATCTGATCAATGGCTCGGATGTAACCTGCCGGATGGGTACACCACTTCTAATCGCATCCGTCCGAGTTGGATCGGATGACATCCATGCCTTCTCCTACCTCTGTCACCACGCATGCCAACCCGAGCACGCCCGTCAGCAACGACGGCAGCCATCACAGCCGTAGCGCCGCAAAGGTACTACCGGCCGGATTCCCCCCGCACACGGATACAAAAACTCGATGCCACGGATGCTACAAGTCTAGCAGACTACAACAAACTCTAAGGGGAGGTCATACCGTGTTTGGTGAAGGCAGGGATGCAGACCAGAATCACAGCCGATGCAGCCAGGCGGCGTCCCAATGGGATGACGACGGCGAGCTCGAGCGCCCAGACGGCGGTGGCGAGCACATACATAGGCACCCCGGCGAGCCACGAAAGAAGCACGCCACCCCAGCCAATATGGCCGACCATGTAGCCCGAAGTTGACCGTGACGTTCGCTCACCCTCTCTCTCATTTCTCCCTCTCGATTCGCTCTGCCAGCCAGAGGGCCAAGCGGCTCACTACTCACCTCACAATCTCTCTCCCCAATGAGGTTCATCGGAGTGGCACTCAAGGAATGCCGATGGCGCGGCTTGCTAGATGGATTAGAGGGGATGGCGAGGGCCCGATTTATAGCGTGGGGGCTGAGAGCACCTAGAGGGGGGGGGGGGTGAATAGGTGATCCTGTGAAACTTGAAACTTAAGCCACAAAACTTGGTTAAGAGTTAGCACAATAATTGCCAAGTGGCTAGAGAGGAGTCAAAACACAATAACCACAAGAGATCAATCACAGAGATGGCACGGTGGTTATCCCGTGGTTCGGCCAAGACCAACGCTTGCCTACTCCACGTTGTGGCGTCCCAACGGACGAGGGTTGCAATCAACCCCTCTCAAGCGGTCCAAAGACCCACTTGAATACCACGGTGTTTTGCTTGCTTTTCTTAATCCCGTTCGTGAGAATCTCCACAACTTGGAGCCTCTCGCCCTTACACTTGAAGTTCACAAAGAAACACGGAGCAAGGGAGGGATTAGCAACTCACACAAGACACAAGAATCAGAGTGTCAACACGCACACAAGTCGCAACAAGAGCTCGCAACACAACCCAATGAGTTCACAACTCCACTAGAGCTCTATATGCTATCACAAAGAAACAAATGCGCGGAATCGAGGTCTTGGTGCTTAGGAATGTTGTAGGAATGCTTGGTATACTCCTCCATGCGCCTAGGGGTCCCTTTTATAGCCCCAAGGCAGCTAGGAGCCGTTGAGAGCAATCCTGGAAGGCAGATCTTGCCTTCTGTCGACTGGCGCACCGGACAGTCCGGTGCTCCACCGGACACTGTCTGGTGCAGATCTCTTTCCTTATTTGGCGAAGCCGACCGTTGGAGTCTGAGAGCCGTTGGCGCACCGGACACTGTCCAGTGCACCAATGTGACCGTTGGCTCGGCCACGCGTCACGCGCGGAATCCTCGGCCGACCGTTGCCCCGGCTGACCGTTAACTCACCGGACAGTCCGGTGCACCACCGGACAGACCGGTGAATTTTAGCTGTACGCCGTTGATGGTTTCCCGAGAGCGACGAGTTCGCCTGTGAATGGCCCACCGGACAGTCCGGTGCAGCACCGGACCGACCGGTGAATTATAGCCGTACACCGCCGTCGAAGTCCCGAGAGCAGTAAGTTCGCCAGAGCCAGCCTGGCGCACCAGACACTGTCCGGTGCACCACCGGACAGTCCGGTGCACCCAGACCGAGCAGACTTTGGCTGAACAAAGCCATCTCATTTCCAATTCAATCTTTCCTGTTTCCAGTACTTAGACACAATACATTAGTCCATAAAAACAATGTACTAAGTCTAGAAACATACCTTTTGACAAGATTTTCACTTTGTCCACCACTTTGCATAGATTAGCATAAAAGCACTTGTGTTGGCACTCAATCACCAAAATACTTAGAAATGGCCCAAGGGCACATTTCCCTTTCAATCTCCCCCTTTTTGGTGATTTATGCCAACACAACATAAAGCAACTAGAACAAGTGCAATATCAATGCAAATGAAAACCAAAAGTTGTTTTGAATCAATTTTGGCATATATGGATCACTCTTTGCCACCACTTGGTTTGTTTTTGCAAATCAAACTCAAATTCCTATCTCTAAGTCAAATTCACTTGTAGAGACATAAAGAGAGGTATCCCAAAGGAAATTGAGCAAGGATTTCAAAAAACTCCCCCTTTTTCCCATAATCAACACTTCTCCCCACAAGAGGCCAACTTTTGACAAAAGAGACAATAAAGGAGTTTTGACAAACCAAAAGCTCTAATCTACTATTTTCAAAATTTCTCAAGTGGTAGCTGATCCATCTATTGCTTTGGCCTTTATTTTCTCCCCCTTTGGCATCAAGCACCAAAACGGGATCAATCTTGGCCCTAGAACCCCATTGCCTCCCCAAAATATTCAATAAGAATACAAAGGCAATAAGAGTACATAGGATGAACTTGGAATAAGTTACCCCCTCATCGGAGTGCAGTGGAAGTCTTTCATGGTCCAAGTCCACCTTTTCCCTTTCAAACCTCCTTTGAGACTAAAACAAGCAAACTCAAGCAAATGGTTAGTCTCAAAGGGTCAAGTTGTAGCACAACTCCCCCTAAATATGTGCATCACTTGCACAAGGACTTGTGAGGTCCGGGAAGTTGATTGTACAACTTGAGCACCATAGTAAGCAACAAAATGCATAAGGAACATGATCAAAGGCATAATCACATGTATGCTATAAATCAATCCAAGTTCCACGAATCTAGGATATTTAGCTCACTTCGCAGCCTGCAAAAGGTCTTTTCATCTAAAGGCTTAGTGAAGATATCGGCTAGTTGGTTCTCGGTGCTAACATGAAACACTTTGATATCTCCCTTTTGCTGGTGGTCTCTCAAAAAGTGATGCTGGATGTCAATGTGCTTTGTGCGGCTGTGCTCAACAGGATTTTCCGCTATTCGGATAGCACTCTCATTGTCACATAGGAGTGGGACTTTGCTCAGATTGTAGCCAAAGTCCCGGAGGGTTTGCCTCATCCAAAGTAGTTGCGCACAACACTGTCCTGCGGCAACGTACTCGGCCTCAATGGTGGATAGGGCAACGAAAGTTTGTTTCTTAGAGTTCCACGACACCAGGGACCTTCCTAAGAATTGGCACGTCCCCGATGTACTCTTCCTATCGACCTTACATCTAGCATAGTCGAAATCTGAATACCCAATCAAGTCAAAGTTAGACCCCTTTGGATACCAGATCCCGAAGCAAGGCATAGCGACTAAATATCTTAGAATTCGCTTCACAGCCACTAAGTGACACTCCTTAGGATCGGATTGAAATCTAGCACACATGCATACGCTAAGCATAATATCCGGTCTACTAGCACACAAATAAAGTAAAGAACCTATCATGGACCGGTATGCTTTTTGATCAACGGACTTACCTCCTTTGTTGAGGTCGGTGTGTCCGTCAGTTCCCATCGGTGTCTTTGCGGGCTTGGCGTCCTTCATCCCAAACCGCTTTAGCAAGTCTTGCGTGCACTTTGTTTGGGAGATGAAAGTGCCGTCCTTGAGTTGCTTCACTTGGAACCCAAGGAAGTAGTTCAACTCGCCCAACATCGACATCTCGAATTTCTGCGTCATCACCCTGCTAAACTCTTCACAAGACTTTTGGTTAGTAGAACCAAATATTATGTCATCGACATAAATTTGGCACACAAAAAGATCACCATCGCAAGTCTTAGTGAAAAGAGTTGGATTGGCTTTCCCAACCTTGAAAGCATTAGCAATTAAAAAGTCTCTAAGGCATTCATACCATGCTCTTGGGGCTTGCTTAAGTCCATAGAGCGCCTTAGAGAGCTTACACACGTGGTCGGGGTACCGTTCATCCTCGAAGCCAGGGGGTTGCTCCACGTACACCTCCTCTTTGATCGGCCCGTTGAGGAAAGCGCTCTTCACATCCATTTGGTACAACCTGAAAGAATGGTGAGCGGCATATGCTAGCAAAATACGAATTGATTCTAGCCTAGCCACAGGAGCGAACGTCTCCTCAAAGTCCAAACCTGCGACTTGGGCATAACCTTTTGCCACAAGTCGAGCCTTGTTCCTCGTCACCACCCCGTGCTCGTCCTGTTTGTTGCGAAACACCCATTTGGTTCCCACAACATTTTGCTTGGGACGAGGCACCAGTGTCCAAACTACATTGCACTTGAAATTGTTGAGTTCCTCCTGCATGGCCAACACCCAGTCTGGATCTAGCAAGGCCTCTTCTACCCTGAAAGGCTCAATAGAAGAGACAAAAGAGTAATGCTCACAAAAATTAACTAATCTTGAACGAGTAGTTACTCCCTTGCTAATATCACCCAATATTTGGTCGACGGGATGATCCCTTTGAATCGTCGCTCGAACTTGGGTTGGAGGTGCCTGAGGTGCTTCTTCCTCTTCAACTTGAACATCTTGTGCTCCCCCTTGATCACGCGCCTCCTCATGATGAACTTGTTCATCGTCTTGAGTTGGGGGATGCACCGTAGTTGAGGAAGATGGTTGATCTTGCTCTAATTGTTCCTGTGGTCGCACATCGCCAATCGCCATGGTGCGCATTGCGGCCGTTGGAACATCTTCTTCATCTACATCATCAAGATCAACAACTTGCTCTCTTGGAGAGCCATTAGTCTCATCAAATACAACGTCGCTAGAGACTTCAACCAAACCCGATGATTTGTTGAAGACCCTATACGCCTTTGTATTTGAGTCATAACCTAATAAAAACCCTTCTACAGCTTTGGGAGCAAATTTAGAAGTTCTATCTTTCTTCATGAGAATATAACACTTGCTCCCAAATACACGAAAATAAGACACATTGGGTTTGTTACCAGTTAGCAGCTCATATGAAGTCTTCTTGATGAGGCGGTGAAGGTAGACCCTGTTGATGGCGTGGCAAGCCGTGTTCACGGCTTCCGAACAAAAACGCTCGGGGGTCTTGAACTCTCCAAGCATAGTCCTCGCCATATCGATGAGCGTCCTGTTCTTCCTCTCTACCACACCATTTTGCTGAGGTGTGTAGGGAGCGAAGAACTCGTGCTTGATCCCCTCCTCCTCAAGGAACTCCTCCACTTGAAGATTCTTGAATTCGGACCCGTTGTCGCTCCTTATCTTCTTCACCTTGAGCTCAAACTCATTTTGAGCTCTCCTGAGGAAGCACTTGAGGGTCCCTTGGGTTTCAGATTTATCCTGCAAAAAGAATACCCAAGTGAAGCGGGAAAATCATCAACTATAACAAGACCATACTTACTTCCTCCTATACTCAGATAGGCGACGGGTCCGAAGAGGTCCATATGAAGCATCTCCAAGGGTCTTGATGTTGTCATCATATTTTGGTGTGATGAGAGCCTCCCACCTGTTTCCCTGCTTGACAAGCTGCACAAGGTCTATCTTTTTCGAAATGTACATTAGTTAGACCTATCACGTGTTCTCCCTTTAGAAGCTTGTGGAGGTTCTTCATCCCCACATGTGCTAAGCGGCGATGCCACAGCCAGCCCATGCAAGTCTTAGCGATTAAGCATGCATCTACACCGGCCTCTTCTTTTGCAAAATCAACCAAATAAAGTTTTCCGTCTAGTACACCCTTAAAAGCTAGTGAACCATCACATCTTCTAAAGACAGACACATCTACATTTGTAAATAGACAATTATATCCCATATTGCATAATTGACTAACAGATAACAAATTATATCCAAGCGACTCAACTAAAAACACATTAGAAATAGAGTGCTCGGATGAAATAGCAATTTTACCTAACCCTTTTACCTTGCCTTGGTTCCCATCACCGAATATTATTGAATCTTGGGGATCCATATTCTTGACATAGGAAGAGAACATCCTCTTTTCCCCCGTCATGTGGTTTGTGCATCTGCTGTCGATAATCCAGCTTGAACCCCCGGATGCATAAACCTGCAAGGCAAATTTAGGCTTGGGTCTTAGGTACCCAACTCTTGTTGGGTCCTACAAGGTTAGTTACAATTGTCTTAGGGACCCAAATGCAAGTTTTATCTCCCTTACATTTGGCCCCTAGCTTCCTAGCAATCACCTTCTTATTCTTTCTATAAATGGCAAAAGAAGCATTGCAAGCATGATATATTGTAGAAGGTTCATTAATTTTCCTTGGAACATTGACAACATTTCTCCTAGGCATATTATGAACAACATTTCTCCTACCAACATTTCTATCATGCACGTAGGAAGAGCTAGAAGCAAACATGGCATGAGAATCAAAAGCATCATATGCATTATAACTCCTATAAGCATTTCTAGTTTGTCTCCTGTCATGATACATAAAAGCATGGTTCTTTTTAGCACTACCAGCCATAGGGGCCTTCCCTTTCTCCTTGGTGGAGATGGGAGCCTTATGGCTTGTTAAGTCCTTGGCTTCCCTCTTGAAGCCAAGTCCATCCTTAATTGAGGGGTGTCTACCAATCGTGTAGGCATCCCTTGCAAATTTTAGCTTATCGAAATCACTTTTGCTAGTCTTAAGTTGGGCATTAAGACTAGCCAATTCATCATTTAATTTAGAAATTGAAACTAGGTGTTCACTACAAGCATCAATATCAAAATCTTTACACCTAGTGCAAATCATAACATGTTCTACACAAGAATTAGGTTTATTTGCTACTTCTAATTTAGCATTTAAATCATTGTTAACACCTTTTAAGGTAGAAATGGTTTCATGACAAGTAGATAGTTCATAAGAAAGCATTTCATTTCTTCTAACTTCTAAAGCATAGGATTTTTGTGCCTCTACAAATTTATCATGTTCTTCATACAACAAATCCTCTTGCTTTTCTAAAAGTCTATCCTTTTCTTTCAAGGCATCAATCAATTCATTGATTTTATCAATTTTATTTCTATCCAATCCCTTGAACAAGCTAGAGTAATCTATTTCCTCATCGCTAGACTCATCATCACTAGAAGAATCATAAGTAGTACTGTCTCGAGTACATACCTTCTTCTCCTTTGCCATGAGGCATGTGTGATGCTCGTTGGGGAAGAGGGATGACTTGTTGAAGGCAGTGGCGGCGAGTCCTTCATTGTCTGAGTCGGAGGAGAAGCAATCTGAATCCCACTCTTTTCCGATGTGTGCCTCGCCCTTGGCCTTCTTGTAATTCTTCTTCTTCTCCCTCTTGTTCCCTTTTTCCTGGTCACTATCATTATCAGGACAGTTAGCAATAAAATGACCAAGCTTACCACATTTGAAGCATGAGCGCTTCCCCTTTGTCTTGGTCTTGCTTGGCTGTCCCTTGCGACCCTTAAGCGCTGACTTGAAGCGCTTGATGATGAGGGCCATCTCTTCATCATTTAGCCCTGCCGCCTCAACTTGTGCCACCTTGCTAGGTAACGCCTCGTTGCTTCTTGTTGCCTTAAGAGCAACGGGTTGAGGCTCATTGATTGGACCATTCAGTGCGTCGTCCACGTACCTCGCCTCCTTGATCATCATTTGTCCGCTTACGAATTTTCCAAGGACTTCTTCGGGCGACATTTTGGTGTACCTAGGATTCTCACGAATATTATTCACCAAATGTGGATCAAGAACGGTAAAGGACCTTAGCATTAGGCGGACGACGTCGTGGTCCGTCCATCGCGTGCTTCCGTAGCTCCTTATTTTGTTGATAAGGGTCTTGAGCCGGTTGTATGTTTGAGTTGGCTCCTCGCCCCTTATCATTGCAAATCTTCCGAGCTCGCCTTCTACCAACTCCATCTTGGTGAGCAAGGTGACGTCATTCCCCTCATGAGAGATCTTGAGGGTGTCCCAGATTTGCTTGGCATTGTCCAAGCCGCTCACCTTATGGTACTCGTCCCTGCACAAGGAGGCTAACAACACAGTAGTAGCTTGTGCATTTCTATGAATCTGTTCATTAATAAAAATAGGACTATCTGAGCTATCAAACTTCATTCCACTTTCCACAATCTCCCATATGCTCGGATGGAGAGAGAACAGGTGACTACGCATTTTGTGGCTCCAAAATCCGTAGTCCTCTCCATCAAAGTGAGGAGGTTTGCCAAGTGGAATGGAGAGCAAATGAGTATTTGTACTTTGCGGAATACGAGAGTAGTCAAAAGAAAAGTTTGAATTAACCGGCTTCCTTCTCTCGTAGTCGTTGTGGTCGTCGTCCTTTTGGGAAGAAGTAGACTCATCGCTGTCGTCGTAGTAGACGATCTCTTTGATGCGTCTCGTTTTCTCCTTCTTCCCATCTTTGCTTCTGTGACCCAAGCCCGAGTCGGTAGGCTTGTCATCCTTTGGCTCATTGACGAAGGACTCCTTCTCTTTATCATTGATCACGATTCCCTTCCCCTTAGGATCCATCTCTTCGGGCGATTAGTCCCTTTGCGAAGAGAATGGCTCTGATACCAATTGAGAGCACCTAGAGGGGGGTGAATAGGTGATCCTGTGAAACTTGAAACTTAAGCCACAAAACTTGGTTAAGTGTTAGCACAATAATTGCCAAGTGGCTAGAGAGGAGTCAAAACACAATAACCACAAGAGATCAATCACAGAGATGGCATGGTGGTTATCCCGTGGTTCGGCCAAGACCAACGCTTGCCTACTCCACGTTGTGGCGTCCCAACGGACGAGGGTTGCAATCAACCCCTCTCAAGCGGTCCAAAGACCCACTTGAATACCACAGTGTTTTGCTTGCTTTTCTTAATCCCGTTCGCGAGGAATCTCCACAACTTGGAGCCTCTCGCCCTTACACTTGAAGTTCACAAAGAAACACGGAGCAAGGGAGGGATTAGCAACTCACACAAGACACAAGAATCAGAGTGTCAACACGCACACAAGTCACAACAAGAGCTTGCAACACAACCCAATGAGTTCACAACTCCACTAGAGCTCTATATGCTATCACAAAGAAACAAATGCGCGGAATCGAGGTCTTGGTGCTTAGGAATGTTGTAGGAATGCTTGGTATACTCCTCCATGCGCCTAGGGGTCCCTTTTATAGCCCCAAGGCAGCTAGGAGCCATTGAGAGCAATCCTAGAAGGCAGATCTTGCCTTCTGTCGACTGGCGCACCGGACAGTCCGGTGCACCACCGTACACTGTCCGGTGCAGATCTCTTTCCTTATTTGGCGAAGCCGACCGTTGGAGTCTGAGAGCCGTTGGCGCACCGGACACTGTCCGGTGCACCAATGTGACCGTTGGCTCGGCCACGCGTCACGCGCAGAATCCTCGGCCGACCGTTACCCCGGCTGACCGTTGACTCACCGGACAGTCCGGTGCACCACCGGACAGACCGGTGAATTTTAGCCGTACGCCGTTGATGGTTTCCCGAGAGCGACGAGTTTGCCTATGAATGGCCCACCGGACAGTCCGGTGCACCACCGGACCGACCGGTGAATTATAGCCGTACACCGCCGTCGAAGTCCCGAGAGCAGTAAGTTCGCCAGAGCCAGCCTGGCGCACCGGACACTGTCCGGTGCACCACCGGATAGTCCGGTGCACCCAGACCGAGCAGACTTTGGCTGAACAAAGCCATCTCATTTCCAATTCAATCTTTCCTGTTTCCAGTACTTAGACACAATACATTAGTCCATAAAAACAATGTACTAAGTCTAGAAACATACCTTTTGACAAGATTTTCACTTTGTCCACCACTTTGCATAGATTAGCATAAAAGCACTTGTGTTGGCACTCAATCACCAAAATACTTAGAAATGGCCCAAGGGCACATTTCCCTTTTAGGGGCGATGTTGGGGGCTTGTTCTCAAATGCTATAAATCAAGAACAAGACAACACGAAGATGTTAAGTATTAAATACCCTTCGTCCGCTGAAGCATTATTTCCTCGAGGGTTTAATGAACTTCGGACGAAGGATATAAACATAATATAACGAAGGTTACGAAGGAAAAGACCTTCGTTAAGTTGGTAAATGAGTAAACAGAATAAACACATATATATAAAGTGCGAAAGTAATAATACCAGCATTATCATCAATACATTTCCATTATTAAATTCTTGAAAACGAATTACAAATGTACCTTCAGACTGATGTAAGGTAAAGGTACAAGTCGTGATGCAAAAAGATGTGTGTCCAGTCAGCGTGAACAGTACGAGAGTACTGTTCACCTATTTATAGGCACGGGACGCAGCCCGTGTAAAATAACATTGATGCCCTTTACATTTATCAATAACTCTATAGTAATCCTTCAAGGTCCAATTTGGCTTTTCATCTTTAAGTTGGTTCCTCTTTTCTGCCGTTATGCCGAAGCTTTTCTGCATATGGCTTCATGATCGTCTTATTCTTCGTCATGACCGCTTTTCATTCCAGCTTCGTCTTAAACATGCCCTTGTATATTCGCGACCTGACTCCGAAGGTGCCTGTTCCGAAGGTGCCTGTCCACATTTTACACTTGGAAAACATTGTCAAACTATGTTTTTGAGGACCTTCGGGAGCCGAAGGCCCCCAACAGGCGAGCTTGGTCGATCTGGTTGAGATGGGATGGGGCACGGCCGAGAATCACGACGGCATTGACGGAGAGGGGTTCTGTTGGTCAGGGTCTGCGTGAAGTCTGTTCGCGAACGCGAACACAACGAAGATGACCGCTCTAATGAACGGATCCCACATGGATGTGAGAGGGAGGAGGTTTATGACTAGCGGGCCCCACACGTCAAACACACAGCGCCGACGCGTGAGTGGAGCAGGCCGACCAGCGTGGGGAGCTAGTGGGCCGGCTTGAGATGATTTCAGCCTAGTGTGCAGGTGGGTGATCCTTTTTCTTTTTTTATATTTTCTGTTTTATTTCCATTTCTATTTATTTTGAACCTTTCCAAATTCAAATTTTAATTTTGAGTTCAAATTTAAACTTCAAATTAATCAGAAAACACACTCAAAATCCAACTCCAAATTTTATGTTCAAATGCAACCATCCAAAATATCGGTATGAATGTTAAGTGTATATATATTTATATATTTACTTTGATTATTTTATTCCTTTGTTTAGGCAAAGCTCAAAATATGACATGCACACACTTATTTCATTTTAGCAAAAATATTAGTTTTGAGTATGTGATTAATTTCAAGTTAACTAAAATTAATATCCATTACCTTACCTATTTAGGGGAAAGTAATGTATTCACTTTTACCGAGAGTCACTTAATCTTGAGTATATTTTATTTTAAGAGTATTCCTTAAATTTCATGAGAAGAATAACTTATCCCACTAGATTGAAGGTATTTCTACTTTATCTTATGTTTACTCAATTTCTTAGTATTATTTCCTATAAAATACATAGAAGGAATACATGAGCTCCTAACTCATTTTTAGGGTTTACACATGTGAATAGTGTAAAGACGCTCCTTAAGATGTAGCATGTTTGCAAGACTCTTGGTCATATACAGCTCATCCAATTTCTTCCACAATGTAGTTGCGGATTTTCATGCATTACTTTACACATAACATCAAAAGGTAAAATGAGCTGTGTGGCGGACAAAGCTCTCTCCTCAATATCTTGCAACTTTTCAGCAGTCATGTCCGCAGTCGCATCTGCAACGCCTTTTGAACAACTAACTGGGTAAGAATAACCTTCATCTGAATCTGCCAAATAGCAAAACTAATTTTGCCATCAAACTTCAGAATATCAAATTTGGTCGACATAATGCGACAAATAGCAAAACCCGACAGCGGCAGCCACAATGTGTCTAACCCTAGCTATGATACCACTTGTTAGGAAATAAAATAGACACAAAGATTTACGTGGAAAAATCTCCTCCAATATGGAGGAGCAAACAACCACGAGGAAACAGATCCACTATCAACCACAGAGTACAAGTTACAGGGAGGGCCTATATTTATAGGCGTACATAAAAGCATATTCCAAATATATAAAAGGAATTAGAGGCATATTCCAACAACACATTATTGGTAGAAATTGGTAATATCATAAAAGATTACTATCTTATTATGTTAATGTTAGTAGTTACTGCATAAAATCGAATGTTACTGCCTAGAGCTGTGTCTAAACTAACCAGTTGTGCTACTGGCCAGTCTGAAAGACACGAGAGCCAGCATGAACCTTATGGCTGCCTCGATAGTGTGTCGGCGTACCTATTTGACCTCTAGTGGAACCCTAGGGTAGAGGAGCAGGCTATGAATAGAATGCACCAGATAGGACATAAGAAAGAGGTGAAGTTGAGGAGAAGGCTCATTGTGAAGGGCAGCACCGAGGAGGATATTGATCCTGCCGAAGAGGAAGAAGCGACTAATCAGTAGCGCATTCGAGAAGAAAGGAGGCAAGGACAAAAAGGAGATGTGTGTCGAAGGGCTCCGGATGATGTGGGCCTAGGTAAATAAGGATAAGGGTGGTTGTTATTGTTGTTAGTAGTAGTAGAAGTGTTTTGGGGTTGGAAGTTGTAGCTAGGGCGATGGAGTTCTATAAGAAATGTGAAAGGCTTGATATATTTCATAGGGGTGGTTACATATAAATAGATTTAGGAACCCTAACCATAATAGGCCAAAGACTCAACAGTGGTGCTGGCCTACACATAATACACACTGTCTAACATCCCCTGTAGTCATAGTGAGGGCACCGCACATGATAAGACTAGAGTAGAAGCCGAAGGCAGGAGTCGACATGTTGAAATCCCCTCACAGTCGCAGCGTCATGAGGGTGCCAATGTTGTGGCTGGAGGTAGAGACTAGTTTGTGCTCCAAGAAGCCGATAGCCCCTAGATGCCGAGGTAGTCAAAGTCGAGGTGGTCGTGGTTGGGACACACCCAACAACAACCTGTTCTTCGGGAGGTGTCAACGTTCGAGCGTCAATGATCGACGGGGCGACAGAAAAGGGACAACAGCAGCAGAACATGGACCTTCTTGCTTCTTTCCACGTTTGGGTGGTCAAGGAGCCCCGCCATGGAGGACACACGACAACTCACGCTTCTGCGCCGATCTGGGTGGCCGCGCCCACGACAGAATAAAAGGGGTATATATGGGTCCAATCGGGAATACCATGGTAGTGACGGATCCAGCCATGAAGACGGTGATCCAGCCAAAGGGATGGTGGATCTAGCCGGGAAGGTCGTGGTAGTGGTGGATATGACCGAGAAAGTCATGGCAGCAACAAATCTTATTATGGAGGCGAGTATGAAGGGTGGGCAATGGGTCGAGTCTAGCCGGGCATGGGCCTGCGTCAGGCCTGGCACAGGATGGTTGACGGTGGTGACAGGAGAAGCATGAAGGTAGGAGGCACTACTGGGGCGTTAGCACCAGTAATTAGGAGGTGGCCAACGCGATGACGAGGGGCTGCACTGGCGGAGATGCCGGCATAAGGGAGAGGCACACCCGCGAGGCCGAGAGGCATGGGGGAGGTTCGTAGAGCTAGGGAGGCATCCATGAGAAGGTGCATTGCCATGGGAGAGCAGGGAGATGGAGTTGCCGCTCCCTGCGCCTGCTGCCGTGGGAGAGGAGAGGAGGGAGAAGAGGAAGAACGACTGGGACAGGGGAGCCCTTGAGATGAAAGGTCGAGCGTCCCAAGGGTAACGACGGCTGGAGGTGGGAGGCGACACTGGAAGCGGCTGTGGGGTGGGAGAGAAAACCCTAACCCTAGCCTAGCTTGATACCATGAAAGAAATGTGAATGGCTTGATATATTGCACAGTGGTGGTTACATATAAATAGACTCAAGAACCTTAGCCCTAATGGGCGACAGTCCAACAGTGGTGTCGGCCCACATACAATATACACTATCTAACACCATCAACCATGAAAGGCTTTTTGAAGCGTTCTGCCTAGCCAGGAGAGCAAGGATAGCTGCCTTGTATTTCAGTTTGCTTAGTGCATGCGAGTGAGTTTAAATAGAAGAGATATGCTTCAAAGAACTGTCCAATTGTTGCTTCAGTTGCTGATGATCTTTTATGGTCAGTGATGCCAAATATTCTCCTAATAGTAGATTTCCATTAAGAATAGACAGATATAATAAGTGATTAGTAAACATTATCATAACCAGAATAAGAGTCCTCTTGAGCAACCCTGTGGTACCTTTAACTCCTCTGGAGTGCATCAAGTTTGGATTTTAACCAAACATATTCATCCCCCAATCTGCCTGGTATAAATAAAATGGATCACATATCAGTGCTCATTTTGATGCAACAATAGTTCTTTGATAGTTATAGTAGATATTTCGTAACTATACATGGTCTTCACTGAGTAACGCTGGTAACGCTCAAGAATGCCTTCCATGCTGCAAAAGAAGTATCATATGGTAATGTCATGTTCCAGCAAAAAAATTGTGGTGTTAACCCTTAACTAAGACAAATAGTCAGGTGTAATTTTCTTTTTTTCTTGTACTTTTTATAATTACTAAGTGAAGAGTCAAGATATTAAGATTTGATTTCTACCTATTAAGAAATGCAAGATATATAGAAGTGTATTTTTCCTGATTGCAGAGTTGCAGAAAACATTGGACAGTTAACCTTGAATCACATGCATAGCTAGATGCTAGCATGGTTGTAAATAACATGTGTCATCACATGTACAAATAAGTGGGTTGTTACACAATGAACAAATGTAATCTTCAAAAGTTAAGAATAAGGAAAGCAATCTATGTACAAATTTCTTGTTTCCGGATTGAAGGTGCATAATATGAGTAAATATAGTCACAATGAAATACCAAAG